>ONZQ02000003.1:2706074-2979992 GCA_900312665.1 Cephalotrichum gorgonifer | reverse complement strand
TTCAAGCCCTCAACAGGGCAATGGTCGTTAGACGAGCCCCGCCTGAGAAACAGCTTCACTGCGCGTTTTCACGGAGCAAGCAAGCAGGTTAGAAAATACGGCCCCGCTCAGATATTCCCAACCCTTTCCAGCACACCACGTGAGCATCCACCGACCCGCAAGCATGACCCGATGGAGCTTCCGTTGTCGATAACCCCTTCACGCGTTCGAGTGGCCCGAGGTTCCTTTCCCCCCTACCTGGGAGGATAAAAAAAAAGCTAACCCCTGTCTGGGCGTTTCTCACAATTCCTACGGAGTAGTACCCCCCTCGGAAGAAGTAGGAGGAAGTAATCAGACCATTTTCCTGCGAGGCTGGGTGGTTGTGGCTACATATCTCACGAGGGGCCAGTACTCCACTATACTATCCATGAATAGCTAGAATGCCACGCGGACAGTGTGCGAAGTATTTCGTCCAGAGGGGTATGTATGGCCGTGGCGAAGTAGGTCATCGGAGTTGATCTTGATCTGATGTGGATCTGAGCTGAGAGCACGGTTGCCGTTCAGCATGCCGCTTATCCCGAATAGGGAAGTCTTCCGAAAATCAAAACGAGTTGGCCTCCAGCCAAGGCCCCAAGATGGGTCAACCTGCGAGTGTTCGAATTGTAAGTGACTTGATTGGGCGGGGGCTCGGGCGTAGCGCAGAAGACTGGGGAACACTGGTGTGTTTTCCCAATACGGATATGAATGTTTGACTTAGCCTCGGGGGTGTACCCAGTGGAGAATCATCGCCGGCCTCCTACACCACCAATACAAGACATGAAATGGTTACCAGCCCAAGTCCTCGCTGCTCGATAAAGGGGCAGGAAATCGGAAATAGGCGGAAAGGGTAGGGGTGTGCGACGCAAGAAATCGATAAAAAATCTCAAGCCGAGGTAGGAAGCTTACCCTAAATGCTTCTCCGTGCATATTGAAATCCTTCAGCTCCCAGGGCTGGCCTTTCTCGCATCTCGGCCCAGGTCCACGGGACGATTAACCTTCTCCCTCCCCGCTCTCTTACACCTTTCTCCTCAACACAGGCCGAGGCAACTTTCCAGCAATGCGGGGTTCCCCACACCAACACGACCTCACACCAAGGTCCCCCGCACTGCGCTTTGCCCCATACAGTAATTCACTAAGATTAGAGTTGCTGTCCCCACACACTAACACCCACCGCCCTCGGTATCCTGGAGCTGCGCAAGGTCTATCCCAGAGACGGTCAATGATTGACAGCGGGGTGAAAGCTCAATGGAATACATAAGCTTCGACATGGCTCTCCAAATATTGCCTAATTCCCCTATCCTACAGAGGAAATCACAACATCATCATCAAGGTTTTCCCATAGGATCGCCCCTCGAGCCTTACATCACCCATCACCCATCTCCGGTACCGACTAGCGACTAGAAACATGGACCGAGACTCCGAAAAGGCGGGCGTGGAGCACCTCCCCAAAGCGGATGGCTCACACGCCGGCTCTGACGGCGCCTTCCCTCTCGACACTGTCACCGAGGCCGAGAGGAGGAGAATAATGCGCCGAGTCGATCGCCGCCTCGTCGCAACCGTCGGCGCCCTGTACTGCGTCTCCCTCATGGACCGCACGAACCTCTCTGCCGCCGCCATCGCAGGCATGCTTCAAGAGCTCGCCCTGATTGGCAACAGATATGTAAGTACTTACGAGATAACATCCGCGCAGGATAAAAACACCAGTCCTCTAATATACCTAGTCTGTCATAACTCTCGTCTTCTTCGTCACGTACATCGTCTTCCAGCCCCCGTCAACCATCATAGTGCGAAAGTTGGGCCCGCGGATCCACCTGGCCGCTATCACTTTGCTATGGGGTGCCCTCATGATCGGCATGGGTTTCGTGAAGACATGGGAACAGATGGCGGCTATGCGTGTCCTCCTGGGTGTCCTTGAGGCCGGTTTCTTCCCCAGCTGCATCTACCTTCTCAGCACGTGGTACACGAGATGTGAGTCTACCCAATACTCGGTTGGGGGAGTGGAGACTAACGAAAGCAAAACAAGACGAGGTGGGGAAGCGATACTCTGTCTTCTATATCGTAGGATGCGTCGCCTCCGCGTTCGCCGGTATCCTGGCCTACGGTGTAAGCTCTCCTCCCGCTTGTTGTCCCCCTTCTCCTCCCCATCCCTCCCCACTGTCATACCCACCACATCTCATCACCTATTCTATTATCTAACACTCTGTAGCTCATGCAATTGCACGGAAAAGCGAACCTAACAGGGTGGCGCTGGATCTTCATAATCGAAGGGATAATAACATGCGTCCTGGCCATTGCCTCCTACTGGCTCCTCATTGACTTCCCCGACTCCACCCGCGCCACCTGGTCTTTCCTCTCCGACCGCGAGAAGGCCTTCGTCATGGCCCGCGTCGACGCCGACCGCGGCGACGTCAAGATAACCCCCTACAGCCACTCCGCCTTCCTCGGCTCCGCCCTGGACTGGAAGGTCTGGGGCTACGCCCTCATCTTCTTCGGCACCACCACCGTCACATACTCCCTGGCATACTTCCTGCCCATCATCCTGAACGTCAACCTCGGCTTCGATGTTGGCGCTTCACAGTGCCTCGTCGCGCCGCCATACGCCTTCGCCGGGCTCATCATGTACCTGACGGGATGGCTGGGAGACAAGTACCATATTCGCGGACCGATCATCATCGGGAACATGGTCCTCTGCATCATTGGGCTGTCCATAATGGGTTGGCACTCGAAGCCCGCCGTGCGGTATTTCGGCATCTTCCTGACGACTGCCGGCGCGAACTCGAATATCCCGGCCGCCATGTCGTTCCAGGCGAACAACATCCGCGGACAGTGGAAGCGCGCGTTCTGCAGCGCCACCCTGGTCGGGCTGGGTGGTGTCGGTGGCATTGCGGGCAGCTTGGTGTTCAGGTTCGTCTCTGCCTCCGTGCACAAATAGCACTTGCGAAAAACTAACAACTCGATAGGTCCCAAGACGCACCAGCATACCAGCCGGGTCTCTACGCTTGCCTTGCGTGCTGCCTCATGATCATTCTCTGCGTCATTATCCTTGATACGACCTTTTTCTTCCTAAATAAGAAGGCCGACCGCGGAGAGCTCATACTCGAGTCCGCCGAGGTGAGTAGCCTGCACTCCTGTCGTTCCAGCATTTCCCTTTCCCATAGCTAACGGAATCTATCAACAGGATGATTCGCAGCCTAGCTTCCGCTATACCCTCTAGGTTACTTTCGCACGTCCTCGGAACCTGCTCCATGGTACCCCCTCCGTAATGCCCTACCTCAAGTTCTCGCAAGCCCGTGCGAGGGCGAGGGCGAGGGCGACGATGAAATTATTCCAGTTCAGTTCTTGGCATCCTATTGTTACTAGTTTAGCCCATAGTTATACCCCTTACATTTACCCATTGCCATTGCTCTCAAAACCCCGACTTCTAGTCTACTGCCCACTGATCCTTGTAGAATAGGGTAAACGGCGCAGAGCTCACCCTTGTGGGGCGGATATGTGAGCGACGGTTGTGCCTACAAAGAAGCTATTCACGTCATCCGCCTGATGTTTCTAGGCTCAGAGGATCCTTTTTGATTCTGTGAACTGTTGTAGAGCGTATGGCTATTTTATGACGCAATTGCGCTCTCAGTACGACCGATTGAGGGTCGGCCCTCTCTCAGCAGACAGAGAGGTGGAAGTGGGATCGGGAGCAGGACGACGGTGAGAATGGTCAGGGGTGCTGGCCGAAGCGGGATTGGGAGAATATTGTTACGGAGGCTTGATGGTATAGGTATCGGGAGGTAGGTGGGCTTCTTGTCCTGGACGATCGTCTGAGCTAGGCCGTTGTCCAACCTTCGCCTTGAACGATAAGCTGTCTTACTTCCAATCCATATTGTCATTGCCATTTAGTCCGCAGTGCAGCCGACGAAGTATATCACACCGTCACGCCGCCTAACCAACTTACTCTTCAGATGATACGGCTTTAGCACAGTATCGTAACAGAGGTATTGGCTTGTTTCCGAGCTCGCTAAGCTCCACCTACAGAATGTGTTCTCGCTTGACGTACATGCCCGGGAGAGACAGATCAGGTTTTAGGTGGCTAGTTCACGCTACAATGACAAGGATGCGGCCCATGATGTTGAGAGGACGCCTTGACGTCGTTAGTGGAGTCTAGCACGGAAAATAACCGGTCTAGCAATTAAATATGGTCAGTACCTTGGCATGGTGGATCTCAACCCTGCACCACATCGCCATGGCATCCACATTTCAGAGTATAGATGCGTCATACTGGCGTCATATCCCCAGACGCCTTCACGCGCAGCCCGATTTACGCGACACGTTGTGGACATACATGATGTCAAGCTCGAAACGCGCCTGGCTTATAATATAGTCTCCATGTCTTATGATCCAACTATTTAAGAAGACAACGACGTCTATTATCTTGGGAAACTCTTCTTGCACACCAACACCAAACAAACTCACCACAGACAATCCACACACCTCTAAGCCACCTCAAAACACAACCACTGCAACTCCCACCTCTCAAAATGTCTGGACTCCTCGGCGGCCTCGGTGGCGGTGGCGGAAATCAACAAAACAACCAGCAGGGTGGTAATGGACAGCAGCAACAACAGGGCGACGGCCTACTCGGCGGCGTGACTGGCGCAGTGGGCGGCCTCACGGACACCGTCGGCGGAGTCGCGGGCGGAGCTACGCGCACCGTGGGTCAAACGGTCTCCGGCACTGGTGTTGGCGCCCCCGTCGGAGATACCGTTTCCGGGCTCGGGGATACAGTTGAAGGGACAACGAGGACGGTTGGCAATACGGCCAGGGGTGTTGGGAAGTAGGGAGGAAATACATATTACCATCTGTCTGAATGGCAAGAAATTTGTATGGAAATGAAGATATGATAGCAAACCAGTGTTTATACTTGGAAAATATCAGAGCGCTCTGTACGTATGGCATGTACGATGTTGACTGGTGGATTCGGGTTTATGTGTACGCATATCAAAAAGTCTTGCTAGTTTAGTTTAGAACTGAAGTAAAAGTACAACACTATCAAGTAAAGAAAGAAATGGAAACAAAGTGCCTTGCTTGCCTTTTGAAGACCGCACAGCATGGTCGTGACGAAAGATGCAGGTGGATAAAAGTAGGCAGGCGAAAAGTAAAAGGAAACTGAAGAAAATCCTTCAAGCTTGGATTGCCTAGAAATTGTTATAGTACGGCCACGACACCGTGTCGCTCAGATACATCTGCTGGCAGTAATGAGCAATGGCATAGTACGGACACTGGTCGACTCTCGTCCCACAGGCGGGGTGGTAACCGGATGTGTCGAGGCCTTCCAGATAGCACACCGGGACGTTGAAATGCAGGAGGTCTTCCCGCCTAATGTTGCCACTAGGATCATTCGCCAGGTCCGTGAAATAATCCGACAGGGCGTTCATGTCCGTCGATTTGAAGGTGCGGGTCAGGCGCTGGACCCGCTCCGCCGCGTGGATGAGCTCGCTGGGCTCAAGGTCGTAGTCATTCTTCAACGTGTCGTGGTCCTGCCCAAACTTGCGCCACATGTACTGCGTTCCAAAGCCCTGAGGCTGCTCGAGAATGACCCAGGCTGCGTCGTCGAAACAGTGAACGTGCTTGTGCATGTCAGACTCGGTGCGGTTTTCGCCAAAGCACGGGTTCCAGTTACGGAACCCGCTCGTCGTGTAGTAATTCAGTCCACCAGTGGGGAACTTGGCTATGAAGAGCTTCTGGCTGTTCCACATGGAGGCGATCAAGCTCGCTCGGATCATTCGACGCTGGAACTTCGAGTCAATTGCCGTCTCTCCCGTGCCGATATCCTGGTTAGCAAAGTCACCACTAGCGAGGACGCGCGAGAGCTTCGTGCCAGCAGCCAAGTCGCCCTTGGGCGGCATCTTCGTGATAATACTGTCGTACTGCTTCTCAAAGTTGTCGCGGGCCTTTGTGATGGCGCGCGAAAAGTTGTCTGAGAGATCGGCGTACGAGGTGAATTTGGGGTCCATCTCCGGCAGCGAGGCTGAGCCGGCGAAACCGGCGGCGACGGTAAGGGAGCCACCGACGATGGAGCCGAGGAAGACTCCAGCAGGCCCGGCGATGGCACCGAGCGTGGTGGCGAAACCCGCGGCCATGGTCAACCATCCGGCATTGTTCATTTCCACATCACTACCCTGGTAGGGGTTGATGAAGACGGTGGTCATTTTTGCAACTGCTAGGCCTTGTATGAGGGCCTCATCGGTGAGGGAGTTGTAGTGTAGCTGTAGGAATCGCGAGTAGCGCGACATGGCAAAGACGGCAAAGGAACGCCGGGCTCGGCCGATGCAGTTGTCCCGGTAGTCACTGTCAGCGAGCGTGCATGTGGATTCAATACTGGTTGGGGTCAGTTAGCTTCTGTGTGTCCCATACGTGGCAGGGAGTACTTACGCCTGGCACTGACCGGGCCAGTTCAACATCTCGTCGTGATTGCGCAGGTCATATTCCGCGATGACACGAGGAACGCCTCCCTCGGTCCCAACATTGGGCCACCCGTCTTGGCTATTAGCGTAGTATCTCAGCCTCAGATCGAGCCAATCACCCATTCCCAGGTCCTGCCATAACTCCTTGTCCAGCTTCGCAACCGTACCTCCACAGATGGCCTTGTCGTCTTCCTCGCCGCCTGGGGTTCCAGGATTACCCGGAGCAGCGGGTGTGTAAGCGGGCAAATTGCCATTCATGACGGCATCATCAAGCGGTCCACCGTTGCCACTACTAGCGGGGCACATATTGTACCACGCCCAGCCGTGAGCCGTAGTCGGGTCGACTTGCACCATATCTGCTCTTCCCTGACCCCCCAGATTAGGGAAATGAAGGTTTGGCCCTCTCGACGAGCCAAGGTACAACTTTCCCTTCGGCATCCAGTGGAACTTGCTACCCGACATGCGCTCGTCTTCCGCCAGTTCTCGATCGTTCTGCCAGACCTCGGCGTCGCCGATGAACTTGTCAGTCCAGATTAGATCGGCCTTGCCGTCCCCGTTGACGTCGGCGAATCGGAAGTTGGCGCGGTCAAGGTCCTCGCTGAACTTGACCTGGCCTACCGACCGGAGGGTCGAGCTGCCATCGTTAAGCCATCCCGTGACCCGTCCGCTTGGCTCCATGCATAGGTAGTCGACTCTGCCCTCGCCTGTAATGTCGGCGAAGTGATGGCCGTTATCAAAGTACCCTACACCCCAGCCCGCCCTACAGGTATTGGCAGAGCCTGCAATCGACTCCTTGCGGAATTTGAAATCCGTCCCTCCGCTCCATCCACTGAACCAGACGGTGAGCGCACCACTCCACTTGTCAACAGCAATAACGTCGTCTCGGCCGTCTCCGTCCCAATCGCCGATATGAAGGGCGCGGCGGTCAAAGCTTGTCTCGAGAGCCCGGATACTGCCGCCCCATATACCTCGGGTCGCGTCTCTAGTGGTGTCCTCCTTAGTGTTTTGGTTGGGGAAGACATTGACGACACCGCTGGGTGATATCCAGATGTAGTCATCGACACCTCGGCCCCTCATGTCTCCCCAGTACGCGCCGTCGCCTTACTTGCGTGTTAGTTCTAGGGTTACGGCCCGACACACACGTCGAAAGGGAAAACGATGCACAACCTACCCTTTTGAAATCGTCCACCGCCGCCCTTATTTTCCCATACGTTGATCTTCCAGTCACATTTTTTAAGGCCTGGGGCTTTGTCATCGCAGTCGCCCTTTTGGATCCATGCATACTGCGATATCTGTCAGCAAAGGACGCCATTCAACCAGAGCAGGCGGCGGCGTCAGCAGAGGCATTAGGGGACGGTCTGGCACTTACATCAGCTCTGCCGCTGCCGAAGACACGTCCGAATTGGATGAACTTGCGACTCCCACTGTCCACAAGATCAAATCCGCCGCCGTGGGAGGATGCAGCCTGGACCCAGCTTGGCGTCATGCTCTTGTCGGAACCGCGTTGATTGATGTAGATGACAGTCTTTCCCGTTTCGTCGATCCATATCCAGTCAGCTCGGAAGCTAAACGATGTAAGCTGAAGTCATGGCAAGTGAGTGATTCAGGGCAGACGACTTACTCTCCATTAATGTCGACAAACCTGACTCCGCGAATGTCTCCCATGCCCTTGGCGAGGAAAATCGGCTGACCGGGGCTCATGTCCTGCCAGTAAGCCGGCAGATCTCCGAGACCACCGTTGCGCCAGCACCGGATGTTGCCGTCGTCACCTATCAGGCAGTAGTCGAGGCGACCATCGCCATCGATGTCGCCCAGCCGGACATGTTTCTGCTCGTATCCATTGGTGGGTCCGCGGGCCTGGCCTCGCCATTCAAACTTTGGAGGATTTCCGCCCACGTTCACGCTCACAAACATGGAGCCATCGACCCCAATGCAGATGAAGTCATCGAGTCCGTCGTTGTTCACGTCGCCCCATCGGATGCCTCTTGGTATGCAGCCGTCTCCAATGTTGAGCGTGACGGGATCGCCAAAAGTTCCGCCCCCAGTATTCATCCTCATGGTGAGGGTACGTTTCTTGTACGACTGGCCGCGGTCTTCCGTCTCCATCTTGGCCTCGACCAGGTCGTCCCACTCCCCACCTCGGTCAGCTCCCTGGTTCACAAGTTGTGCGAACCAGAACCAGGTCTGGTCTTCTATCATCATGTTGCTCGTCACGAGGGTGCCGCGCGCCTCAGACCCGTGCCTGTAAGGTCCGTCATTGCTGATGAGAGGATCAGCCGCGGCGAGGACCTGCCACCCCGCACGGCCAGAGGTATTGCCGCTCCCGAATTTCTTCTCACACTGGAAGTTTTCCGAGCCGTCCACGAAGTTGACATCATCACTCGGCTTGCTGAGCATCCCGGCTTTCTCCGCACGCTGGAACGCCTCGTACCACACAGCAGCCATTTTGCGGCGGCCTTCCAGCGTGGGGTGCGTGCCGTCGAAAATGTCTCCTCCTGTAATGAAGCCGTCGTCCATGTCGGCCAGGAGGACCTTGTACCCACTGGCGATTAGCTCATTCCCCATGCGGCGGTAGTTATCATTGATCATCCGGCAGCGGTCTACTGCGCCTGCAGCCGAGCCAGTGTAGGGCAGCAGTGTGGATAGAATCAGGGTCGCCTCCGGCACCATTGCGATGAGGTCGAGCATCATGGCTCTCATACGCAGGTGGGCCGTGGCGGGCGAATCATCTTCTCGATTTTGCGTCGCGTCGTTTGTGCCCGCGTTGATGAGGAAAAGGTTCGGCTTAAGGCTGGGAACGCTGGCTTTGGCTTTGCCGTGGACTTCGGAAACGCGGAGACCCGGCCACCCCTCATTTTCCTATCCGGGCCGTTAATGAACTTTGCAATACACAAACATAAGCGCTTGGAAAGAGATCGCATACCCGGTCCATCATGGTTCCCCAGTCGCCGACTGACCCCACCATGTTGACGAACCAGCCATCTTGACGCAGCCGGTCTCGGATAGGCTTACGGTAACCATTCCTTTCCGTATCATCAGGAGGAGCAGGCTCTCCCTTGGTGATGGAGGCACCAAGAGGCATGATGCGGAGGTAGAAGGGCTTGTCCTCGCGGCCTTGGAGATGAGCCGCATGGCCCAGGTCAGAACCCGGTTCGTAGAAGTCTAGATATTTGGCATGACCACGGCTGGTGACGTTGGCGACGCCATTGGTGGGCAGGGCATTAACAACAGGAGCCAGCAAGGCGAGAAGAAGGCAGCTACAGTAGGCCATAGCCAAGGCCGTGCCTGTGCCGGCCGAGGCGAGGGGCTGCTTCATGACAGGACACCAACCAAACTACTGTACCATGTGGCGGGTCGTAGAGGAGCAGATGGGGATACAAGCGTACAGAAGGCTCGTTCTAAACCGGTTGCCCAAGAAGAGCAAGAGGCGGCGCCGCTATACTTTTATTATAACGTCCATATTCCTCAGCGAAGATAAGACGGCCTGGTAGAGATGATCCCTGGTCCGCATCGTCGTATCGGAGCAAGAGGATGCGCCTCAAAGGATCAAGCTAACATAATTAACTGGCCGACAGCCGGGGTAAAAATGGGAAGGTCGGATGGTAGTCTCCTGCAGTCATCACGCTTGCGCGGGGGTAATACCGCCTATTCCAACACGCGCCATGATTCCTAATGGGTGAAGATGCCGAGTCTTCCGAACAGCAGCCAATACATTCCATGAACCGAACCCTTTGTAATCAAAACTCGACCCACTAAATCGGAGGCATGGCACCTAACCCCGATCTGGCGGTTGCCGAGCTGCCTGCCCGGGGTGTGCGGGACGACTGGATGGGGTTAATGAAACCCTTATGCCTGCCAAGGATTTATATATGCTAGACTCAAATAGCAGAAGGGTGAGTGTTCATATGTATGGAAGCAGGGGTTATTGGTCGAACACAGGCTTTTCCCAGACAGGGAGACAGAGATCAATCAGGAGGGAGACGATAGCCCTATGGGCTGTTTCTACTCAGGTACAGTGCCCGACAATAGGCCGCCCACCTCGGACCCGGGCCGAGGCGTTAGCAAGCGGAGCCGTAGTAGCGCCTACTTGTGCAGATGGCATACAGGAGCTGCCAAGCCGCCAAGACGGTACCCCTGCATGGGATTGCGGGCGTCTGTATGTATTATTAGCAGTCAGCCTCGTCTGCCTTGAATCCTTTCTTCACTTATCTCAACATTCGGGCCGCTATAAAGTTCTGCCAAGGCGCTAAGGAAACACCACAGAGATAAGGATATCATAGGGCCTTTATGTAATTGCATGGTCTCATATTCTCCTCTCTCCCCCCAACCCCCTTCTTGTCAACTTTCCCTCTATTGCACCCTCTCAGTTGTGACTTTTGTCCAAAAGGCAATTGTTATTGTAACCAGCCCAAAGCTTTAATACTGAGCTTCCCGTAGGGGCAGGGCGGACGAGCCCGATACAGTGGCTCGGAGTGACCTGGATATCTGGCACGATAGTTGGATGATGCATTTGCAATCGAGATTCTAGTATATAAGTCCCCTAAGGACCTCCTTTCCAGACCTTGGGGTCATGCTTCTTTCATGCTTTAACATGTGGTATTTCAGACTCTTAGACCCAACCACTTGGGTATTAGAGAATCATTCGAATACGATTCCTATGTTCGCCCGACTGTGCCACTGGTACGTGAGCGCTGGACCTCGGCTTTGGCTACCAAGTGTAATCTTGATCCCTTTTGACCTGTGATTTCGGCGAGGCCTTAAGAGTCCAGCTCATGGCTGATCTATATAAGACTCGTGTGGATCATTAAACGGTCCCTACAAAGCGAGAACCCCACGTTATGACGTTGTAGCTCCACTAATGGTGATATCGACTGTTCCCACTACAGAGACTTTGATCTTTAAACGTCCTTATTCCTCGACCCAAGACTTTCACGAGCTTTCCTGCGTGCGCCCTTTGGCCTAACGGCTGGAAATCTGATCACGATATCGATAATTCCCTATGCAGTAGGAATTTAAAGTTTCAAAACTATCTATCTTCTGGTTCCTTTGTTCCAAGAGGGCGATCCCACAAGTTTAGGAGTACACGTGTTGGCAGGCTTCCTGCTCTGGGCTTTGAGACAGAGCTTGGTGCATCTCCACCTCCACCCTGCCGCGAATTAGTAGGCGTATACATAGCTGGACTATGTGTTAGATGGTCAAGTCAACGCTGTGTTTTATTTCAGAGGCATGGTGTCTCATATAACAAGCAGATATAGGTGTATACAGTATGATGTATTGAGTTTATCCGCTTCAGTCCTCACTTTTAACACCCTGTATCATTGATCCAAGAGATTCTGGCAGAAGGCGGTATTTGCTGGTATTTATATATTAGCTCGAAGTTTTTAGCCCAGGGTTTTTTTTTATTTGCTCAATTCCCCCAACTGTAAAAAGAATAACTTGTCAAATGACGAAGAAGAAAAAATGAAGCATACGAATCAACTACTAGTCCATAAAAACGTGTAGGTGATCTCATTTTAGATGATGTTAAGAATCCGGGTTTGGATTGCCGAAGATCACGTGTGTTAGACCACAGCATATTTCTTCCTCCAGTAGCTAATTAAAACATAATCATCTTCTCCTCGATATCCAATCCTCCATGTGAGGTATTTCCCTAAAGCCAGCGTCAGTGTTTGTTCTTCCCTCAGCCCGCCATGCCAGCTCACTCTTCCCACTCAAGCTCAAAAGCAGCTTCGCTTCTCAACCTGCCCCCGGAGATCCGCCGGGAGATTTTCATCCACCTTTTCCGTTCGACTACTCTATGTATGGGCCCGGGCTGCCCTGCTAGAGATCCAGACGATTGGGAGCATCGCCTGGCTGTCCCGTGGACCTGTCGCCAAATCTACTCCGAGGCTACACCGCTCGTCCTCCCTAACGTGAGGCTCTACTGCCGCGGGAACGACGCCATGATGAATACTCTTACTTTGATTGGGCCGGAAAGAATTTCGCAGCTGCGACATTTAATCCTATCGCACATTCCCATAGGCTTCAGATTAGATCCGAGCGCTGAAGGGTTGCAAGATGAAGATGGCGGTATGCGGTTCTTCCATGCGGGTTCGCTGCTTGGCCTGTTCCCCGGATTGCGGCTCGACTTGCTTGAAGTCTTCTGTGGAGTGGGTGGCGGGCCCTATACCGGGAACCAGACTACTGATTGTTTCGGGTCGCTTCTCGAAGCCGACGGGTATAGACGGCTCTGGATGCATGCCACGACTGGCGATTCGGACGCTTGGATACATACAACATCTGTTGAAGATACGTGGAGGGAAGCTATCGACCGGAAGTTCAGGCCGAACACAGGGAGTGGGTGGAAGATTCAGATCCGGCTGCAAAGTTGGGAGTGGGACGAAAGGGAGAGGGATAGCCTGTGGACTAGTGCTCGGGATGCAGGGATTACACTGGTCCAGCCCGTGGAACAAGATGACTACAACTATGGGAGGGAGGATTCAGAAGGGCACCTGTGCGAGGAGCATGCCGACATCATCGTGGATAGAGGCGATGGCGTAGACTCCTCCGTCAAACAAGGAGATGATTCTGTGCTGAAGTGCATCCAGCTGGACGAGGACGGCGACACCCCGGAATCCTTCAAAAAGGCGTCGGACGCTCTTAGGAAGCTGTTTAGAGAGAATAGCTGGGAAAGCATCAAGGCTATGGATGGGTATGATGATGGGACCGTTAATACATGGCATGAGGGAGATAGAGCTTATTATCTGATGTACTGAGTCAATATTTCGAGACATCTCTTGGTTTTTCTTCGTTTCTCGATGTCGACGTGGGCGGAGGGGGATTGAAACGGTCAAGTAGCAAAAAAAAAAAAAAAAAATTGGGGGGGAGGGCGGGATAATACAAGGTTGATGCAACATTGAGCTCCAACAGGTACTCCTAGCTACAGCCCCCATCAAGAGCCAGGTTGCGACTCAGAAAGCTTTATCTTATCTGTGAAGACCAAGATGCCCGCCGCTAGGGATGGTCCAACGGTGATTCATTTATAAAGAGCGGATGAGCTAATACGAACACATAGAAGAGGGAAAAGTATTTTCATTATTAGAGGTGCTCTGAATCCAGGATGCACACAGGATACTTTCATATAAAATCCCCAATTTCAGCCCTTCTAGACCTTCAAATATTCTCTGGAGATAGACTGGCAAAGTTCCTGAGATGGCATGATATGTTATGGATAGCTTTATACAATAACGAAGTTCAAGGCTCAATTAGAAGCTGTGTCTCTTCAAATAGTCCTGGAAACGATGCATTTTCGATTCGTCAAGTGTCGAAACAGGAATGGAGGATACCCTTGGGCCGCTGCCGCTACAGACGGCTTACCGAATCATTCCGCTTGTAGTGGCTTCCAGACGAAGTCGGAGAACTCGAGTACAAGTATATCCTGAAATAATGTAATGGCTCGTCCAAGAATTGAAAGGGGACAAGCGAGCGGGTTGGAAGGAAGGATGGGTACGGATAGGGGACGGCCCTCTTTGATTTACAATACGAGGGAAATCCCCGACATAGCCTCTAATCCCGGTCTCCTTGTGCGGGGAGAGAATATTGGGGCTCCGGCCCTGTTCTTACAGGTATGCTCCTCCTGTCACGGCTCGGAGAGCGACCCACACACATCACACCATCCAAGTGCTGTAGTCCGGAGAATGTCAGTGACTAGTGCTCGTATACCGTACGGAGTACGCAGTCCAAATAACTAATCATAGACCCCCACCTAATACGGATTACTGGGGTTTGCCGGGGAACTTTACCTTCGTCTGCCGACCCTTGTCGACGTGCTCGGCATGTAACTATTACTCGGGGGCACAATTTACTTGTACTAGAGGGCCGTCGATCATCTCCAGTAATATGTGATGGACGGAGAACAGTGGGTGGAATAAGGCAGGAGGCCCCTGCGGGTGAATTCTCACGGGCGGATTGGAGAGGAGACAAGCATGCTGGACTCGACCAGGTGGAGATTTTCTACCGTCTCGCCTGTGAGTACGAGTATGTGTACGTTGTGATTCTACGATATTCGTTCATGGTGGCCTGTGAAGTATGAGACGGTCTACACAAACAAATTACTTGAAAATGGCCACGGCTATTGCTATTGTTCTTAACAGGACCCTCTAGGTACTAGCACAGTGCATGGACGGTATCTGCACATTGGAGGGGAATGGAAGGCAATATGGCCAGGGATCAGACATGGATGCTGCAGTAGAGAGCTCTCCCTTTGGCTCTCGACATGTTTGGGCCAAACCACCCAAACTCTCGCACATTATGAAATCAACGCGTCTATCCCAGTTTCAAATTATCAAAACATCAACCCAACCCAGATAATTATTGCCAAAAACGCGTCGGTAATCGATTTAGTATGCCAAAATACACGGAAACCAGCATTCAGAATGCCCTCAATGACATCGCTGGTGGTAGCTCATTTCGGGCCGCCGCGAAGCGATGGGGCGTTCCACGATCAACACTTCGCCACCGACATAACGGCTCACAATCCCGATCTGTTGCAGCTGAGCCCTACCAGAGGCTATCTAAGGAGCAAGAGAGAATTTTGGCACACTGGGTTATCATCCAGAGAACCCTTGGCAGCCCCCCGACCCATGCTCAAATCCGAGAGAGTGCCCAACGCATCCTGAACCGAGCGAATGATGCGCGACCTCTTGGTAACAAGTGGGTTTACGGGTTTTTATCCCGGAATCCGGACATCGCGAGCCACAAAGGCTCCGCTCTCGAATCAAACCGTCTTGACGGAGCCAATAGAATACAATAACTTTTGGTACACAAAGGAATCTGGTAGTTCCAGAACTACTCTACCACAGAACTGATCACATGTGTATGGTCATGATCTTCTACCTCCACTGCCTCTGCTGGTAGTTCACCGCCTCGTCGCTGGCCGACATTTCCGAGTTATGAACCGTGACTCGCGTGGTGCGAACGATACCTTCCTCCATCTTGACGGGGTAGGAACCCCGCAGGTTCTCCGCCGACTCGGAGCCGAGGTTCTTCATCTCGGTGTTGTCGTCGATCTCCAGGTACGAGTCGTGCACGGAGCGCTTGTTCTTGGATATCGACACGCTGTGGGACCCGCTGTGACCTTTGGATGATGCGCCACTGGCGCCCGTGGTAGCGCTCATGCCAAGTCCCTTCTTCACCTTACGCCAGACACCACTCTCCATGAGGATCTTGGGCACGCAAGGGACGCAGACGACAATGAAGCCGCAGGTCATCTCGGCGTAGGCCCAGAAGCAGACGGGGCCGATGTGGTAGATAGTGTCGAGAGCCTCGGCATACTGGACTGTGACGGCAAGACGGAAGGCAGCAGATACACACGCCCTGTGATCGGTGTTAGCTAGGCCTGAGGGGAGAGGGACTTGCGCTCCCGTGCAGTGGCCACTTACAAGACACCGAGCGAGAAAACGACCGACACACCCAGCCTCTTCTTCCAGTTCATCCGGAGATCCCAAATGATCTTCTGAGGAAGAAGTAGGACAGCACAGTCGGAGGCTAGTTGGAAGGCGGCCGAGGCGGTCTCGATATCATGGGTATTGATACACTTTCCTGGGACCCAGAACTCCCATTTCTTCTTGGTTGGGATGCAGGCTAGGTTCAGGGCTATAGTGATAGCAATAGCAAAGAGAACCTGTAGGACAATCATGACCCAGGAGACCCAGAAAAACCAGTTCCTGTTACCCCGAGGGACAAACATGCCCAGCCACTCCAGCAAGATGGATACCTTGAGAAGAGGAAGACAGACCGTGTAGAAGACACCGGCAAGGTGCACGATCTGCCAGTTCTTAGCGCTGTGTGCGTCGTGTATGGAAGGGTAGGATGCTACCATGGGGTTAGACTCACGTAGCCCATCGGAACCGTCTGTCGAAGCGTCACATTCCACGTGTGGACGTAGTAGCCCGGGTTACGGACCAGTGACAAGGTGCAATAAGCCCAACCGATAAAACAACCCTGGTCGAAAGTGGTCAGCCTGGTGTTGAATAGTTTGTCGAGGGTGGGGGATTCAGATGGGACCTACATATGCAGTGAAGATCAAGACTTCCTGAGCTTGTACCGTCTTCAGAAGAACCAGTCTGGCATAGGCACGGATCCCGAGGCAGAGGACAACCGCAGCTATGCATATGGCGCTGACTCCTATGGCCAGCCCATTCTGGTTAGGAGGGTCGACGAAGTTGCTGAACTGATCCGCTGGCGGAGGCATCGCAGGCATGTCCAGCACGGCCTCAAGTTCCGCCGGGGAAAGTAAGGTAAAGTCGATATCAGCCATGTTAGGCAAGCGTAGGTTTCCAGTGCTCGGCAGATGGTGATCGTATCTTACGACCTCCAGATGTCGACGGGGAAGAACGAGGTGGGCGGCCGCTCGCTTTTCAATCCGCGGCAGAGACCTAATTAGAAACTACTCGGATGTGACCATGCCGTGTGGCCAAGTGGAAACCACACTTTGTCGCCCGAGGGAATCCCGGAAATCCTCCCCGGTTGCCCAGAAGTGCCGATCACTACCACCTCGCGTCGCATCCGACGGACGGTTTGCAAGGGTTTCCTCCCGGGATAAGGATTCCTCCTGTCACGGAACATTTCACCCCTTTATTTCCAAGATGTAGTACTCATATGGAATGGTTGAAGCAATAAAGCTACTGAGTGCTGAGCAGTATTTGCGGTGAGGAGTCGCGTTAACCCCTTGGTAGGCGGATTCTAACGGAGAGGTTGCTGGCTCACTCCTCCCAAGCCTCTAGCTCCCAGTTAAGAAGTTGAATCCCCCCCTTCAATCCTGACAGCTCAGAGGTATACCCTACCCAGCCCCTGGTCTTTGGACACTGCCGCGCGGGGTCCTGCCGGCGGCCCCTTTTCTCGTTAACACCCTGTTCTTCTCCTCAAACGAGGACCATCCTGGCTCGTACGAGAATTACTTTTTTTGCAGATCACTACTTTCTGAGCCAACGGCTAAGGTTATGCCACTACTTCGTATGTATTTAGATGTCTGCTTCCAAAATCTTCGTCCCCGTCCATTATGCTGATCCCTCCCGTCTAATTTTCGCCAAGCCGCCCGCCCGCGCCACGAACGGGCCTCATCCCTGTTCTAGAATCCAGAGGCCCAGTAAAAGACGTTGAAGGTGTGGGGGTTTCTCGAAGGGATCGCTTCCCCCCTTATTATCCCCGTGTTGACGATTATATCCTCGGAACAGGACTCGCTCGAGTACGAAGTAGCTACACCGATACCGGCATCTCCACAAATTTACGAGAATCTGTACCAAGCGAATAATATTATGTTACCCCTTCCTATAACCATCCCACAAGAGGGAATAATACGAGTATGGAGCCTATTGGTCCTCTTCCGTATCAGCTCCCAGCCTAACCACTCAAAATTCTATAGGAGCCTTAGTCAAACTATTCAGCTATCCCATATTCCATACAAGGTCTTGCGTTCAATCTGGATGCCACTTCGTCATGTCCTCGGTACGTTATGACTTGCAGAAACCTAGTGCCAAAGCTCCGAGAGGTAGGTCCTCTCTAGGGGGTCTACGACGGCGCTCGTGGAATCGAGGAATTTACGGGAAGTGCCTAGGCGGTGTCCTTAGGGGCGTCGAGAGCCATGCTTGTATTTATGCAACCAGTCCATGTACAATGAAGCACCAGTAGTGCCACGACTCGGAGATTAAAGTTGATAGTACGATAGGTTGGCATCTGTCAACATTGGCCTTAACCTCCTTGGTACGTGGCAGGTCTGGGCAGGACCCTTAACCTCCTTGGTACGTGGCAGGTCTGGGCAGGACAGGGGTATCAAATGCACCCTCCACTAATTGTGCAGTAGTGAGCAAGACAAGCCAAGGCGAACGGCAGGTGAGGAGTAAGCGGGTGTGTATATGGGAAATATCATACATAGATAATTTTTCATAGCATGAGATAGCAAGATTGGATTCCCTCCCACTTAACTCTAAATACCGTGTCCCTCACCTTAATCACCCATTCTTGAGAGGCATTCAGTATCTTTGACTCTCCCAGGGATTGCGTCCTTCATGCCATGTTATTGGCACCTCCATTCCCCTCCCTTCGTGGCGCCATATGTCATATATTTTGTTTTATAGCACCCGTGCTGCTCGCATCACTTAACCTTTGCAACACCCACCAATTCTAAACTACTCAGAACGTCCCGAACTGCGTATCCCTCCAACCCTCTATGGGGAGGGAGATCATTCGACCTCCTTAGTCTACTTGTGCCTTTCCCAGCCGACAAGGCTAACAACTCCCGTCTCCCATGACGAATCAAAAGGTAAGTTAAGCCCGTTCAAAACCTTTGAGTTGGCCATTGGGAAGTACCATCCCCGGATGAGACATCCCATTAACTCTTACTGAACTTGTTGCTGAGTAGGTTAGGATTCCTATCCATGGTCACGAACTCGTCCACCACTTGCTTAGTGTCGAGCCCTGCATTGAGGCTACACCTAAGTCTGTCTCGAGTACCGATTCCCGAAATCACGAGCATGGAATTTTAACGGATGTGGTCCTTCTCCACCAACTCGTTATCTGAGTCCTCGTTGGTATCTTGACATGCAAACGCATTTCTAGATATGTCGCAATTCGAACAGGTGAGCTATGTCGATAGTTACCCCGAGAAGGTCGACGCAAAACTCTGAGTTGAATAGCGGCTTGTCTCATAGTCAAGCTGATCAGCATCTGTATTGGACGCCACCTTTTTATTGTCTCAAGGTTACACCGACAGGACAGCTCCACTTCACTCAAATGAGACATTCTGGGCTGTTCGGCTGCATAGTGTCAGATCAGACGCCACCCAGATCGACGAGCCACAGGGCGATTACTCGCTTACTCACAGGTCGCAGAGATGACGTGCAGCCGCGCTTGTGACACCTCAGAAGACTCAGACAAGGACCGGGACAAGGAGTGCGTATGCCTGTGTCGACTGCGCTTGGGATTGCGCCTAACGGCTCTTGCATGCTAATATTCAAGCGGAGTAACAACCTCGTCGTCAACTCGGGCGCGAGGCCTCGACGCAGGCTGGTACCTCCCGCGCGCCTACTTTGGGCGGCGTGTTTGCGCAACTACTATGGATCGACTTGCCGGATTTCCTCTCCCCTACACAGTCAAGGGTTGGCACACTCAAAGGGGTACAAATCGACAAAAGTCAGGTAAACGTCTTGAATTAGGTCGAATATAACGTCGTAAACGCTTCGTTTAAACAAGATGCCGCTCGAACGTCCGATGCTATGAAATCTCTAGATGTACAAAAGTGACAACGCCTCCCCCCCCCAACCTGCATTATCGTATCAGAACCTCGTCGCTAATCTGCATTCGGCGGCGCATCTACGTGGTCGTCCCACGCCGGCCACGTCTGATCCTTCCACCCAGGCATGCACAGCACCTTCTCCGGCGGGCCCTTCCAGTCTATCGTGTCCGTCCCGTTCTGCTCCTTTATCAACTCGGTAACATAACCCCTCTGTTCCTTGATCCAAGTCCCGTGGTTGTCGTCGTATTCCAGGTTCACGGTTGGCACCACCGCAATCTTGCCGTACCCCTTGTACCACATATCCTTGTTGAGGTAGGTCGGCTCTCCCATCCTGCACTCTCCCACGTTGGCGCCCCGGAAGCGAATCCCGGCCTCCAAGAGCGGCTTCGCGCCGAAGACCACGGCCCCGTTCCAGCACGCGAAGACTTGCACGGGCAGGTTCTTGTCGAACCGCGCCAGTCCCTCCGGGTCGTCGAAGAAGAGCTCCCGCGCGTGGTCCCAGTTGACGTCCGTCGCGTTGATGTAGAAGAAGGAGTTGCCGGTGATGGAGCGCGCGACCCAGACGTCGTAGAAGGTCGGGTGGGCCTTTAAGTGGGACCAATCCATCGCGCACGTCATGTCCGCCCCCAGTTGGACCCTCTGATGCGTCAGCTCGAGGATGTCATCCATGCAGATCGCCACGTCGTTCAGGAAGAGGATGGTTGGGTCCTTCACAAACGCCGAGGTGTTGTTGAACAGTGGCTCAAGAGCCAGGTTCCTCAGCTCGGCGAGATGCACCACTCTCTTCCCGTCGTTCGGGGTGATGTCGCTCCTCAGGAAGTGGTACTCGACGCCCAACTTCTCCGCCTCGGGGCGCAGCGCCTCCAGGATCTCCATCGTGCCGTCCTTGGAATGTCCCTCGACGATGCTTATCATGCAGTTCTCCGGCCCCAGGAACCTGACCGCCTCGATTATGGAGCCCATCAGCCGGGGCAGAAGATGCGCGATATTAATCAGGTTGAGCGCGAAGACGTATGTCTTCTTCGTCGTAGTCTTCGCGGGGATCAGGTACTCGTATCGCGATACGTCCGGGCGCGGGCAGACCAGCCTGTCGAATCGCTGGTCCTCGGGATCCATGATCGCGGCGACGAATTTCGGTGCATCTTTGACGGTGTCTCGGTAGACCGCCTCGGGGCGCTTCTCGCCTATTCCGAAGTTCGCGAGTTGGTCCTGAACTGTAAACCGCAAACACGGCGGGTTAGCAACATCGTCATAGCACTAGTGGGTTGAGAAAACCCCAGGAGCGCGAGCCAATTCAATAGCGCCGATGGGTCGCGGGAAAGGAAAAAAAAAACATACTCAGAGGCTTGGCACGAAGGAGCGCAGGATCATCCCTAGCGAACAGATCGAATCCAGTAAGTAGGAATAGGATCACGAAGACGCTCGCGCCCGCATAGGCGAGCCTTCTTCTCCACGTCATGGCGATAGATGACCTGGGGTTGAAGGTGTGGAAAATGTTGACGCAGGTACGAAGGCGCCCTGTCGAGAGGGAGGACAGCGCGAGATTTGCCAAAAGGGGGGGCGAAGCGGGCGAAGGGGCGAAGCCCAGGCGCTAAGGGTCGTGTGTGCTTTAATATAAGATTGGACAGGAAGGATTTTGGCGAGGCATACACGTGGGTCGACGGATACGACCGAATGGGTGGGGCAGAGCCATAGATTTGGGCCCCGACCATTTGGATGCCATCTATGATCCGCACCAAGGATAAAACCCAGTAAGTAGAGCGGCGAAATGGTGAGGAACATTACATGTAAGCTTATTAATCCAGGGAATATGTAAATTTTCTATGGAGTTAAAACAATTAAGCTACGCCAGAAAAGGGTAAATCCGGCCTTTTCTGGATGTCTTTCTTTTTCCTGGAGGTGGAGCATGGGATATTCTCCCTTTCTTCCCGTAATAATGTTGGTTGCTTGATTCGCCAAAGGCGTGCTGTTCAGGCGTGCCAAGCGAGTCACGTGCTCTAATCCCCGAAGTAAGATTACCCATATGCAGGGATGGAATCCTTTTTATGGATACGAAGTACTTGTCCGTGTCGCCTTGTGGGCCCAGAGACTGTTGGTTGGTGGGTATCAGTACGTACCTGCATTTTATGGGAAAATGCGAAGGGTCAATAATATTTCAGATGGGATTCTTATCCAACAGGCAGCCACTTACTCCTATAAGCACATTAGCAGGTTCGGTGGGGCGGGCGCTCGTATTCATGGTTGCATTCGCCATAATCTTAGGGGCTAATCTTAAGCCCATCTGCTTTATAAGCCGACGCCAATCCCATCTTTGACTGGTATTCAAAAAAGGGTTGAGGCTCATTTGCTACCATACAGCCGCATCCCCCCCACATTCGTACCCACTTTTGGCGATCAGGTCAATTCGATCCGTCTGCAAAACATGTGAGACAGAGACGCAGGAATCCGCAATAGAAAGGACCTATTCAAGAGACACAGGGACATATTATCTATTAAATACGTCATCGCAGATGATAACTTCGTGGTTCCTGACATCAAAACTCACTTCACTAGGGGAAAACTGAAGTCGTTCATGGCCGGTCGAGGCGGGCAATATCTCTCGAAGATAGCTAGGTAAATCAGAAGGATGGCTCGTGATATTTTTTTTTAATACGACCCTATTTCGTCGGCTGTCCCATTCCTACGAGGACGGGTTGGAATAGTTTAGCTGACAACCTCACATGAGGGATAAAAAGGATGCTCTTTGAGAATTGCGGCTTCTGGTGCCCCTGCCGGCATGTTGGCTCATATGTGCACATTGCCTGTCACATGTGGCGGATAAGGGCATGCTGGAATTGCTTCGAGGGATATGGATCCAAAATCGAAGGGTCATCGTTAGCATAAGGTACAATAAGTGGGGACGCCCGAAGGAGCTTCCAGTTATTGGTCTTACGTTGGAGGGTCGATACCCACTACCCCCCAGCGCTCGTCGATCAACCTGCCGCCCAACCTTGCTCCACTCAAACAGATATAGGGGCATTAAGAAAGGCGGAATGGTAGCTTCACTAACTAGCCTTTGGAACCGGAATCTGAGGAAGAGTACCAGTATGCTTCTTACCAAAAGGTAAACCTCCAGTACGCCATTGTATGGCCATGATATTTATCAGAACAGAGCCTACTCCAGCCTTGGCCCAAAATTTCCAGGGGCTGTTCGCGCCATGTCGTTTCCTCACTCCTATTTCCTCACTAGTAGAGAGAGTCTAGGCCATCCGTTCCATACCTCCCCTCACTATGAGTAGCAAGGAGCGAAGATGCTGTCTACGCGGCAAGTATAGGGTGGAGGGAATTCGCCCCAGATTTGGCAGACAGTGGTCGCAGTTTTGAGCAGCAGTTTTCCCTAGTTGCCAAGACCTGAAGTCACCACAGTGCCGACCTTTGTTACAGCTCACCACAACCATTACGTCCTCCTGCTGACAAAGGAGAGGAATAAGCACAATTATCTTGATAGGCATCGATTAAATCCCCTGAACATATTATGATCTATTTTACTTGATTTATCTTGTACGGATTGCTCAGTGCCCGAGAGACACTGGGGAGCTGCAAAAGTAGAGGTATAAGACGTGATAGGAGCTTTAGGTCTTTTGGAAATCGAACACGCCACACCACAGCTAGCCAAGAGACGATATATACAAAGTGGCAAGATTCTTGCGCCGGATGCGGGGCTACGGGGGGCAAGATCAATGCACCGGGGAGCATTGCGGTCATCTAGCAAGTTTCCAATGCCCGTCGCTGTCACTTGACCTCTACTTCATGCTCGTTCAATCTTTCCCAAACCCTATCCAACGCATCTCTGCAGACGGCCACCTGGTCTCCCTGCACGTCAACCTGGACCACGTCAAACTCGTCCTGCGCGGGCTCCTCAAGACACTCCATCTGGCTACGCACCATGCTACCCTTCATATAATGACCCACACGTGCCGTGATCCTTGCTTGTAAATGCTGCTGTCTAGCCTTGAGGTAGAGGAAGCGCAGTTGCACGGCCGGATCCTCGTAGGACACGACCCTGAAGACATCACGGTATCTGCGCCGCAGGGACGAGCAGGTGATGATGACGGCCTCGGACTCCCGTAACTGTTTGGTAGCTTCGTGGCGGAGGGTGATGAGCCAGTCCCACCGGTCGCCGTCGGTCAGTGGGATGCCGCTACCCATCTTAACTTTGTTGGCCGTGGTATGGTACTGCATGTGTTAACATAAGTCCTCGAGTGGTCAAACGAAGAGAGGAGGGCGTACATCATCCCCCTCGATATACGGAATTGCGAGCTCTTGGGAGAGATAAGTTGCGATAGTGGTTTTACCAGAGGCGGCAGGGCCACTAACCACGAATATCATCTTATTCTTTGGCAAATTTATCGCCATGGCAAGGGTTAGTGCGACTATATAGCATTACCAGGTCGGAAGCATAATAGCAAAGCGTTGGGTCGTTGTGCTTAATAGCAAAGGAGAAGCACTACGACGCCAATTTTAATTCCACCATCGTCCTTACGTACTCGTAAGGGTTACTCTAGCACAATGGACTGTCTCGGATCGTTTGTTCTAGTATCGGCCATTCCCGTCCTCTGTGGATCGGACATATGAAAGCCGATCGGACATATAAGATTAGGCCGGACATGCGGAGTTGGATCGGACATGTGCGCCTACTATCGCCGGAAATAGTAAAGTTCCGACGATGAGAAGTCAGTCGGGCTAATACTATAGCCCTGGTAAATATGTTGAAGGGCACGAAAGCCCCGGCCGAATCGGATGGCCACACAAGGCCCAGGGAACCTGCGGCTCAAGTAACGTAGGATCTATCCACACGCGCAAGGAACCGGACCGGGGAAAGAAGTCTGGGAGCCCCGACCTCCGATCTGTCCGATGCACTTCGTTCTAGAAAAGCACGGCAATAGACGGTAAAATGCGCTTTTGAAGCTGGTTTCCATCGCCATACAACCACCACCATCGTACACCCTCATACTCCATACTCCATCCATTTTCAGGAGTTTCCTTTCTCTATTCGTACCTTCTTCCTAATCCAACTAGACAAGATGTCCACTCCGCGTCGTCTCAAGATCGCCCTGATCGGCCTCGGCCGTCTAGGCGCCATCCGCGCAAGCATCCTTGCCTTCCAGCAGCCCCGCATCGAGCTCGTCGCGGCCTGCTACACGAAGCCGGGTAGCGACGAGTGGGCGGCGGCCAACCTTCCGCCGTCCGTAAAGTACTATGCGGATCCCGAGGACTGTATGAAGAACAGCGGTGCCGAGGCCGTCCTCATTTCCACTGTCACGGCCACTCATGCTCCCCTCATATGCATGGGTCTTGACCTGGGTCTCGTGAGTCACACTGGCGATCGACGCCTTCGACGATGTGGATATAAAGCGGTTTGAAGCTAACAGCTGCTCAGCACGTCATGTGCGAGAAGCCCATCTCGGTGGATCTCATCACTACCGCAGAGGTCCTCGCCAAGGCGAGGTCCAACCCCCACCTCAAGTTCCTCGTTCCTTTCTGTCGACGATGTGAGTAGGCCAACATGCCTACGAACTCTGTTATCGGGGTGTAGCTAACCAATGTCTAGATGATGATTCATACCGTGCTGCGAAGGAAATGGTCGAGAACCGCTCTTTGGGCGAGATTCACGCTGTCCAGACTACCTGCATAGACCAACAGGATCCCACTGGTGAGCATTTCCCACAGGCTTTTGGTCTTTGGTTTGGGTCGGGCAGGCTAATTCACCACGTAGGATTCTTCATCTCCTTCTCCGCACAGTCCGGAGGCATCTTCGTTGACATGGGCGTCCATGACGTAAGTCGTACCGCTCCTCTCCCGGTTTCTAGCCGAAACACCACGGCTAACAGCGACACAACACACAGATCGATATTGGCCGGTACTACCTAGACGTCACGTCCGGCCTCGCGAACCCTAAGAAGCAGGTGAACAGGGTCGTCGCCATGGGCCAGCAGGCCGTCTACGGCGAGCTAGCCAAGTACGGCGACTGCGACAACGGCTGGGGAATGGTCGAGTTCGCCAACGGAAAGGTCCTCACCTCGCACCTAGGCCGCACCCTCACAAACGGCTTTGAGAGCTGCACCCGTGTGTGCGGCACCAAGGCGCATTCCGTTATCAACGGTAACTCGACCATCAACCGCGTCGAGGTCCGGGACGCTCACGGCGTGCGGACGGCGACTACGCCCGATGCGTTCGTGCTCTATAACAGTCGTTCCTCAACGACCTGGCTGAGTTCTCTGCTTCTGTACTCGACGATAAACCGCTCACTTGCACACCGGATGATGCCTACGAGGCGGCCAAGATTGCCACCGCTCTGCAATACTCGTTCCGGAATGGCGTCCCTGTCTACTTTGATGATGAGGGCCTGCCTATTTTAGAGACTTCCAAGGCTAATGTTGTCTAACGAGAATAAGTGGAACGGTTGATGGGGTTGATGGCTAGGGATGGGTCATTTGTGGATTTCGGCTTCATTGTACTCAAAGGATAGAGGCATTTATCAACTGTGGAAGGATTATTTCAAACTCCATGCATCGTGTGTGCATTCTATACCTTGATTAAGGCCGCGCTTGAAAAGCATCCGCTGCGTCGTCCCACCGTGTAGCACTGGCCACAAAAGGCTACATGGTTTATTAGCCGACAAAAGAAACAACCCCCCCTTCCAAAAAAAAAACGATACGGACAATGAAGCAGGAGGAGGGATACTCTACTCACATTCTGTTGATCCTGAGCAGGCCCAAAAACATCCTGCAAGAGCATCGGATCCCAAAATTCGTGCAGCTTGGAAACATGTCAGCTCTGACCATCAACGGTCCAATAGTTCATCTCACCATGTCATTTGTCAGGTCAAGAGGCCCTGCCGGGAGCGATTCGCTGCGAATCGCCATGCCCGGAATCCCAAGCTGATCCTGGAGGCAACTTCCGCCCACCGGCGGGTTCGCAGTATCCGTGGCCAGGGACTCGGTCGGGCTCTCGACGGGGCGTATCGTCCTGCTCGTCTTTCGACTACACTGTCCCGCCCTCTCAATCAGTCTGGTGCGCCAACCGAGAAACTCTACGTCTTCCTCATGTTCCCCATGTCTGTCTCTGTACCCGCCATCGCTTCGACGGTCTGAATCAATATCTCGCTGCGGGTCGTCCCGTTGTGACGAGGAAGCCTCCGAAATTTTAGACAACGCTCGACTGCGTAGGTTTACGAGCCACTGCAGGTTACTCTTGTGGCGAGGGGTGTGGCCGCCGTGTTGGAGCAGCGACGTGAATAGGCTGATGGCAGCGTCGATTTGGGCGAGGACGAAGCTGGACAAGACATTGCTCGGATCGCGCATCACCAAGGTCCCCAAGCACAGGGATGAATTAAATACGTGGTGCTATAGCAAATGTAAGGTTTTGATTATCTCGGATGAGGAGGAGCATGAGCTCACCCAGAAGTTCCACTGCCTGATGCTGACAGCGGGAAAGCGGGCGTGGATGTCGGTGACAATTGCAATGATAATCTGCCAAGTCAGATTACCATGGGTGGAGGATGATTGGGGAAGTTCTTACTCCGCAGCGTTCAATCACGGTATAGAACGAGGACTTGTATGGAGATTCGTCGCGGTCGACGTCATAGAGCGCTTTCGCGTAATAAGGTCGGTGGAGGTTTATGATAGTCTCGGAGACGTTTAGCGCGAGATTTGTTTGCTAATTAATGTCAGCTGGCTCCAAAGTCGTCGGGCTTGGTAGAAGGGCGACAGACCTGGAAAGAAATGGCCAGCGACCTCCGAGATGGTTCCGGGGATGCCTTGATGGCCGTTTCGAGTTGGGGGTAGTGGGACGGCGTGGCCAGGAGCGCTGCTCGACAGCGGAGGGAAAAGGGGATGTTGTGCTCGAACTCGCCGCTGTACCGTTTCAGCCCAAGTTTCGCACAGAGGGTGCCATGGGCGGATACATACAGCCTGCGGTCTAGGTCGACGACATCCGAGTACGGTGGTTTCCGCACCTTCATCGCCATGTTGAGAATCCTTGATTTCGATTATTAGCCAGGGGCTTAAATCGGAGTTGATCTAGATTCATACTCACTCAGATGACAGCTGGGATAGCTCAAACCAGATGATCGAGTAGCTCTTTTCGCCGTTCGGCTTAAGAGGCTCGGAGGGGAACGCGGTATCGCAATGCTCGGGGTTGATAGCGGATCTGTCTAGCTTAAGCTCTGTTCCAGGCAGATGGACATGGTAAGGGTGACAATACATACGGCCTCGAGAAGCAATGCGCCTGAAAGGTGTCGGCGGCGTTACACTCCCAGAATACCTTACGTCTTTCCTTGGCAACATCCCGCGGTAGATTCCAGCGGTCTCCATCCCGATGCATACCCATCTGCAGATCGCATCAGCCTCGCTCCCATGCCTGTACTTCAAGAGTGACGCTCACCGCTTGAATCAAACGAATGACAAGACCCCATAGCGGCCAGGCGTTATCGCCGCGCCGGCCCTTGTCTAACTGCCTATTCAAGCGTTAGCGTCAGTGAGAGGCTCTGGGCCCCAGATCACGCACAAGTGCAGATGCGCCATTAGATGCTGAGACGTTAGCAGGTGGCCAGAGCGAACCCATGCCTTATCAACTCACCAGAGTCTGAAGTCCGGCGACCATGTTATTCGATAAAATGTCCCCCTTGACCAGGGCCCGTTCCGAGAGGTGCAGCCAGTCCTCGACGGACGGATCAAAATAGGGCAACTCAATGTTGAATATGGTTCCCTGGGCCATGATGATGAAGACGAGCGCAATATCCTGGGGATTTATGGGAGGGTGCGCGTGGCCTCCTTCCGCGCGCTTATAGACTCGATCGAACGTCTTTTTGAACCAAGCCTTAGGAGCAACGTCGTGACTGGATCTCGTCAGCTGCTTCTCAGACCTTCTCGGGCATGGTACTCACTGCCAGGCACAATAGCGATAGTACGACTCCGCGAGCGTCCACGCCTCTTCCCTCGGTGGCAGGTACGAAAGGAGATCCCGAGTGCTTATGCGAACCGGCGAGGCGGTTAAGGGGAACCCGATGGGAGCAGTGTGGGGAGTTGAGAGACTAGGATGGGAGGGAACAGAGTCCTGGGGTACTTCTGGAGAAGGTACACGAGTCATCGGTGGACTGTCCGGTGCGTCTTGCATTTCCGACTAGCACTGTTCAGCTCGTCTCGCGCCGCTCAAGGTTGGTAGACGACTCACCTCCTTTAACCATTCGCTTCCTGCGGTCGGGCCTAGATACTTGGATCGACCTCGCGTACTTAATAATAGAGTACCGTAGGAGCCGCTCTGTTGGCCATCGTCGGCTGGTTGTGGGGCCGGATTGCTGGAACTGCTGACTCCACTAGGGGCCATATGCATAGGCTCAGCCATCCTATCTGGGGGTGCTGAAGTAGAAACATACGGAGAGGGGCCCTGGACGGTGTATGGCTCGAGAGCGTGGGCAAGGATGGTGAGGGGGTTGGGGAGGTCATGGTTGCCCGAGTCGTCTGGCATAGGTATGTGATTATGGCTGTCGGTAGATTGTTGCGCCGGGTTGATTGTATGGGCACTTTCGAGGCAAGACGGCTGCCTCTCCTGATATCCCCGGTTGGTCTCACGATTGGTCTCACGGTTCAGGGCAAGATGAGGAGGCGAAATGCTCTGGCCATCTTCGAATTGTGCTTCCCCAGCGTCTCTCTGATGCCCAGGGTGTTCTCGTGGATTTTACTGTGATACAAGACTTAGCTGCATTATTCTCCCCTACCTCAATTACGAACGGGACAACCTAGAGTGTTCTTCGCCAGTCGCGGCTGGAATACAGAATGCAACCCTATGTCGCCGGACACAATTTGAACACGGCACTGTAACACTTTATTCCAGCTTTGCACGATTTATTCGAAGTCAAGATGAGGTCCCTACCTTCGCGGTCGCACTTCATCTTTAGTCTGCGACATTCTGCGAAGGTATCCTAGATTAGCTCCAGCGGCCCCTTCCACACCCCTCCTGGGCTACCCCCTCCCCCCGTTGCAATGTATGAACGAACCTGCACAGCTATAACACGGCCGTTGTTTCCGCTGCTTGCGAGGTCTCAGGCTGTCGTCTGCGTCGTGGTCATGCCCGGTATCATCGCTGCGGAGGCGACGCATGGCTTTAGTCCGATTTGGGTCGATTTGCCCGGTCCGTCTTGTCGGGGTTTCTTCGATCCGTAGATGTGACGTGACGAGCAAAAACGTGAGTGGAGGGCCGGAGATGGTATGTGGGTGGGTGGCCGGAGAAGAGCTGTGGCGTATGGATCGGACTTTTGTGTCGGGTGCGAACGAACCGAGGTGAGGAACCGAAGGACCCCTCATAGTGGGGTATATGAGTAAATGGACCAGTGGGACCTACCTCTTCGTCTGTGGAGTAGCGATTGTCCAATTATAACAAAATCCGGCATCACTTTCTCCCCAGTGAGAGTTCTCAGCCTCACGAAACGCCTCCACTAGCGTTAATTGGTACCCCAACTTATTATTATCTCCGACCCCGCGTCATCCGGTGTGGCGTCGCACAGGACATAGGTCATCGGAGGTTACGGGGGTTACTGGAGGGGCATACGTAGGGTCCGGGAGAGGATATATACCGGCGGCGAGGCGAGGCCATGAGTGGGATGAATATATGCGCGGCCGTGTTGCTCGCTACTGATCACGTCTCAGTGTCCTTACATCCGTTAGAACTCGTAGCAATCATGTCTCCTTACATCAACAGTCACGACTCTGTCGCCTACGACAATGCTGGCACAGGTCATATCAATAACAAGGTCGGTGTCAGCAGTGTCAATATCGAGGCCGTTGAGGCGCCCCCGGTGGCAGACGACTACATGTACGACTTCAAGTACAACCACGCGCTCCCGACATCTGATGTTCTCGGGATCGAGGTTCCTGCCGACTGCAATGCACAAATGGAGGCCGAGGGCATTTGTACTCGGCTTTCCCAGGCTATGGGAAAGGGTGATGCGCAGGCCTTCTCCGATATGTTCCTTGAAGAGGGTGAGTTCTATAGCGCGGTGTCTTGCCCTGGACGACATTCCCTCTGGGTTCTTTGGCAAGACTGACTAACTTCGTTGTGAAGGTGTCTGGCGAGACAAGCTCTCCTTCACCTGGGACTATCGCACCTTCAACTTCAAATCGGCTATTATAAAGGCCGCCACCGACCTCCTGCCCACCAACAAGGCCACTAACTTCAAGTTCCTTAAGCCCACTCCCAAGATCGACCGCCCTTACCCGGATTACACCCAGCTGCAATTTGTCGTGTCCTTTGAGACCGAGGTCGTCATTGCCTCGGCCGTCATCAACGCCGTTCTCACCAAGGACGGCTGGAAGAGCTACACCATGCACACCGTTGCGGAGCAGCTGAGGGAGTTCCCTGAGGTGCCGCCCCTGGACGGGCACATGACGGGTCCCGTCAGCTGGGAGAAGAAGAGGGCTATGGATGTTGACGCTGCCGATCCCGAGATCCTCATCATCGGCGGTGGGCAGAAGTAAGTTTCTGAACCAACACCCCTTGTCTTCGTCTGTAGTGTTAACAGCTCGGCAGCGGACTAGCACTGGCTGCCAGGTGCAAGGCGCTCGGATGGACAGCCTCATCATAGAGCGCGGCGACGAGATCGGCGACGTCTGGAAGAAGCGCTACGAGTACCTATCGCTCCACTTCCCCCACTGGGCCGACGACCTGCCCTATTTCCCGTACCCCAAGCGCTGGCCCACGTACACGCCCGCCCAGAAGCAGGGGGTCTACATGGAGTGGTACGCCTCAGCACTCGAGCTCAACGTCTGGACAAGGTCATCAGTCGTCACGGCCGAGCAGGACAGCCAGAGCAAGTCGACAGTTGTGATAGATAAGGGTGGCAAGGAGAGGCGGACGCTACACCCCAAGCAGCTCGTCATGGCCACGTCGCTATGCGGAAACCCCGCCATCCCCGAGGTCCCCGGAATGGCCGAGTATAAGCGCGGCATCATACGGCACTCGACGGCGCACGACAGCTCCCGCGACTTTGTCGGAAAAAAAATTTGCGTGGTTGGCACCTCGTCCTCGGGCTTCGATACCGCGTACGACTGCGCGCGCCGCGGTATAGACGTCACGCTCCTCCAGCGATCGCCGACCTACATCATGTCCCTCGCCAACTCCGTCCCTCGCGCCATCGGTAACTACGCGCCCGATGCGGACCTGAACCTCCCCGACATGGAGGAGCAGGATCGCCTGTTCTTCGCCACCCCCACAGGACCCGGCGAGGAGCTCTCCCGCCGCAACGCAAAGGTGCTAGAGGTCCTCGACGCTGAGCTTCTCGGCGGGCTCAATGCCCGCGGCCTCCGAACGTGGCGCGGCCAGCGCGGTACCGGGAACTCAACGTTGGGCCAGACGCGCAACGGCGGCTTCTACTACGACGCCGGCGCGTGCGAGCACATCATCAACGGCAACATCAAGGTCGAGCCGGGGTACATCGAGCGCTTCACGGAGGGCAGCGTGGTCCTCAGCGGCGGCCGTGAGCGCGAGTTTGATCTCGTCGTCTTTGCGACGGGCTTCACCAACGCTATCGACTCTGTGCGCTCCACTCTCGGCGACAAGGTAGCCGAGCGGTGTGGGCCTATCTGGGGCGTTGACGAGGAGGGCGAGTTCAAGACCGTCTACAGGGAGAGCGGAGTGCCCAACCTCTGGATATTTGCGGGATACCTTCCCTTCACGCGCTATCATTCCAAGTTGCTGGCTATGCGGTTGAAGGCTTTGCAGGAGGGAGTCGGGTCAGCTCCTTACAAGGCGTAAATACTACACGTTAAAGATGGCATTTCTGGTCTTGTCGTAGCAACAACAAAAAAAGCTTAATAGAAATGCTAACACTAAAAGGCTACTCGGTAGGTCGTATGCTGATGCAAGATCTAAGCAATTCGAAAGGCGTAACCGAAAAGAATAAGGCTCGGGAAAGTGATTGACCACGCAACCCTCTATGTCCGACTATAAAGTTGTATCTTTACAACCTGTATATTATCAGTTGACATGGGATACGCTGTCATTTTTCAGACGACTGAAGCTTCCCAGTTTTTGAGCACCTATTATGGCGCAATAGCTTATATCCAATGTCCAATGATAGAGGATTGTCGGATCCAAGCATTTGGATAAATCAGGGGTAGGCAGTATATCCCCACATCTCCGGTCCCTTTCAACATTGAGGGGCCTATCGCGACCCGGATTGCTATTATAACCATAGGAATCACGATTTCGTCTTAACATTTTCAATATATGACTGATACAGTATTTCAACCTAACTTGTGTAAGGAAGCGCCGGATGCGCAGGTAGATCTTGGGTTTTGAACAGGTCAGGTGCTCTCATTACAGTCTTCCACCTTCTAGAAGATCACACTTTGACCATTTAATTTCACGACGTAGCGGATGGCGTAAGGACAAGTTCTAAAACGGCCCCATATTTCTATTCTTGCTTTTTGATTACGGGTGCATCTTTATGTTCCAGGGATTTCCCTCAAACGCGCTCGACACTACCCCGATTTACCCTCACTTGGAAGGGCCGTACCAGTCTGCAAAGCCGAGATCCCAGCCCCACAGAGGCGTGTTGATGCGCTTCGCCTTACCGTTGGCAGCTAGACCGTCGAGCACGGCCAGGTCTTCCTTGGAGAGCTCCACGACCTGCTTGTTGGAGGAGATACGCTTCTCGGTCACGGACTTGGGCAGCACCACGACGCCCTTGTTGACGTGGTAGCTAATAAGGATGGTAGCGGCCGAGACGCCGTTCTTGTCGGCAATTTCCTGGATCTCAGGGTCGGACATAATGGGCGCGCCTGTCGCGTTTCAATTCCGTTGGCTTCCGACCTCGCCGTTTTAAGATGCGGGATTGGCTTGTAGGGCTTGAGAACTCACCGGTGGATCCAAGAGGCGAATACGCCTGGAGCAGTATGCCGAGATTCTCGCAGTACTCCTTGAGCTCATGCTGGGGAAGAAAGGGGTGCAGCTCGACCTGGTTCACGGCCGGAACGACCGTCCACGTCTTGCGGAGTTCCTCGAGGTAGGGGATTGACCAATTGGCCAGGCCGATGGCCTTGACCTTGCCAGACCTGTAGACTTCTTCCATCTGGCGCCAAGTCTCGCCCTGGTCCCACGACCGGTCGACGGACCGCGTGCCGTCGGGGTTGACGGGGAGAAGCTCGCTCGTCCCGTTCTATTGGTGGGTTTAGGATAAAGCTTCAGAGAGCTCAGTGGCTTGGAGGCGCTGCGCTTACCGGAACCAATCGTACGGGCCAGTGGACGAGCTATTGAGCATGTGGTCAGTCCAGACCTTGTCAAGCGCCGCTCAACAAAAGCAGCAGCATAAGAAGCAGAGTCTTACATAGAGGTCAAGGTAGTCGACGCCTAGAGCGTCAAGGGACTTTTGCAGACCCTCCTTGATGTTGGGATGGTGCGTGTTCCAAGCCTTGCTGGTGAGGAAGATCTCTTCACGAGGCACACCGCTGTCCTTGATCCCCTGTCCAACCTCATTCTCATTACCTGGGAAGACTTTTAGGCCAAGTTTTCGACGTACGCCTCTCGCCAATTCATGCCATTAGCCTACCGTAGATCCTGCAATATCGTTAACGAAAGAGCACTTGCCACCAATCAGCGCGTATATTGGCTTACAGTGCGGCGTCGATGTGACGGTATCCATCCCGGAGGGCGTAGGCCACGGCGTTGCGGACCTCGCCGGGCTTGGATTGCCAGGTTCCTGAGCGCGCACGTGGCGTTAGCAGCTGCTGGACTGCGCTGCAGTCTGGCACACTGAACCAATAGCTAACACTAACCGAGGCCGACAACCGGGATCTTTTCGCCCGTGTTGAGGGTGAGATGAGTCGACGGCGCCATTGTGCTTGTTATTCGAGACGTAGCGTTTCTTTTGCTGTTTCGGTTGGGAATTGGGAAAGGAGAGAGGGGAAGGTAGAAGTCGTAGTAGATGTAGGATTTCAAACCATACACTCCTAAAGAGCCTCTAGAGGAATCCGAGTATGCATACCCCGCATAGCGCCTCCCATTGGGCCTGCGGGGTGTGAGATGAGGGGCATATCCGTTGATCGGACTTCGTTTTTCCGCTGGCCGAGATTCCAATGGTGTATCCGGTCGTGGGATGTCCGGCAGTGGGGCGGATGGTGAGCGGAGAAAGTATCTCCGACGCGCCACCTAGGCCAGGCCAATGGTGTGTCATTTTGTGTGACGGTGGTGGGGTCGGAGCAGAGAGTAAATTTTCTGGGCACAGGCGGGTCATCGGCCTTTGAAAAGTGGAGGTCGGTGGTCGGCGTAGACTTACACACTTATTGGGCCGGTCGGTCCGTTTATTCCCCAGCCGAGCATATCTCGGACGTTTGACCACCCAAGCCTTCCAAGCTCCGGCCGCTCACCAGATCGAGACATAACCTCAATGAGCTTCCAATCACACATAATCGCTGTTCTCACCACAGATCTTGCATCGAACCGGCTCGCCAGTTTGTCAACAGCCCACCGTGTACGCCATGAAACGCACGCTTCTAATCTCCGGCGAGCGGGCCGACTTCACCACGCTCTCCCTCGACCTCGACAAAAAGAAACTAAGCCTTGTCGCCAATTATCCGGCGCCCTCGAACGCTTCCTGGGTCGAGCCCTCATCTTCACATGGAGACGTCGATCGCCTGATTGGGCTTTCTGAGATTGAGGAATCCGGCCTTCTATACACCTTTGAGATCGACCACGCGCAGAAGACTTGCAGGATTACGAGTCAGCAGCCGACTCTAGGGGCACCTGGCCACTGTAAGCGAACACATACGCGCCGCGAGCCGCAGTCCTCCACGCCGCCGTTGCTTATGTTCGTTGGATAGTCATCACGCTACGCGACAGGTCTGCATTGGCGATCGTCACTGTAAGTGCTCGATCACAGATCACAACGAAACCTCCAAGTTTCTGCGCTCATAACGGATAGTATCTAGGAGGTTCCGCCGCCCTCTACCCCATCTCCGACCTCAATGAGGCCGGGGTCTTACTCACAAACGCTCCCCGCACGGAGCTTCTGCCGGATTTCCGCTACAAATTGGTTGGGCACGGTCCGAACAAAAGCCGACAACAACAATGCCACTTACATCAAGTACTCGAAGATAGACGGGGTTTATTGTACGCCCCGGACCTGGGGTCGGACTGCGTGTGGATCCTTCGTCGTGACCAGATGAATTTGGAAGTTTGTGGATGGCTCCAGTGTCCTCCAGGGACAGGCACTCGACATGCTGCATTCACACGCGATGGCATGTCTAATTCCTAACTCCCTCTAGCTCCACTATATAAGACCGCGATCCAACTAATTTAGCTTACAGAAAGAATCATGTACGTCATCGGTGAGCTCTCGCACACTGTCCTCGCCTTTGACCTGGCAATGGGCCCCGCCGAGAACATCCAGCCCATCGACGGCTTCGCACCCAACGTTATCCCTCCAAGTGTTCATCCCGACCACCAGTCCATGATGGACTCCGCTGAAATTTGCCTTCATCCCAAGATCCCGAACGTCTTGTATGTAAGCAACAGGTGGGAGAGGCACATTGCGAAGCGCGAACCGCACCTCGAAAATGTTCCCAAGGAACTGCCCGCGGGAGATGGCATCGCGATTATCTTGCTCTCAGATAATGGTAGGAAAGTGCAGAATGTCAAGTTTGTGCGGACCAGCCTCGATACCATCCGAGGGATGCGGCTCAGCGATGACGGGAGATGCGCTGCGATATGTGGACAGGAGGGCGGCGGGGTCGAGGTCTATGGTATCAGTGGGGATAGAGGCGACGAGTGGTCTCTCTTGGCCTGTTTGAATGAGGGCCTGGAGAGCGGGATCAAGCACGCCGTTTGGCTGTAGGAGTCGAGTCAAGTAATGTAGACAGACTGACTATCCTTCCCTTCCACTAATCGTACTCTATAACCCTAAAAAATGAGCTTTTGCAGTGACCAACATCTCGTCGTAAGGGGTCATTCTATTGTAGATTCCTCAGAATCAACTGGAGAACGGACAATTCGCTCAGGTAAACCAAGATCTCTGGCCACGGGGTCGTTGTATCTAACAACCGAAAATTGAGTTTCTACTTTAGAAATCCTGCTAAGTGGAGGCACTGGCTTCTATTAGGTGTCAATCTCATCAAGTGAAGAAGACCCAAAGGTTCGCGTGCTATGGCGGTACTCGTACAAATCCCTCCCTCCCTCTCACCACTCCCTCACCTTTCCATATCATTTCTGTTCTTGCCAATGTCATTCCATTTCACTCTTTCATTGCGTCTAGAAGTATCAGTGGACAACCTGGGTCTCTTGCGCGGCCCGTGCCTCCAGCTCGCGCTCTATATCGCCAAGTCTATCCCCAAAGACAACCCCAATTTCCTCCAGGCTCTTGCCCGCCGTCTCGGGGACGAGGAAGAACGAGAACACTGCGGCCGCGAAGCAGAAGCAACCGAAGAAGAGGTAGATGCCCCAGCCGAGCTTAAGCTGCATCTCGGGGACGATGACGCCGACGATGAAGTTTGACAGCCATACCATGGCCGTCGCGGCGCCGACGCCCTTTGCTCGCTTGGAGCTTGGGAAGACCTCTGCCGGCAGGCACCATGGCAGAGGTCCGTAGGAAGCGGCGTATGCAATGACGTAAATGTCTACCTGGTTAGTAGGGAGCAGCTTTACGTACGTAAAGGGCGGTACTTACAGAGAAGAGCCACGCCAAACCATCCCATACCCGCGTTATTCTCCCACTTCTTGTCGTACTTGCTAACGATGCCGGCCATGATAATATGAGGAATGCCCATGGCAACACCTCCCCAGATGGAAAGCTGGCGGCGTCCCATCTTGTCGAGAAACAGGAAGGTCGGGATTCCGGCAACGAATTGACAGATATTTACCATACCGCTTAGGATGAGAGGCATCTCGTAGTCCTGTCCGAGGGCGGCGAAGAAGGTGGGTGCGTAGTATACGAAAGCATTGATGCCTGCGTCCAAGGTTAGTATCGTTACTGCTATGGAGTCACACGGTTGTATTAGTACTAACCTGAGAACTGCTGGAAGAAGGGAATACCAAGCCCAACTACAGTACGTCGTAGGTACTTGGGCTTGAAGAGATCATTCCACTGCTTGAACTCGAGGACGACAAGATTGGTTTCGGCACCGTGTTCGTGGCGTAGAACGAGCTCCTGAAGCTGGACTTCATGGAGGATTCCCTTCCACTCCTGCTGCACGCGGGCGTCGGTTCTGGGGAGGCGCCGGAGCGCCTCGAGCGACCGCAGACAGTCCTCGTTGCGGTGACGCATGGCCAGCCACCTCGGTGAGAACGGGAAGAACTGGATGCCGATCCCGACGATCAGGGCGGGGACTACCTGCAAGAGGAAGGGAAGCCTGAAGGACCAGTCTCCTGGGATCTCGCGGGTCCCGTATGTGATCCAGTAGGAGATGATGGCGCCGACGACGATGGAGATGAATTCGAGAACGAGGAGGGAGCCCCTGAGATTTGGGGGTGAAATCTCGGAAATGTACAAGGGTGCCCCCATGGCCAGGGTGCCCACACCAATGCCACCAATAGCCCGTCCGGCTACGAGTGTGCCGTAGTTGAACGCAGCAGTCTGTATAATAGAGCCAACCGTAAAGAAGACTGTCGCCGCGGCGATGCCCACCTTCCGTGACCAGCGGTCGGCGATGACGGGGAAGAACAGGCAGCCAACAAAGGCGCCGAGCTCCAGCATACCGGTCATGAAACCCGTGTTGAAGCCGTAGCTGGAGTGCTCCGGGGCCACCTCTGGGAACTGCTCACGGAACTGTGGCATTGTGAGGATGAGGGAGATGACGCCCTGGTCGTAGCCGAAGGAGAAGCCGCCGAGGGAGGCCAGGAGGGCGGCGCCGAAGACGTAGGGCGAGCGAACGATGCCGCTAATACCCTGGTTGTCGTAGCTGAGTGCGGTTGTGGACAGGCTGTTAGAGGGGCCATCTTCAAGGTGTACTGGACTGTCTGGATTGGAGGTCTCTTCGTTGGCATCGGTGCTGGTGTGCATGCTCTTCGGTTTTTCCGACATTATAGTCCTAGCGATAGCGGTGTCGGCGGCAGGCGCTCGACAAGCAGATGTGAGGTGGGTGATGGGTCGTCTAGAGCCTGGGTATGACAATAGGAAGATAGGAGTAGGAGTCAGAAGAGGCCTTTGACGCTGGACGTGATGTTACTTTTTATACCCAGGAGAACAGCCGTGGATTCCCTTAACATTGCCCATAAGCCGATACCCCATGGGGAAAGGGGATGGATTGGCCTGATTCGTCCCACAAAACCTGGGGCCCCGCATAAGGGAGTTCGGGAGTCGAGGCTAGTTGAGTACGCCCCGGGCATAATAGCAAAGATTCTACACATCGGATATAGAGAGTGGACCGGATCGGACATATTGAAGGTCGCGTGCCCCACCTCGGACTTATATAGTCGCTAACGGGATCGAGAAAAGCCTTGACCTCCGAATGCCTTTACTCCTCGGCCTGTGACTTCGATAATCTCTCCTGAGTCTACCTTTTGACTTATCGATATGAGATTATATATAAGCCTTGCTATACCCAAAAAATAAATAGTGGGGTTTCCAAGTTTAAAAGGTACCGCTTGTTTGGTTGCCTTATTTTGAGGGGTTGACCTGACGAGGTTAGCAGGAATCTCATAAAAGGCGGTGCGTCTTGTGCAGTGGGCAGAAGTATTACATATATTCCCGCAGAATTACACTATTTCGTGCTATTTAATTAACTGAGCCTCCTCGTACAAAAGTACCCAACCGCGAGCGTACCCATTCCGACGTGTTCGATCAAAAGTTCTGCCGTAGTCCCTCGTCGGCGTTTAAATCAAGTGCCCAATATATGCAACAAGGCCGAATGCCAACGACCAAGTCAAGCCGGCACCGCTGGCTCCCGAATCGGCAGCTGGGGTAGTCTCGGCGGGGGAATCAGAGGTCTCCGTCGAGGACGCATCTGCGTGGTCGTGTTCTTCGCCTTCGCCGTCGTCGTGGCTGTGGGTGGACTCGGCACCTTCGCCGCTCACAGTGGCAGATGGCTCTTCATGGTGGTCATGTTCAACGCCGGTATCGGTGGCGGCGGGTTCTTCTACCCCCGTAGTTTCGTGGTCGTGTCCCTCGTGGCGAGGGAAGTGGTTCGAGGCGACGGCGACAGCGGTGAAGAGGGCAAGGCAGGTGGCGGGCTTGACCATTTTGAAAAGGGCTATTCGTGTTGTGTGTATGATTTTGGCTTTATAAGCGATTGTGGTTCTCAAGTTGAGGTAGTGAGGGAGGAATACGACGACACGAGAACGAATCTAGATCTGGGTCGGCAGAGATGAGTAGATTCTCAGACTTGGGCAGCGGGAGGGAGACCTGTTAAGCATATATATCGGCGCAGAACAAAAGGGTTCGAATACCTCAAATTCAAGAAATTACAGGCTCGTCGGTCCGTCGCACCATAATCCACCTGGATTTCCCCAATATCGACCTTACGTTAATCTATTTCGGGGCCATTCCGCTGGACAAAGCCATTTATCCCGCGGGGGAGAAATGTCATTGCGGGGCGCCGTAAGAGGCTAAAGCAGGGGAAAAAAGCTCAATCCTGCTCCATGTCCAGATGTGGGTGACAAAAGTGGGTGACGGATTCGGCCAGAGCCGAAAAAATAGGCTCAATCTTGCTCAAACCTGCATGATGACACCACATCAACGAGTGCTATGCCTGTCACAGTGTTTCATATTACCTGCACCAGCAGCTCCACACGCTCTCTTGGCGGTCTTAACTTAATGTGAACAAAGGGGATAATTCTAGTAAGATGCCTAATTAGTTTATTAAGAAGGGCGTGAATAACCATCATGAATATACTTCCTTTACCCTCTGCTGTTTTGTCACTCACACCGACTATCAGTCTCCTTACCCAGCTAATCGAATTCTCGTCCGGAGCTCTTGAACGTCCGTCGCAAACTCCGGACCTCTCCTTGGGCAAGGTCGGCATCGCATGTCTGCCTCATGGAAATTAACGCTGTAACACACGCATAATTCTGTAATTCACGCGGACTTTGTTTCGATTCTCGCTGGTCCTAGGATGACCATTTGCCGGTGGCCTGGAGAGGACTTAGCCATCCTTAGCTCTTGGAAGCAGGTCAACAAAGTTATCTCAGCATCGCCTAATTAGCCCTCGTGGAGAATCATCTCTCTGATTCAGCATCTCGGTATCGTGGGCCATAATCATGTCTACAGCAAGAAAATAGAGCCCATCAACCCCATAGAGGATTATGGAGTGCACACACCAGAAGAACACTCAATATCTAGCACACCATAGTGCCCTTCCTTCCTGGTCCGACTCCGTAACGTATCGGGTCTAATGTTAAATAAAAACGGACTTGCCCAGTATCTTCCAAGTATGGTATATGGGAGGCACTTCAAGCTGAAAGATTAGAAAGGGTTAGATAGATTTTCCATCGCTGGTGTCAATGAACGTGAACTTGCCATGGTCATGCTTCACGATATTTTAGAAGGAAGCGCTTACTTCGACAATTCCTGGCTCATCAAGCGCTTTAAGGCTTGACAAACGCCACAGAAAACGACGGTGGATAGTTCAATGGGCTTTGTACCACATCGGCTTATAATCTTGCCGGATCTGCATAAGCCGCAGCCAGTTCAAAGACTTGGAATTGCTCTGTACTGTGCCAAAGTCACAGGCTAGCGGCTCCCGATACGGTCAGAAGAGGAGTCGAATGTTGGTTTGGGTACTGCTCGCCATTGGACGCAGCACGGGGGTGTAGACCCTGAGAGCTCTTGGTTCGGGCTGGAAGCCGAATCGGGAATATATCCGACCTGACGGGCGTCTGGTCAATCTGCCTGTCCTTGAAAACGCTCCATAGGATATGGTTCCTCTTACCAGCTGGCGGGTAGGGTAGTGTCCAGGCACCAGCACGCCACCTCCCTCCCAGTCCTCACACTCAACCTAGATAGGGCCAGCCTTATGCTGGCTGTCTCTCTCCACTGAAGATACTCATGTTTCCCCGCAATGTGCTCCTCCATTAACCCCAACGTTCCAATCTATCGATTCCCGTCGTTCACCCCTTGGCCAGGATCCTCACGACGACCTCATAGCCCCTGCACACGCTACGATACCCCGCCACGTTTTTTTTTTCAGGTCTCTTTCCCTTCTCACAAGAAGTGAAGCCTACAGGCAGCTAGAGCCATCCATGGGTTGCATCAGCTCGAGTCCCGAGAACAAGGGACAACAATCCAATCTGCCAGACGGGCAGGCAAACAGACCAGCCACGATACCTGTCGTCCCCCACTCCACCTTTAGCGGCGATGGCACTAACGCTGCGTTGTTTCGTATCGATTTGCCGGAAGGGGACCCCAACTTAGCCAAGAACACCTACATGTTCTCTCTACTAGCCACGCAATCGAACCAAATCTCGGGACATCTATCGGACCAGAACGAACACAACATCGCTCAGGATTACGATCCGTCAATTTCCGGTGTCTGCAGACTGTGCAACAATTTGGCGACAGACCGATGCCCTCCTGGATTGAACCCGATCATCCGGGGATTCCTGTCAGACTTCGAGCAGGCCGCTACTGGCGGCTGCGATATATGCTCGCTCATCATAGAATCCGTTGCGCCGTACACTGGGCCCGGGCGGCTGAAAGCATACATCAACCCGGGACTTGCATTGAACATCATCGTCAAGACAGCGGACAAGAACTCTAGGTATGACCTATTTACCGCGATTGGTAGGTCTACTATCCCCCCTTCATTTCCAGCGACTTGAGGAGCACCCGTATCTAAGAGTTTCATTCAGGTGAGCCGCCGTCTCCGTGGTCTGGCATCGGCCAGGCGCGAACGATTGCCCCGCACTCGGAGATCACTGAGGTCACAGATCTCCTACGGATCTGGCTGAAGGATTGCTACACCCGGCATAGTCATTGTAAACCTACTGGAAGCGCGCCTTTCACGCCGACTCGATTGATCCACCTGCAGGACCGCCATCAAGTCTATCTGGCGACGCGTCCGGAGCCCGGAGTATCATACACCGCCCTCAGCCATCGCTGGGCCAATGCCAATCTCATTCCCCGGACGACGTCACGCAATATCACATCGCTAAGGGAAACCATTGAGTGGACGTCGCTATCGAAGACATTTCGGGACGCTATGGAAGTTAGCTACGATCTCGGAATCAAGTATATCTGGATCGACTCGCTGTGTATCATCCAAGACGATAAAAAGGATTGGGAAATTGAGGCCGCCAAAATGGCTCCGGTCTACGAGAACGCTGTGTTCGTCCTATCCGCCGCATCTGCAAAGGATGGATCGGAGGGACTCTTTGGGCCCCGGAAGCCTGTTGAGATCCTCGCCTCCTCGGATACCCCCACATCATCAACCGTTCGTGTAGAGTCCCAGTCCCGTACCATTACCCGCGACCGCGGCTATGGCACCGACGGCTCCACCCGCTATCTCGTGCGAGATACGGCCCGCCATGACCAGTGGGACCGGTTGAAGATATGGGCGGAGAAGCCCAGCGACTTCAATCCACTGCTCTCTCGAGCGTGGGCCTTCCAGGAGCGTCTTCTCGCTTCTAGGATCGTGCATTTCGGAGACCACGAGCTGGTTTGGGAATGCCACGACGGGCAAAGATGCGAATGCACGCATCTAGATGGCGCTGGAAGCCTCCCGATACTCGAGAGGGACTCGCACGACGTCCGTCGCTCCTTTTCGCGAGTGACCAGGGCTGCCCAGCAACACCCCGAGCTAAATCCCTTCCACATCTGGATGAGGGTGGTTGAACTGTACAACGTCAGGGCGTTAACCTTTGAAACAGATCGGCTCCCCGCCCTTGCTGGTGCTGCCGCCAAACTCAGCGCTCTGGTTGGAGGAAGTTACGACTCAGGATTACTCATCAACGACTTCCCGCAGTGCCTCCTATGGAGCGTTCCCGAGCCAGGAGTCCGCCACGATCCGTTCTACGCGCCGACTTGGTCCTGGGCCTCGGTCGTCATGCCGACCCAGAAGCCCAATCGCGCTCAATACCGTTCAAGTGCCGTGGCACAAGGGCTTGTGCAGTTAGGACGCCACATGACAATACAATCGAAAGGCGGAAAAGACACACCGGCCCTCCTCGTCAAAGGACATGCGATCCGCGTGACGTTCTCTGTAATGCACTTTGACAGGCCGACTATGACCGACACCGGGGGGTGGGACGCAGTCTATCATGGTGCGCCTCTGCGAACGTACAGCTACAGTGTCTGCCGGGACGGGAAGAAAGCCTCTTTCGTCTCCGATTTAATCTTACACGAGGGACTTCATAAATTGGAGGAAGGCTCTGAGCTCCTTCTCCTCGTGACTGCTCGGAGCACAGCGAAGCCGTATGCGGACTGCCTTCTTGTCCTGAAGCGACTTGACAACGCAGATGATTTCCAGAAGTTTGTTATGACGCAGGAGGGTTTAGCTGGTAAGAGCTATGCCAGGTTAGGGATGATGAATCTTGGACATGTAGGGAGTGAAGAAGGTAGCAAGTGGCTCCGCGACACTGAAATAAGTACCTGTATTCTGATATAGGAAGAAATATACTGACAGGTTGGAACCGCGGTCAAGGAAATTGTAACTCAAAGCTAAATATATGCGAAACTGGACTGGACGTGCAGAATAGGGCCAAGACGACAGTAAAGAAGCCGTACAACGCGAATTGCCTTACAATACTACTCGCCATACCATACTATTGCCTTCGGACTGGGCACAATTTGACGAATAAAGGCTTCTTCTCATATGAGGCGAAAACCTTCTGATTCAACCAATCACCTGACTCCTTCTGCAGCTCCAAGTCGAACTCGAATAGGAGGCGGGACATGATGAGACGCATCTCCACATAGGCGAGGCTTAAAGTACAAGGTTAGCACATGGAAATTGACATCTACAAAACTGGGGCACTTACTTCCGCCCAATGCAGTTCCTCGGTCCGAAGGAAAATGGCTGTATAACCTGCCGTTTGTCCCTCGCCCACTGAGGATCATCCGTATTGAGCGATCGTTCCGGCACAAACTCTTCGGATCTGTGGAAATTGTCGGGCGATCGGAAAGCGGAATACTGGTTGATGCCGACCATGGTATTCGGGGGAACCCACCGCCCGGCAATCATTGCGCCCCCCGCCGGCGTAAGACGGGTATGGTTATTCACCAAGGGCGGGTACAACCGTAGCGCCTCGTCGAGAACAGCAAGGAGGTACTTTAGCCCGCCCGTACTCGCCACCGTGATCTCGCTCGGGCCTTGGAAAGCAGATCGTATTTCTTCGACGAGGAGCTTATACACACGCGGGTGTTGAGAAAGATAAAACGTCGCCCCGGAGAGTAGTGTGGCTGTAGTCTCGCTTCCCGCGACGACGAGAACGGGGGCGTTACTGAGTACGCTCTCCATGGGCATCTGGCCTTTCTCCTCGGCTAAGAGTAGATGCGTCATGAAGTCGGTGTATTCGGGGCGCCTCTCCTTCCGTCGGAGGAGCTTCTCTTTGGACAAGGCGAAGTTTGACTCGTGTTCGCGGATGATTCGCTTCGGGATTAATCTCCTCACGAAGGAAGAGAATCCCGGGGCCAACCTTTTGAGCGCCCGCAGCCACGTAACGAACTTGAAGGTGCTGAAGATTATTTCAATCCAAGGATGGTAACTCGAGCTTGTGAGGCAGTCGAACGACTCGGCAAAAGCCAGATGGCCGATAATGTCGAACGTTGTGAACTTGAAAAGGGAGAATAGCGTCAGCGGGGATGTTTTGTCGGTTTGCACATGGTCGGCACCTACATTATACCACTTCGTCATGTCAACCGGCTCCTCACAGATCTGGTGGAGGCCCCGTATCATAAGGTCCACATAAGAGCTGATGATGTGTTCCTGCTCTCGAATAGCCTTGTCGGAAAAGGCGTTGGACAGTAATCTCCTGACCTTGGAATGCTCCTCACGTCCGGCAAAGAGGATGCTTGGGTGGTCGGGGTTGTCATCCAGGGCCCGCGACGGATCCTTGACGTTCTCAGGTTGACCAGATCGGTGCCCATATATATCCTTCCATGCTTGAGGATCTGTATATGCCAGCTCGTTGGGGGCAACCCGAACGACGGGACCATACTTCAAATGAAGCTCAAGGGTGGCGATATGGTAATCTCCAACGAATGAGTGATACAAGTACCAGATGAGACTAGCTTTGGTGTACCACGGCCCGGCGTATGATCGCAAGGGATGGAGGAAGATGTTGTAAAGAAAGTAGCAGGGAAGGGGCAGTACGACCTGCACTTCAAATGTTAGCAGTGGCTAAATTCTATCATGGGAGGTGGGTTACTCACCACGAGGAGCCCAAGTGGGATTAGCCACCCGGTTTCATAGAACGGATCCGCCATATCTATATAGGGAAATACTAAGACACGACACGTTGAGTTGGTAAGAGACGAGGCGATGGTGCCAAGCATTGCAACTTCAAATAGAGGTCTCTAGATATATATACATATAAATAGACCAACTTATACGCTCTGCATATTCTCTGCGCCGGAATTTCGAGAGCCTTTCGAGCAGCCATGCATAAGTCGACCGGCCTATGTCTCGTCATAACATTGGTATTCCGGAGTTACTGCATCCGAGTGAATCCTGCATACTCGGGTGTGATAACTTGGAAAGGTAAATCCCGATGCGTCTGTCCTATTGGCTTGACGGCAACAGCCTATCTAACGGGCTAAAAATAGCTACAATCTACAGATCTACTGAACGACCATCCATACTATTGCTCGCACTCTTCGGACTATTCGGAAGAAACCAACACCGCAGCCAGCCACTACTTAAGTATTGTGAAACCACACTTGCAGATCTGCCACGCAATCTAGAGCACTGACGTCGTACAAAGCTGTGTTGTCCTTAAGTAATGCACACGAAGCCCCATTGCTGCCCAAGCAGGCGAAATGCCTTAGACACATATGCAACATCTGAGCGATTGTCCGAGTTTGTGGAGAGCCATGCTAGTAATACCTTGTTTCCACCAAGGACCAGCCTCTCTAGTAAGCTACACTGCGGAGGTACACCCCTAGGGTCTCTCGGAGTTCGCATGGGATGCTCCTGGGGCGAAGGAGCATGATCGATTGACGAGATTAGACGAATGTCAGATCATGGCATACGGTGATAGACAGATAGGTACTGGAAGTTATCTCCAAGGTTCGAAAGCTGACCTAATTATCGCCTGGGATGGGTCTCGCGTATTGAGAACTGATAACCCCGCCCTGGCCAAACGGGGTTCGAGACCTGACTAGCGAACTCTGACAAACCCCCAGCCCCTAATCTTTTGAGTATTAACTTAAATCTAACATTTAGGAACGATCAAAATTCATACTCGTACATGTAACAGTAGCCTGTATGCTTCATCCATTGCTACGGGTTGCCTGATGAGAAATAAATAGTTTGCTAGAGCCAGTCATCCGCGCTCTCTATCCAACTCGGAACCTTGCCTAACAACCGTTGTCGCTTCTGGCCATCTTCACGATGTTATCTGGGGCCGTTCTCCTGTGTGCTCTAATGCTTATGACAAAGATTCAGGCCAAGAAATGGAACAACACGGGTAGTGGATCCATCGTTTTTGAGGAGTCCTTCACACTTCCTTACCCTCAGATCGAGAAGACGGCGTAAGAGAGTCCCTCCCAACCTCTTAATTGGCACTACCTGCTAACCTCGACCGTTCCAGTGCCGCTCCGCTCATTGGTAAGACCCCGACTCGGAAGTGTCAGAAAATCACTTGCCCATCCAGTTAACGGTTTGCAGGGGAAACCGTCGATGATCTCATGGGGAACCTCGCCGACATCCATAACCAGCGTATCCGCTACATGGACGAATCTGGAGTTGACTACATGATTCTCTCGCTCGCAGCTCCGGGCATTCAATCGGTGTCAGACTCTAAATTAGCGGAGGATCTGGCTACGAAGGCCAACGACGATGTCGCAAAGTCCATTTCGAACAATACACTCCGGTTCGGTGCATTTGCCGCCCTGTCGATGCATGATCCCGAGCAGGCATCTCGGGAACTACTCCGTTGTGTTAAAGAGCTTGGGTTCCATGGTGCTCTTCTCAATGACTATCAGCAATCAGGCTTGGACAATAGTGAGTCTCATACGTCCAGCCCCCATACACAAAAGTGCTAATATTGAGGGGAAGATACTCTCCTATACTACGACACTCCCGACTACGACGTCTTCTGGGAAACGGCTGTGGAGCTGGATGTCCCAGTATACCTTCACCCTCGATCCCCAGTTACCTTGATTAAATCACTCGAGTATGCACACGCCCCCGAGTTGATTGGCGGACCTCACCAGTTTGCCATCTCTTTGTCCACCCATATCGCCGGCCTATGCACCAACGGGGTCTTCGAGTAAGTTGTCCCCAGTCTCCAAGATATCTAACACGCGCACGAACTCACTGAACACATTCTAGTCGCTTCCCATCTCTCAAAATCATCGTGGGCCACCTCGGTGAGCGCTTGCCGGCTGATCTTTGGCGCCTAGACGAGAGTAAGTGTCCTACACATTACGATAAGGTGGTTTATAAATGTGATTGGCTCACGACTTAATCTGCCAGTGCTTGAACGCAAGAAGCCCAGCGGCCTGCCGATGGAGAAGTCATTCTCGTCGTACTGGCAAACCAATATCTACGAAACCACGGCCGGTCAATTCTGGACTCCCCTCCTAGACTTCCACTGGAAGGTTATTGGGGAAGACCGAATTCTGTACTCTGTGGATTATCCATTTAACCGAATGCAAGAAGGAGCCTCCTGGATCGAATCCCTTCCGTACTGCGAGAAGAGCAAGAAGGACTTGATCAGGAACAACGCTATCAAGCTATTTAAGCTTGATGGCAATAAGGAACATTGAAGGGGCTGATTCCGGGTAATCGTGTGGCGTCAATCTACTCTTAGTTATCTGCATTTTCAATAGGCCTTCTCACTGGTACGGGCACCAGGGTTACAAGAACATTCATCAACCAGAATCTCACTTTAAGATGCTACTGGGGAAGACATGTTTAGCTTGGCAATGGATGGGCTACTAGAACGCTTCTTCAAGCACCCTCAGTACACTAATGCTATATTTCATTGATATTAATGAAGCATGGGCTATGAAGGCTCGCTTAGATCTTCACCCCTGTCACCTCAAAGGTCTGGATCGTGTTTGTCTCAAACCAACTCCAGAACTTCGTTCCCTGGAAGGTCGTGTCCTCCCTCTTCACATACCTCTCCCCGCCGTCCGCCATCTTGGTGCTCCAGCGCGTGACCTTGCTTCCTTCGGCCGGCCGGCCAGCAAAGCGGCCCAGGTCAACGTTGATGTACTGAGCAGTGGACCAGTTCACCGCCACAACGACAAGCTTCCCCTCGGGCGCCGAGTAGAAGGCCACCACATTCTCATCTCCCGAATCGAGGATCCGCATGCCTGGGCGGATATGGCGAGACAGCTGGGCGAAGACGAAGTACTTCTGCGTCGCACCTTTCATCGTCCCGCTCTCGTTGTCGGCATCGATGAGGCCCCAGCCCGCCCCGTCCAGAACCTGCCAGTATACCCAGGCGGTGGGATGCATCCACCGCATGTCGACCAGCCACATCTTAGCCATGTCGGCGCCATTGCCCCCACTGTTCCCGAACTCCGAGTTCCACAGAGGCTTCTGGTGCTCTTGAGCGAGGTTATATAGAACGTCGCGCCTCCCGCTGCCACCCTGGTATCCGTGGACATTGATCCTGCTGATCTTGGAGATGGCGGAGCTGCCGATGTTCTGGAGATTCGATACGGCTTGATCGAAATATGACTCGTCAGAAGCGGCGATCTTGGACGAGAGACCACGAGAAGCGATATGGTTGGCCAGATGACCGATGATGGTAGCCTGTGTGGGGACGTTGAGATGGCATCCTTCCTGTGTACCCGCGTCGTTCCACCAGTCAGCCGATGGCTCATTGAACGGAGAGATGGTTGAAAAGTTGATGTTCCATCGGTCCCGGAACTGCTCGGCCACGGTGGCCATGTAGACGGCGTGGTCCTCGAGGTTCCACGACTGGATGTTCTCGACGCCCCCGGGACCGCCGGAGGGGTTCTTGTTCTTACACATCCACCACATGGGCGAATTGGAGAAGAGCTCCGTGTGGGTGACGCCACGTGCAATAGCCTTCGTCAACATAGCTCTCTGCTTCGCGTCCACGGTCCAGTCCCACGACGACGAGGATGGGTCCTTACTGGCCCAATCGATCCAGTATCCCTCGACTAGGCGAGACCTGATGATCTTTGAGGACTCCACCATCTTGGTGTCTCCGTTGACGGTGTTCCAGCTGCTTGCGCCCGCGTTGTAGCGCGCAATGGTGAAGCCCAGGCCCGGTAGGGTCTCTCCGTTTACTGTCGTCGATTTAAGGGTGAAGAAGGCGTCGGCTAGGTCGTCGCGATCGCCAAAGCGTGCTGCCCACCAGGCAAGAGAAGTTCCCCATCCCTCCCACGTGCCCCAGTTGGAGTCCGCATTGATGCTCGCGGTGAGGTCGGCCAGCACGACGGGCAGAGTGAGAGCCGCAAGGGATAGCGGGGCAAGGAGAACCATCATGGATGAGTTTGTAGGAGCCCCCGATGACTAGACTATGTGTAGATGAACTATAGCGTCTACGTCTTAAAATCGGCTAAAGAGGGGATGGGGGCGAATTATATACACTTTACCTGCACGAGTCCGTTTGCCGCACGAAGCTGGTAATGATGAGCCATTCCTCTGCCATTACCACCTCGTTCTCAACTTTAGTACTAGAAGCGGCCCAACCGTATATTACTTCATAGTGGGACATTTCTCCATCTCGTATAAAACCGGGGCCGATACCCCCGAACCGTGGGTAAAGTTCTCGGGGCTCGTCCCAAACCATGACTGGGCCGGAACGCTGTGCTTTTTTGGATCTAGTGCCGGGAGCTTGTCACGGGAGTCAAGGTACCATCGGCGATTTCAACTTAATTTAGAAGGTGGAAGGAAGATGAATGGCTCGGCTCTTTATTAGATTGCGGGGTATTTTGCGGGGATGCCGGAGCCGTAATACCAGGATCATATTGTTCAAGGATTGGCTTTCACATTGCGGGGGTGTCTGGGTGGGATTTATCGTTCCCGTGCTGGTGGTCCTGTAGCTACGAGTGGTGGGATGAAGCTGGCATTACCTTAGTGTCCTCCGGCTCTCTGAGATGGATTACCCCATGGGGAAACGAAAGAACATTAGACTAAGTTCGTCATACCCGATTCCCCCCGGTCCGTTTGCTCGGCCCCTTCTGACCCGGTCTAATACGACCAAAACGCGGGGCAGCTGTGGGGAACGACATAGTAAATTGTTCAGACCAGTCAGTATTTGAAATCAGCTTAATGTTGACGCCTGCTCAAGTATCCGGGATTTACTGAAATGTTATAGACTTCATACCTCTCTCCTCTACTAGTTATTCCATTAAAACCTGTACACAAAAAGTCAAAACCAGTATCTGCCAGCACGAAGTATACGCCGGCGATTCTAGCCTCGAGCAAGACAAAGCCCTCTCCTACCTTTCGGACTATGTAAAGCGAGAACTGCTAAGAAGGAATTATGCCATATTCTAAGAGCAATAAAATACTGTTACACTTAGTAGGCATCTTGGATAAATCTATCTGCCTCGCGTATAATCCAGAGGCACTGGCTCACACTGGGCGCGTCCACTCCGAACGAACTTTCCTGCCACTGCTCAAAGAGGTCCAGTAGGTGCCGCCCTACTCGCACCACACGCGGATCAATGAGACCCTTCAGAGCCGGGACCTGACATGCTGCGAGAAGAATGAGCATGGCACCTGACATACTGTGAAAGATGTTAGCGTATGATCCAAACTTGCAGACTGAACCTTTTGGTTCGTTCTTCCTACTTACGACAGTGAACATATCCACATGTCTACCAGGACTGTCTGAGGGAATCCCCTGAGATTCAGCGCATGCAGGAGACATGCATCTAGGCATGCCTTGCACATTAACAGAGCCTCCTCGGAAGAGGTATTCGGATCTATCCGGCCCGGTTCTGTGTAGCTCCCGCTGAGCACCCACATTAGATATGGGCGGTAGATGACCGCCTTACAGGTCAGGTATCGCTGTCTTAAGAACCCCCCGACCTCCGTCGCTGTAGCCTCCTCATCGATAGAGAATGAGAAGGACGACGGTAGCAAGCTACGCCACTCGTCGAGTTGGTGCTGCAGCTCGGAGACGATTCGCGGAAACCGAGCGGTATCCCAGGCGGCCCCGGTGTGCCGAGCGTAGAGAAGTTGATGTACCCGGTTGAGGAGACGTCTCATGCTAATACACGCCAGGAAATACAGGGAGGACTCTTCCCTGTCCTTTTCTGAGATGTGAGTGTTGTAGGGCCCAGGAAGCCATATCGAAGATTCAATGCGGGCGATGCCAGAGGGGGGGCAGGCAGATAGCTCTGCTACGTAGTCACTAAGTGGTGTCACTCGGGGTCAGAATCTCTTCTCAAAAGACGGGCATGGGATCTTGGGGCTGATACCTTTCGAGAATATAGCAGGACCAGAAGATCCGCCTTAGCCGCTCTTGGTCCTCGTCGTCTTGCTCTTCCTGGGAGTATACTAGTAGAAGCATGCATCTCGCTGCTGTAGCGCTTAAATATCCCCATGCTTGAAGAGGCCTAACGAGGGATGCCAAGTATAGTCTTGTGGAAGGTTAGCGGACATCGATACAGTATTGGGAGAGAGGCGAGGTGTAAAGGGTACGGGGACAACGTACGCAGCGAAGAAGAGGCATTGCGTACTCTCGGAGCTGACTTCCAGATGGACGACATGAATCTTCTTCAGCGCCAGCTGGAAGTAAACATGCCCCATCTTTGCCCGCCGTAGCCTCCTCTGCTTCTCCTCCCCATCCTCGACAAACTTCTCCGCCGCCCGCAGGCTCGTGACCGTCTGGCTCGTACACCCTAGCGCCATTATCAAGAGCGCCAAACAGCATTGCACCGTGTCGTCGCCGGGCACGCCGTTCGCGAGGAGCGCTTTCGCCGCGTTGAGTTGACCCTGCGATAAGGTCGGGTACCAGAAGTTGACGTTGCTCTCGAATGCTGCGAGGATAGCGTCGACCTCGTCCGCGTCGACGTAGGGATACATGGGGTTCTGCAAGATGGTCATGGGAGGGCGCGACTGCTCGAGGGAGAATATTGGTTTGACGTCCTGGCGGAGGGACGGGAAGCTGTCGAAGTGGGGCCACTGGAGGACGGACTCCGTGGTGGAGATGTGCATCGAGTCGAGGACTGCATTTTCGAAGCTGTTGCTGGTTTCCTGGCTATCCTCACCGATTGGGGTCTGGATCGTCGCGAAAGGGGTGCGGGCTGAGTTCGTGACTGAGGGGGAACTCTGAATAGGGGCTGCGACGGGGGCTTGGCGCGAGGGGAGTTGCTGGTAAGCGATGTGACGAGGGATTTCTGACTGCTCATTGTCCTCGAATGGTCAGGCGATGGGCGGGCATTGAGGTGATGTGATGCATTGGTTGGGACTCACGATACTGGACCTTAACTCATTCAAGGACTGCTCAACCCTGAGGACACTTTCCAGTATGATATCGGACTTGCTCCTCCTACCGACGGGTCAGTCAGTTGAGTTTGAGGAGAAGGTCTGCGTCTGACTTACGAGTTTGCTTCGCGTCCATAGGTACACTCTTGCTCCGACGCCGCACACGTTACGCAGGGGTTGCCCCCGTTACACCTGTCAATATGATATCAGCACCCCGGGTCTATAAGAAGACATTGCATCTCGTAGAGGGGCTATTCACCGTGTTTTCCGGGTTCGACATGCGTCACACTGGTTTCCGGGTTCATCAGCTATCTGGTACTCTCGATATGTATAAGGACAGCGAACTATAGCTTACAGCATGGGACGTCCTTAGTCTCTTTCCAGGTGGCTCGGCCATGGAGTCGTCCAGGTTGTCGGTCATCACAAGCAAGGCAAGATCAACAGGGAGGGGCTGAGGCGTGGATTAAATTTTCGGACCGTGCGGAGCCGAGTGGAACTTTATTGGGGAGGGAATGTGGAGATGTGGTGCACAGATCAAGGATGCTGGGGTATTCGTATTCTGGTGTGTGGGGAATTTTGGGGTTTTTACCCCTGCTTCCCCGCTCCTGAAGTTTGGATCCTGATTGGAGGGGCAATGGGCGGACCATCGGAGAAGGTGGATGGACTTTCTCGGGAGAGCATGGACGCTAAAAGAACGCTTATCCGAATCGGCAATTTCGGTAAAGAACCACAGCTTTCAGTTCGGTCATCCCCGTGAACTAAGAGAATTATTTTTTCCCCTGCTGGTAGGGTACTATAGTGGCGGGTCGACGTTTCTACTTGGTAAACTTTTCTGACGGCATGGGCAGTATCGTATCTCGTTTCCCAGGTCTAAATCGGAAACAAACTAGCCATCAGCATGATGTTCTGGCCCATTCATACAGGCTGTTCACCATCCTGAATAGACACACATTTCCCCACATCTTAATCAAAGTAATCTTGACAGAATATTATTTCAAGAGTATCACTATATAGACCGTGCTCCCTGGTCCCTTTTCCCCTGGCCACGCTCCCGGCATCAGCCACCGTAGTCCCCTAGAATCCCTTAGACCTCCATCTCGAGCTTCTTATCACCCGTGATGTTCAAAGTATTCATGATCGTCTGGGCACTGCGCTTCTCGAGACTCTTCTTGACCGGGTCCTTAGCCTCGAAGACCTCGGACAACTCCTCCAGGGTCCGGTCCTTGGTCTCGGGGAAGAAGAAGTAGATGAAGACGGCCTCGATGAGGTCCCAGAAGATGAACACCACGTAGAAGTAGTAGCCGATATCCTTGAAGGCGGGCCCGCTGCTGTACTGGATGATCGTGGACCCAATCGCGCTGGCCAGGTTTCCAATCGCGGTCCCCTTTGCCCGGATGTCGGTCGACAGACATTCGGCGATGTACCCGGACTGGAGGGGCGTCCAACCGAAGGAGAAGACGATGCCGAATATGAAGATGAACGCGACCGTGGTGTTGGCCGCGTTGGCGTTGCTCGGGTCGTCAATGGAGAGCTTGCTGGTGCCGGTCATGACGGCGAAGCAGCAGGAGCAGAAAATGATAGAGTAGATCAACAGGGGGCGACGACCAATGACGTCCGTTAACCTGGCACCGAGCACGGCGCCCGCGAAGCACAGGACGGGGTTGATGCCGTTGAGGGCCAGGACCTTGCGCTCTGAGGTGATGCCCGCGTTCTTCAACATCGCCGCCAGATAGTAGGAGCTGAGACTGTTGCCGGAGATCTGTCCCATGACAGCCATGCCGAGGACGCAAATCATGCGGCGCCGCGCACTGCGCGTCTTCCAGAGACCACTGTAGTCCCACCACCTCTTGTCCGACGCCTCAGACGAGATGTCGCTGGTCATTTCCTTCATCTGCAGCTGCACCACGGGGTGGTTCACGTCACCCTCGCCGTGGAACTTGGCGAGGACCGCGGCTGCTTCTTCCTGGCGGTCCTGAGCCATGAGCCATCGGGGAGACTCGGGTAGGAAGTGGACGCCGAGGACGACGATCCCGGAGGTGACCATCTGGCACCAGATGGGGATCCGCCACGCGGTATTCGTCTCGATATAGCTGCATCCGTAGACGGTCCAGCTGGCGATGATGCTCCCAATGTACCAGGTCGTATTGTATAGGCCGGTCAGGGTGCCGCGCCAGCTAGGGTGGGCCATCTCACTGACGTAGCACGGCGCGGAGACGCAGCAGAAGCTCACACCGAAGCCAAGAATGAATCGCCCGGCCAGGAATTGGCCGTGATTAGTGGACGGCGCCTGGACGCAGGTGCCTATGACGACGATTAGGGCACCAACGAACATGCCCCAGCGGCGGCCGAAGTAGTCGTTTGTGGGGCCGGTGAAGAATACGGCTGCTACGGATCCGATATTGTACATCGCGAACACGATACCGGTGCTTGAGCCCTCGACCTCCCTGGAAAGAGTACCAATCGGTAAGTACATGGCCACTCGCATAGGATCTGAAAAGAGCTGCAGTAAAAACTTACATGTCGAAATAATTCTGGTACGACTTCATTCCGTTCAGGCCGCCCATAAGACTGCCGTCGTATCCGTTCTATGACTCCTTCGTAAGCATGCGTTCATCCCCTCCTCCAAGCGGTGACTCCTTCTTACCAGGCACCCGCATAGGTAAGCAAAGGCCAGAACCCCATACAGGCGGAGCATGGACGGAGTCCATGGTGACGGCTTCAGGGATTCGAAGTCCTCCGCAAGCTGCACGGCATCCCCGATGTCGTTGGACTCATTGCGATGAACATGGTCCACCTCGGCCTTCTCGTTCTGAGCTACCATTGCGGCGTGTCTATGATCGACAGAAGATGGGGAGAAAAAGTGGGTGGCTTTCATGCGAAGGAGGTGGGGAAGTTGGTACGGCGGGCGTCAAGCAGTCTTTATATGTCGGGGTAAACCTTCACATGCGGCCTGCTGCACACAGATATATTACAAGTACCCTGCCGGTCCGGGAAGTGCCCAAAATGTGCATGATCACCGATGAGACCACCTGCCCCGCGATGACAGCTCTTCTGGGGTCCGGGGTAGTCTGGGCTGTTTTCGCTTGATAGTTACCACCTTTGCTGTGGGTAGGGTGACATCGTCGCTAACACGGGCGGCTTATTGATGCTAGAATCTCTCGACTCGGTACTTCCTGGGGCTGGAAACAGTGGGGGCATGGGTTCTCCACCTTGAATTGGAAGCTTTCTGTTGGGCCCACTTCGGCCCCAGTATCCCCGAGATGCCTGGCGCACTTATGGTGCCACCCACTTCGGCTCCGGCATCCCCAGCGCCCAATGAGAAAGCTCGATGCCGACGCAGATTATTGGCCCGGTTGTAATGTACCAAGCCTGAGGCCTTGGAAGAAGACCCCGTCGACCTCACTATTCATTGGTCAGCACCTTTTGTGCTGTATTCGGCACTTTTTCCGGATGTCGCGGGCCGAGTCTGCAAGGTGCTGCCCGCGGCACATTGCTTCTATGTCTGGATGGTCAAAACCTTGGTGGGGGCGCTGAAAACATCTTAGTAAGATCGTCCACTTTATACTCGTACCTTAAAAGCCCAACTTACGCTGAGAGTTTTACTCTCTCGGTATGATCCCTCAACCTCAAGAACAGAGCCCTTCCGACAGACAGTCAGACAATATGGGTGAGTGTATTCGTGAGTCGCCCAAGGGCATCTCCCCTCAGGAGGATGACTCTCGGCCAGACTACATTAACGAGGCCGTCTTCCGGCGGAACACCCTCCCGATCCGGGCGTATCACATTCCCGACACCTCACTCCTGCTGAACGGCTCCTGGGACTTCCACCTAGCCTCCACGCCCTTGGAGGCGCCGGAGCCATCCGCGGCAGACTCCGTCGAGTGGGGGAAGCTTAATGTCCCGGGACATTGGCAGCTTCAGGGCCACGGAAAGCCCTGGTACACCAACGTCCAGTATCCCATACCCGTGTGCCCGCCATATGTGCCCACCGAGAACCCAACGGGCACATATCGCCGATTTTTCCATGTCCCTGTTGGCTGGGAGGCGAGTTCTCAGCTTCGACTCCGCTTTGATGGTGTCGACAGCGCCTATCACATCTGGGTGAATGGCACACTGGTTGGATATGCACAGGGCTCGAGGAACCCATCTGAATTCGACGTCTCTCAGTTTGTGAGCAGGACGGGCGCGAACGAGCTGATAGTGAGGGTGTATCAGTGGTCTGATGCAACTTACATTGAGGATCAAGACCAGTGGTGGCTATCAGGTAGGCTTCTCCCCTCCCTGCATCTCACGCTAGACTTGCCCCTGACAGCTTTTCCAGGCATTTTCAGAAATGTAACCCTCATCGCTTTCCCCGAGAGCAGAGTGAGCGACTTCTTCATCCGGACAGACCTGGATTCCCAGTACCAGGATGCCACTATTAAAGCATCCGTCGACCTTGTGGCATCCGGCGCAGGGTCTTTGGAGCTCACCGTGTCTGATCTCGCACAGAACGGCGGCAAGGTTCTTGAATCCAAGACGATCACCGTTGATCAGAACACCTCCAACGTGGAAATTGATCTCCCTGTCGCGAACCCCAAGAAATGGACCGCGGAAACCCCTTATCTCTACAACATCGAGATCTCGCTACAAGTCGAGAACTCGACAGCCTCCCACAAGGTGCAGCAACGGATCGGATTCCGCAAGGTCGAGCTAATAGACGGCCTTATGACAGTCAACGGAACCCCTATTCGCCTCCGTGGTGTGAACCGCCACGAGCACCACCCCCTCCTCGGACGCGCCGTGCCGCTCGATTGGGCCAGGCGAGACCTCCTCCTCATGAAGAAGCACAACATCAACGCCCTTAGATGCGCCCATCAGCCTCATGACCCCCGCATCCTGGACCTCTGCGACGAGCTAGGTCTGTGGGTCATGGCGGAGGCTGATCTAGAATGCCACGGCTTCTACGATGCCGTGGCCAGGCCCCTTGATATCCCCGAGGAGATGGACTACGAGAAGCGGAAGGTCCTCGCCTTCGGTCAAGCGGCACAGTACACCTCCAACAACCCCGCCTGGAAGAACGCGTACGTCGACCGGATACAAGCCGTCGTGCAGCGTGACAAGAACCACGCCAGCGTTATCATGTGGAGTCTCGGGAACGAGGCGTTCTACGGCGAGAACCACAAGGCCATGTTCCAGTACGCCGTGGACTTCGACCCTGGCCGCCTGGTCCACTACGAGGGAGACGCGAAAGCCGAGACAGCCCACATGTACAGCTACATGTATCCCAGTCTCGAGCGTCTCATCAAGCTCGTGGAGGAGGAGGGTGTCCAGGACGGCAAGTTCGAGAAGCCTGTCGTGCTGTGCGAGTACGCCCACGCGATGGGGAACGGCCCGGGCTGGCTCGAGGACTACGAGCAGGCCTTCCGGGACTACCCCCGCCTCCAGGGCGGCTTCGTCTGGGAGTGGGCGAACCACGGTCTGTGGAAGGAGGAGGACGGGTACCATGCCTACGGCGGTGACTTCGGCGAGGCACCCCACGATGGCACCTTTGTCATGGATGGGCTGGTCAATAGCAGGCACGAGCCTACCCCTGGTTTGACCGAGTTCAAGAAGGTTACCCAGCCGGTTGGGTTCTCCGTTAAGGACGGGCAGCTGGTCATTCAGAACTGGTACGACTTTGTTGACTTGAGCCACCTGGCTGCAAACTTCAAGATCGAGAAGTTTGGGGAGAAGTAAGTTACGACCCATTTCGATTACCACGGTGGAGAGTGTTAGACTAACCGTATTCAAGGACTATCTTGGTCTCGTCTGGTAGTCTCGATCTTCCCTCCATCCCAGCCGGAGGAAAGGGGTCTACCCCGCTGCCAATTGAGCAGCTGAATATTTCCGGAGGTGATGAAATCTACATCACTGTCTCCCTCACCCTCAAGCAGACCTCGCCTTGGGCCGACGCCGGCCACGAGATAGCCTGGTTCCAGCATCAACTCCAAGCGTCCAGCGCCGCCCTGACGACGCCGCCGACCAATCCCAACACCCTATCATCGAAGCTAGACACCGTGTCCAAGGGCTCACTTGTTGAGATCACCGGCACGAACTTCAACTTCATCTTCGACCGCTCCCGCGGTTCCCTCAAGAGCTGGTCTGTCGACGGGAAGACTCTCCTACACGCAGACCCCAAGACCTCCGTGGCCGCTATCCCATCGTTCTGGAGACCCGCGACGGACAACGACCAGTCCGGGTCTATCCCCTACTGGCGGAGATTCGGCGTCGATGCGCTCACTTCGCAAGTGCGCTCGTTCTCGATTGATACCTCAAACCCTCAGGCGGTCGTGATAAAGGCACACACCTTCCTCACCCCGCCCGTCCTCGACTGGGGTTACAGCGCGGAGATCGAGTACACCGTCTTCGCCACGGGCGCACTATCCATCGACGTGACCCGCCTGTCGCCGACCGGCTCGAAACCCGACCACATCCCCCGCGTCGGCCTGAACCTCTACGGTAGCAAGGCGCTGGAGGAGGTGTCGTGGTTCGGCCTCGGTCCCGGCGAGAGCTATCCTGATAAGAAGGCCTCTCAGCGCGTTGGTATCTGGGGTGTCGAGGGTGTTGCTGAGCTCCAGACTGCGTACGACGTGCCTCAGGAGAACGGCAACAGGGAGGACACCAGGTGGTTAGCCGTTGGCTCGCGCGGAGCCGGACTCCGCGCGACCCGCTTGGGCTCTTCTGCCGAGGACTCGAAGTTCAGCTTCATCGTGTCGCAGTATAGTGACGACACCGTCGAGGATGCGAGGCATCCTCCCGATCTTACTGAGGACGAGGGTCTCCATCTGAGGCTCGATGCTCGCGTTGCAGGTGTGGGAACCGGAGCGTGCGGCCCTGCCGTCAGGGAAGACCTGATGGTCAAGACGGAGAACTATAAGTTTGCGTTCCTATTGGAACCATTTTAGATGGTAGCTACGTTCGTCTTGGAAATAGAGTATGCCATGTAATACATCACCGAGCACAAGATACTTCGCACCTTCACCTTCTTGAGTGAATCAATTACTCGTTTGCGGATGTCAAGACCGAGTTTCCTATAGCAGGCGCCGCATTGGCCTACCATGTCTTTGTCCGGTAATATCCCTCATTCTGCTCTCCCTTCCCCTTCCCTCAACTGAGTTTACCGGCAAAGGGTAAGCTGTAAGTTTTCGCGGCAGGTTCACAATTGACGCGAAAAGGGGAAACAAAGTTAACAGTCGCCTCCACATGGGTGGAAATGGAAATGGAGATTTACCAAAGTAGCGATCCAATCATTTTCGCCGATTTACGCCTCCGATCGAGGCGCGTTCTTTGAACTGTTACTGTGATCGGGAGCACCAGTACGTCATCGTTCCCGCCACTATCCGTAATGTAAGCTTGAGTATTGAGATCTCCATCCCCATGACTACAGAAAAAGCAGGTATAATACGTATCACATATATTTCATCCCGTTCCCTACTCTCTCTATCCTCTTCTTAATTGCCGTCTGAGTCTTAGTCCCCGTTCATTTCCATTTCCCCAGAGGCTCATGCGCGTCGCTGTTCGACGATTTGCAGCTTGTCCTCTCTACACTCGACGCAAAATCCCGGCGTGGGTTCCCCTGTTATCGAGTATGCCTCCCAAGAAGAAGCGTTCGTCCGCTTCCATCGTGCAGGCTTCTCCTGCCCCGCGGCGCCGGCCAAGCCGGTCAAATCCTCCAGTTACCTCTGAGACGGTTCCTGCTCCATCTACTGTCACTACGTCACTGCCCGTCATCCCACGAAGTCCACTATCGACAACCCGACGCACGTCATCACGATTGGCTGCCGCTATTAGCCACGTCGAAGTCTGCCCTGACATTGCTGACGGGGTCGACGCACTGCGCCCCTCCCCCGATGCTGAAGGGGATGACCACTTCAGTCCCCCCTCAACCAGCAATGAGCCAACGGAGTCGGAGCTGTCATATGTAGACGAGGAGATAGAAGTTCCTGCGCCGAAGAGGAGGAAGCCAGCGCGAAACACCGCGAAGAAAGCCTCCGCCGCGATTGAGGAGGTGGCAGCCGGTTTTGAGCTCGGAGATGAAGAAGGCGCCACAGCAGAGGAGGTAGGGAGCGCAGAGGGGCGGCCCCCGGCTGTTAACAGTGAATACCTTCCACTACCATGGAAGGGCCGGCTTGGATATGTATGCTCCCACCGAAATCCATTCAACAGATGAATGCTACTAACAGACAAATTCACAAGGCTTGCCTGAACACGTACCTGCGCACCGCAAACCCGCCCGTCTTCTCATCACGGACCTGCCGAATAGCCTCAATCATCGAGCACCGGCATCCCCTCGCTGATCCAACCCAACCAGAGCACCCAACCAAGAACCGACCCGACAAATCCCAGCCCGCCTCTATCGAACGGGGCCAGAAGTACGTCGAGGCGATCGGCCTTGCGAATGCCCGCGACATCATCAAGATGGTCCGCTGGAACGACAAGTACAACATCAAGTTCATGCGCCTCAGCTCAGAGATGTTCCCGTTTGCCTCCCATGGGGAGTACGGGTACAAACTCGCACCGTTCGCCTCGGAGACGCTGGCCGAGGTTGGAGGGGTTATAGCTAGTCTGGGGCATAGGGTGTCGACGCACCCGGGCCAGTTCACCCAGCTCGGTAGCCCCAGAAAGGTCGTGGTCGAGAACGCGATTCGGGACCTGGAGTACCACGACGAGATGCTCAGCCTGCTAAGGTTGCCGGAGCAGCTGGATAGAGATGCGATCATGGTTCTCCACATGGGCGGCATGTTCGGTGACAAGCAGGCGACGTTGGGCCGGTTCAGGGAGAATTACGCCAGGCTCTCACCCGGCGTCAAGAAACGTCTTGTACTCGAAAACGACGACGTTGGCTGGAGCATCCATGATCTCCTGCCCATATGCCAGGAACTGAATATCCCCCTGGTCCTTGATTATCACCACCACAACATCGTTTTTGATAATACGCAGGTCCGCGAGGGAACCCTCGATATCATGAACCTCTATGACGACATTGCTAAAACGTGGAAGAGGAAAGGAATCACCCAGAAAATGCACTACTCCGAGCCGGCCCCGGGGGCCATAACCGCGCGGCAGAGACGGAAGCACTCGCCTCGCGTCATGACCCTGCCACCTTGCGACCCGACCATGGACCTTATGATCGAGGCGAAAGACAAGGAACAAGCGGTTCTGGAACTCATGCGGACTTTCAAGCTCCCTGGGTTTGAAAAGATTGGGGACATTATCCCGCATCAGAGGGGTGACGAAAGCAGGCCCGCTAGGCCGCCTAGAAAACTTACGAAGAAGCAGAGGGCCCTCGGGAATGGAGATACAGATATCGACCTGGGAATACCGGCGGTGATTGTGTCGGAGGAAGAGAGGGGTATGGGCGGACCCGATGGGCGGGTTTACTGGCCACCAGGCATGGAGGAGTGGCTCAGGCCAGCTAAGAGGGTATGAATAAGAAGTATGGTGTTTCAGAGTCGAAACGGGCCGTGCATGAATGATGGTCGTCGGTGTGGTACCAGTGGAGTCTATTGTTATATACGCAAATCTATCGATGCCCATGGTAGCTGCGCAGAGGTAAATTGGGAGAGCTTTCCACCTGCGTAGTTTGACCCTTAAAATCTGTTTTACCTGGACAACCTCCTCCTTTAGCTAGGGAATCTCACTTCCTGGCCGCATCCTTTCTCAGAATCTCGTTCAGCTCCTCCCTCATCTTACACTTCTCGAACGCAAAGCTCCCTGCCAGCTCCTCGAGCTCCTCCTCCCCCTTCCCCCTAAACAGCTCCGCCATCTCCCACCCAACATACTCACTGAGCAAACACTCCCTGACCACCCTCTCTAACTGCCTCTCAAAGGTCCATATTCTGGGGTACCTCGTGTTTCTATAAGCCTCAGGAATCATCTCTTTCAACCCCGCCGCGAAAGGCTCGTACAGGTGCTTCACCCCGTCCTTGTTCACCACCCCCCAGAAGTCCAGTCCCAGCCGCTGCTTCTTCTCCACGAACGGCCGGATGAGCCGCATATACGCCGACTCCGGGTCCACGTACACCATGCCCTGGTACCCGATGTCCTTGTATAGCCAGATGGACCAGCTGATACCGTACTCACGGTAGAGCTTCAGCTGCTCCTCCAACATCGCGAACCTCTTCTTATTAACCTCCACCCCTTCGGCCCCCTCCTTCCTCTCGTCCTGGTACACGGGGCCGAACTCCCCGTTCCACACCGGTACGCCCTTCTCGCGCATGAACTCGATCTTACGCAAAAGTTGAGCGCGCAGCTTATCCTTTTGCTCCTGAGTCCCCTCGTACTGCTCTCCGATTGGGAACCCGAAGAAGCTGTAGTCATGGATGGCGTAGACGGTGTTAGGGAGCGGCCGCTCCGGGAACGCTCGGAAATCCATGGCGTACGTATTCCCGTCGACGAACAACATGTGATCCGGGTCCACGGCGCGTATCGCCTTCTCAGCCTTCTCATACCACGCCACGAGTCTCGCCCCGTCGGCGCCCGAGGCGGTCTTGTGCGGGTCTGCGGGCTCGTTGAGTGGGTTATACCCCGCCACAACGGGATTCCCCTTGTAATGCGCGGCCAGGGCCTCCCAGAGCTGGATCGCCCTGTCCTGGTGGTCCTTGAAGTCCCAGAACATGGCCCTGGATATGCCCGAGTCGGAGTGCCAGTCCTGATTCTGGCCGCCGGGGACGGCGTGCAAGTCAAGTACTACAAAGAGGTTGTGCCGCGCGCAGATCTCCACGCAGCGGTCGAGGAGGGCGAAGCCCTCAGGCTTTATGACGCCCGGGTTCATGTCGTCGATGAAGTGGCGGTAGTTGAAGGGGATGCGGATGCAGTTGAGACCCAGTGAGGCAAAGTACGCGGCGTCGGCGTCAGTGAACCAGTGGTGGATGAGGCGGTCGAAGAAGAAGGCCGCCTTGTCGGCGCCCAGCACGGAGGCCATCTGCGCACGGTGCTCGTGCTCATGACCAGAGAAGCCCGATATAAAATTCTCCATGTTCAGGGCGCCGCCTATCGCGGTGCCCTTGAGCAGGACGGTCTCGCCAGATGCGTTGACGATGCGGGTCCCATCCACGCGCAGCATGGTGCACGCGGGGTTGGGGTTTCCGCCACCGCTTGGGGATGCGTCTACGCTGATGGTCATAGTCTGGGAGTGGTGGATTTTTTGAGGTTTTTGTGAAAGGAATGAAGTTGTCTTTGGTTAAGGGAGTAAGGATGGTGTAAAGAGTTTCATGTCAGAGAAGTTGGACATGATCCCGAGTTTACAGTCCCTTTATAAGTAGAACAAGGCCAACTACTGCGTGCGCATGCCGCCTCTTACTCGTAGCCGGTCGCGGGTTATCGCCCTTGGCCCCGCCATGGTGGGTGGATCTCATCTCATGGGGCACCTTGAGCGACACTCCCCGGCCGAAAGACAGACGCGCCCCACTGAAGGCCTACGTCATGATAGATCCCTGACCCACAAGCCGGAAATACCTTCTTATATGCAGGTAAGACACCAAAAACTACCTCCCACCCACTCTTACAAAACACTTTCTCTTATTCACTCAGCAATATCCATCAGAATCTGTTGCATAAACCCCTTCCACCCCGCCAGCTCGGGCATCTCCTCCTCCCAAAAGCCCAACAGCTCCACGACCTGCTCTACGGCGCCCCGCCACCTGCGCGGCATCTCGCACCCCAACAGCCCAGCCGCCAGCAAGACCATGGCACTACGGGCAACTGTTCGAACCATGAACCACGTCCCGTGGTGCCTATACCTAAACCCGGGCTCATTGACACATATCCGGCGAAGATGGACCCTCAGTCCCTCCTCCGCCAACCGCCATTCCCACTCCGGAGAGATACCCCCGGCCTGCACGCGCGTGATATGAGCCATAACAAAAGGCCAACTCAGCGTCTCGAATAGGTTGACAAAATGCCCACGCAGCACAAAGCCGCAGGCGTCGTCGTTCTCCTCGGGGACCGTCCGCACGGAGAACTCGGGCGGCAGGTTATCGGACCACTGGTGCAGCTGCGCCTCGTGCTCCGGCACCATCCTCGCCAGCGAATCCAGAAACGCCGAGTCGGAGGTCGAGGACGCGTGCAGCGCCGAGACCTCGCTGCAGACCCTGCTGTACAGCCTGTTGAGAGAGATCTCGGCGAGGTAGAACAGCCAGGACGACCTCTGGCGCGCCGAGTCCATGGTCCCGAGGAGCTGGGGCGGGGTGGGGAAGAAGGGCGGGTATAGGTTCGCCTGCGGGAGGTCAAAGTCCGGGAGGACGAGCTCGCGCCGGAGCTCCCGCTCGGATTTCCACGCGGACCAGTAGACCGCCTGCTCGCGCGTCTCGTCCGCCCCTCCCTCCGCACCCGTCGCAGAAGCGGAAGCCGGGAGCTCGGGCATGTTGTAGGCCCTCCGGAGGAACGGCAGGTTCTGGCACGCCGCAAGGGCCTGTGAGAAGAAGCGCCACGCGTGGAACGGCTGGAAGATGCACATCGCGTAGACCCCGGAGAGGAAGAGGCACTGGGTGCCGATGATGTCCGTCTCGCAGAGGAGGACGCCGATTCTCCTCTGAGCGGCGTGGAAGAGGCATTGGGATTCATTGTAGGCGGGTGAGCCAGGACTCGTGTCGATGGAGTTAGGGCCGAAGGGCGTGGATATCTTGCCCAGTGCGCATATTATCAAGGCCAGGCACGAGTTGGCGGACCAGTCAATGCCCTCTAGGATGACGGTGATGACGAGACGGCGTGTCGATATCTCGTCGAAGATGGGGTTCTTACAGTGCACGTGGATGAAGAAGCTATCCAGTAGTCCGTTGATCTCGTGCATGTTCATGTCTAGAAGCCTCCCGAGTGTGGTGTCAGTCGGGGGGGACGAATTCGAGGGTATCCGCGGGCTTTGCATCATGGCCTGCGGCGGAGTGTATTTGGAGAAAGCTGGCCACTGGAGCAGGCTCTCCAGCTTTTCTGGAAGAATACTCCTCAAAGAGATATCTGTCTGAGTAGGAACGACGACATTTGTAGAGACCTCGCACTGGACGGTAGACCTTCGTGTCGTCTCGGAAGGAGAGAGCGGTGCATCTTCCAGTGTCTCAATACTGTCGCCATTACGCGTATTCCTCATTAACCTCTCCAGATCATCCAGCCGCTCGAGAATCTTCAAACTCGCCGGGTCGAAGGACGAAAGGTCCACGGACGACTGGATACACGTCGCGCCCACGCTCAGGCAGTAGGAGCAGGCCGGCTTCCGGTTGTCGCACTTGGTCTTCCTCGCTCGACACACCTGACATGCCGTGTTGGCTCTCTTCCGCGGGTAGAACGCGGTTCCCCTTGCAGCGGGTCGTTTCCCGGGGCGCCGGTCCTCATTATGGGCTACCGATTGGATCATGTTCCGGGCTGGGCGGTGGGGAGGTGTTGCCTTCCCTGATATGCAGGCGGTCTCTTTTGGTGGCGGCGACTGGGGTAATGATGGACAGAAAAGCTGGGGAGGGTGGGATTGGGATAGAGGAGAATATCCGGGGAGTATCGCTCGCATATATGGACCCGCTTATAGTTGGAGTTAGTGGAGTACCCTAAGCCACCATCCAATTAACGAGATCGGGGAGTGTCGCTCGAAGAGTTTATGTGGGGCTTCCCCGCAGCTCGGGTCTTGAACCGTGGGGAATGCACGAACTCCTCGATGCCAAACTCCTCTCGGGTCGGCCGTTCGTCGGCATTACTTTGCGGTCTCGTGGGTTTTGTCTTCCCTTTCTTCTACCCCTGCTGATTCAGGCAATATTCCCTATCCGAGAAGCTTTGTGGCCTTCGGCCTGTGGCATCGTACAATACTGGGACGACACTTTGAGTAGCAGTTCAGTGTTTATGATTCGATGGAAAAAATTGTTATTGATTCATCTCTTTTAGCACCGTATCTCCGTAGACTCATATCCCCCCCTGACACTTCCCAAATAGAGGTAGCAGTGCAAAGCCACCCCAGCCAAGCTGGGAGGTGACCCTCGGTCCTCCGCGGCTGACGGGCCTCAGCGTGGACCAATGAAGCCCCTGAGATTCACCCCTACTCCTCCAGATGACGGTCCTGGTAGTCTCCCATCTTCCGCGGCGGCACCCTCGCGGAGAACAACCTATCGATCTCGTCGAACCTCTTGCCCTTGAGCTCGGGGACGTAGAACCAGCTGCCAATAGTCCCGAGCGCAGCCAGTCCGCCAAAGATGAAACCCACCTTCCCCTTGAGGTTGGCCTCATCGGGGTTGATAAGGTAGGGGACTGCGATATTAACGACCAGGCCACATATGGCCTGCGTTGCCGTGGCGAGGGAGATGGTCTTGGCTCGAAGCGCGGTACTAGAGACCTCGCCGAGGATGGCAAAGGCCATGGCGCCGATGGTCAGGAAGTAGACGAACGCGTAAACTACGGTAGAAGCGGCCTGGACCCAGCTGGCCCCACTTGTCGGAACCACGTCCATGATACCGATCAGGAGCAGCAGGGTCGTCGAGATCCCCATGCCCGAAAGGAAAATGACTCGTCGTCCGTACCGCTCCACGACGAACCAGCTGGCGATGTTACCCGCCACGCCGCACGCGGTAACGCCGACGCTGAGGTCAAATGACTTGGAGACGTCGAGGCCGGCGAGCTGGAAGAAGTAGGTCGAATAGCCGAGGACGAAAACAATGCCGACGAGATGTTGGCAGAGGAAGACGCCGGTTGAGATGCCAGTGCGAATGAGGTTTGTACCCTTGAAGCACTCGATAAAACCCGGCTCGGCACTCCTCTGGACCGCCTCCTCTTCAATGGTGGCCGTGATGGCAAGTAGCCTCTTCTCAGCGTCGTAGTCCTGGCCGAATAGCTTCCGTATAGCCCTGGCTGCATCCTCCTTCTTGCCCTTGCGAGCCAGATACCAGGGCGACTCGGGGGAGAAGGGCAGGCACGCAAGAAGGAAGACGGCGAAGAAGAGTTGCGTCGCAAAGGGGCCACGATACGCCCAGCGGTCGTCCCACTCGCCGAACGCCTTTACAACGGCGTTAGATAGGAGCTGTCCGACTGCGATTCCTAGATTAACTCCCGCCGTAGCGAAGCCTCTCAGGGAAACAGGAGCCATCTCGCTACACGCGAGCGGCGCAAGCGTTAGGTAGAATCCCAGTCCTACGCCCAGTACACCCTTCGAGACAAGGAAGGCGACGCGGTGGTATGACGCAATCTCCCCAGCGATGCCGGCGCTGGCGATAACGCAGCCTAGGAGGAGGGATTTCTTCCGGCCGATGCGATCGGCTACATGGCTGCAGAGGAAGCCGCCGAAGAACTGGCCGACAGTCGAGATCATGTTGAAGGCAGTCTGCCAGGAGGCGGGGAGAATGGCCTCGCCGTCGAGAACGTAGCCAAAGTCCCGTCTAAATGCTGCGACGGAGATCATAGCGCCATTGATCTGCGCGTCGAAGCCCCTACAGTTGTGGTCAGTCAGCCGGCGCTGGTATCTCGTGTTATAAGGGGGCGGAGTGTGAAAGGGACTGGGAAACTCACCAGCCGACAGCGCACATCGCCCAGTAGAAGCACCACCAGACGACAGCCTTGTGGTTCCCCATGACATGGCTGAGCGTGAGGTCGTGTTCTTCTTGGGCCGCGCTGGCCGTCGCCTCGTCCTTGGCATCGTGATGGGAGACAGTAGGCTCAGCTGGGTGGCCGCCAGCATCACCACTAACCTTGTCCATTGCGTTAAAACAGATACGGAACCGAGGCCGTTGTCTTAGGGATGTGATATGATATGTAACCTCAAGAGGTGACGATAGATGAATGGAGGTCTCATCAAACCCCCAGGGGGCAACGAGGAAATAAATATTCTCTCCAACACACGAACCAACGCACCTTATTCGGCTCAGAGTTTGGGAGTATATCGTGCGTCAAAAACTATTGATCGCAACATGTGGGGCTCTTCCCCGGATTGGGGTCGAGGGACCGGGGATAATAGGGGGTTTCCGGGGAAGGCCCTTACGGGCGATACTCCCCGACAACGTCGTGCCCAGTGGTGGAGCTTGTCAAAATTAGCCGGTGGATTGAGTTGGGGAAGCGGGGATTTGACTTTCTCTCCACACTCGCCTCCACACTCACACGCGTCCTCCCGAGAATGAGGATACAGCTCATGCGAGGATGCCTCACACATCTCACCCAAGTATATCCCGGCGTTAAAAATTATACGCCTCACACGAGACGAGGATTGCTTCCGCCCCACAATGTCATGTGGGGACACATTTCATACGATTTGATAAAAAGGCTAAAATGCATTTCAAGTTGAAGTGCATTATAGTGTGGGCATATATGGAGCAAGCCTCGAGTGAGGTATGAACAATCCCCTCCTCACCCATGGTGTCCAATTTAACCCGTGTTATCCCCGGGTGGCGTGTGTGGAGTATCGTTAGATAGGCTGTAACCTGCCTGAGAATGGCGCTAGAGTCCGTCTCACCAAGTATGGTACTACTGTACATGTGATCTAGGATCTGCCTCCATACTTACGAGAGACGTTCCGCGTAGACGGACCCCTTGAGTTATCAGGACGGATCCTGTCTTGGTCTTTCAGGACGCCCCGAAAGCACCAGGGTGTTACGTCCTGATGCTTGGTGGATGACATTGGGGACGCTCCAAGCCTCTTCCAGCCCGGAGTCGATGCTAAAGTTCGGCATGGGTCCGGGGGGAGAAGGGAGGGGGGGGGCAAGACGTCTCTCATTTCAGGCTGCGGAGTTGTCACCCTGGCGGGACTGCTACCCACCATTTGCAAGTATTAGTCAACATTTCGTAACTAGTTGACAAGCCATTAAATAATATCCTTGTGAAGCTAGCGTCCAGTTCGCGCGCGCGCGTATTATTGAGACTGCGGTCCCAACAATGCTGTACCCCGTTTCTGGGCGGTTTCATAGATGAGTCCTAGCCAGGATGGACTACATATCATCATACAACGTAGACGTGCGGATCCAGCTCCTCAACAAATCTCAGCAGCGGCTTGGAATCCAACGACCCAATCCACATAGCAGCCCGATTAGCGACCCACAAACAGACAAGCAAGACCTCCTTCCCCTCAAGCTCGACTCTCTCCTTCTCCGTCTCGGAGACCCGTAACAGTTCCCCCTCCAGTGACCAAGACGACGCCTTCTCGCCCTCCCCGGAGACAATGTCTTTGCGCCAAGTGAGCTCCTTGGACGAGAAGTCGTACTCCAGACTTTCCGTGGCGAACGAGTCCACCCTGACGTCCCGGAGTTGCCGCCGTGTCTGCATGTGCAACCGGAATATCTCCTGCTCCCACTCCGGGACCCGCCGCTTGATGAGGAAAGAGCCTTGGTTCTGCTGCGAGAAGGTGTCAGCGGGAAAGGAGCAAATCGAGTCCCATTGAGAGGGAACGGTGGGGAAAGGGGGAAAAAAAAGTATCTTACTTCATATACGACACCAAAGGCCTTCAGCGTCTCCTCGTCCACGCGGGTGCCGTCTATGATTGTCCCCTGGGGGCTCTCGATGACGGGATCTTCCGCCCAAGACTTACCTCCCGTTGAGCTGTCATCCGCCGACTCCCAGTCGCCGTCATCGGAGCCTGTCTTTACACTGCTGTCGGCACCCGTTTGCTGGACCGAATTTTCCGCCCTCTTCTCGGACCTCTCCTTCTCGTACCTCTCCTTCTCGGCTGACTCGCGCTCATATCTTGCTTTCGCCGAAGCGTGCTCCTTCTGTATCAATTCCAGGTTTGCAAACAGCACCGCCTCCTTCTCCTTGGCTTTTTTCCTCGCCTCCTCGACCCGCGCCCTATCCGTCCGCAGTGCCAGTCGCGATACCATCCTGATTACTTCCGTTTGAAATTCGTAGTCGAGCACGAAGAGCACCCCCAGGCTCAATTTCAGCGGGAGCACGCCGGAACCCTTGAGACACGTCGACAGCGCCTCGTCAAGCACCATCCGGTCCGCCAGCGCCCGCGCACTGAACACCGTGTCGACATCGTGTCTGAAACCCTCAGTCGGCATCATGCTCACCTCCAGCGCCCCCCAGAACTTCTTGTCGTTCAACGGCGGCTCGTACAGGATCTTGGCCGCTTTGGCCATCAGCGTAGTGAAGAACCTGTCCTTTCTCACCACGAAGCCCCATGGGTCCCAGTCTAGGCTGAGGAGCACGCCCACGGGCTTTTCGAGGGCGTTCCTGGGAAACATCCACACTCTCTTTTCGTTCGGGTCCATGAGCGAGACGGCTGACTTACTGACACTCAGGGTGCGTTCCTTGGGTATCTTGTTGTCTGGTAGGCGGAGTTCCAGGTTGAGGGGGGGCTGCTTCTCGCTATGGTGGTCACGGGGCATGAGGCGAAGTACCCTCGGCTCCTTCGGCTGGGTAAGGCCTAGCGAGCGCAGGGCGTTTCCTATAGAAACCGGCACCTCGTCCGCCTCCAGCAATTCGAAGACCGAAATATTCTCGAGTATCTCAGCGGTAGAAATCGGCGGGGCCGCATCGTCCTCGCCGCTGTCCGGATCTTCGAGCGATATTATCACCTGCCGTCCATCACTCCCCACTCCGCACGGCAGAAACCCCTGCGCAAGCCAGAATAAGGTCTCCACGGAGGCTACATCGCGCCTCTCATGAGGGCCTCTCGGGGGGAACATCTCCCTGTCACTGCGCGGGACGAAGGACATCGAGGTCAGGTAGCTCCACGAGCCCTTCTGCCTCCCAAACCCCTGCATCGTTCCCGTGATGCCGTATAGAGTGGGACAGGGCCGGCGGTCCACGGTCCACTCCCCGTAGGCGTTTCGCCGCACCGTCATCTTGTTGTACATGTAATCGGAGTCGTCAGAGGATAAGGATTCCGAGTCGTACGAGCCGCCATCGTGAACCAGCCTCCCATGCCTGATCGACGACTCTTCGGATGAGGCGGCAGAGTCGATGTTCTGGTGCTCGCGCCTGTCCCGCCAAAAAGATTTCCGCAAACGCATATTATCGTCGGGAAAGACGGGCTTAATATCTCTCATAAGAATGCGCTCGCCATAAGACTCGCGCCGTATGCCCCTCCTGTGCAACACGCCCTTATCCGACCTATCCCCGTACCGCCCCAGTAAGCCCAGCAGGAGAATCCAGTGCTTGCTCACCACCAGCGCCGTCCTGCTATTCACGATCTCCAGGGTCCCGTCCCTCGGGATGGAGAGATCGACCACGCCGTCACTCTCCCTTTCGCTCACCTCGTACGCTCCAATCAGCTCGGCCAGCTTCGCCCACCCGGTATTGAAGGGCTGGTAATCCCTCCCGCGCAGCGTCCAGAGGCCTCGGACGGCCGCAGGCGGGACCAGGGGCGTCTTCTCCGGCTCGTTGGTGATGTACGACGGGGCTAGGTTCGGCACGCGAATGCGTCGGAGGACGCGCAGGCCGTGGGTGAGGCGGTATCCCCGGGTGACATACTTCCCCGAGAAGTCCTGCACGGCGTTCATGGCGCGGTTGCGGTCACTGAGGGAGGCCTGGAGCGCGAGGTAGGGTGCGACTATGCCGACCAGAGCGATCATAGCGACCGTGGCGGCGACCCAGGTGCCGATGTTGGCCGTGAGGTCCACGGTGTCGCCATCGACGTTGACCATCTCCGATTCGTTGACTGGTGGCGGTGGGCGGGAATTGTCTTGTTTCAGAGGTCAGAGGACTTGACCTTTCTGGGCCCAAATTTAACTCTCTCTAATGTGCTGTCCATCCGTCAACCGCTCACTGCTATGCTACGCGCGTATTTGTGGTCTGTGAGCAGCGTTACACGCATTAGCGACCGGATTTGAGAAGAATTCGAGGACTCGGGAATAAGACGTCGCGTGCGATTGAGTTTAACTGAGCGGGGATTGAACGTGTTTACGCGTGTAGGTATTGTAAGGCAGAGATACAGTGGAAGGATCGGCCAAGCCGGCGCTCATTGGGTGGCGGAGCAGCCTGGTGTGGGTCTCCATCTTACTTGGATGCTGGCTCGGAATATGCAAGGGTTCGTATAGAATGTGACAAATTTGAATCCAAAAAAGGCAATGGATTTCCGGGCTTTGATTTGAGTCTCGGAATGTGCAGGGCAGGGAATTTGAAGCGGTATCGAGCATTCTTGGTCAGGACCCTCGCTGTGATAACCTTAAAACCGTTACATGCATTACTACCTAACGACAATTGTTAGGGTGCAATATACTGTGGGATTCAATATAACATCTCAATCGCAGCATTCCTCGTTGAAACTCCTTCCCATCATGCTAGCGGGAACGAAGGCCACTTAGGCCAAGCTGATATTCGAACTATAGGGACTAACGTAAAAGTTCCAGTCATTACGCGCCCTCGTCGCCTCGTCCTCCTCCAGCCGCAAGTCTCGCATTGTCCAGATGTTGCGAATGACGGCTCGTGTCCTCGGCACGTTGAAGAGGGAGCATACGGACAAAGTCTGCAGTGTCTCGAGGACGAACCATCTTCCAGACACGCGCTTCTCAGACAGTGCCGCGTCTGAGTGCTGGAGGATTAGCTCGTCGTTGAGAGGATCTAATTCGACCGCTGCAACGAAAAGCGGGAAGGCTAAGCCGGAGAAGCTGCCCGCCTCCATGAGCTCGTGTGTCATCTGTAGGATTTTCCTGATAGCGGTAGCCACTAGCGGCGTGGATGGTGACGCATCGTATAGTAGGCAGTGGTGATATAGCGTGACCGACTCCCGCATCAACTCAAAGGAGGTACGAATTAGGCCGTCGCCCGGGATGCCGTCGTAGTCCTGATGGTTCTTGTAGGTCAGGGATTGAAGCTCCTCCTCCAAGGAGCCTGCCTGCATCTCAAAGGTGTCGGCTGATAATTCTTTGCGATCTCTTGCTCGGCCGAGCTCAGTAATTCGAAAGATGATATTCGCCAATGCCGTGCTGCATCCCATCCACCACTCCTGGGCGTCCGTGCCGCGCCCGAGATCCTCCCAATACTCCAGGCCGAAGTGAGGGGCCTTTCCGCAGGCTGTCCTACTTATGACGTCCTGAAATGCGAAGAAGCGCTCTGCGAAGGACACTAGACTCTGCTCCGCCTGAAAGCTGCGTGAAGAAGACGGAAGCTGCCTCCGAAGGCGTAACCAGTCCTGGCAAGCACGCATGTGTATCACCCAGCGATGGTCGCAGCTGTCCAAGATCTCGTCAAGGCATAGAAACATCATCGCAACCGGTATCTGCGGGTCCGCGATAGCCTCAGCTCTCGTGTCTAACAGGCCAAGCCTCTGTCGGAGGGCGGCCACGGCTCTCCCCTTCATTGACAAAGCCGGCCAGGTCCACCGGGGATCCGTCAGGCTTCGGTGGCGGGCAGCGAAGGCCATGACTGCCTGTAGAACAAATGCTTGGCCCCCGTTGGCGAAGAGTGGTATTATCATATCCGCGAAAGGGGATGTGATATTCTTAGATGGCGTAGTTAGTGGGCATAGCCGTAGCGAGTAGTACTCGAGCAAGCTTGGGTCGAAGCCGTCGAATGGTGTGAAGGTGGAGGGTGGTGGTCGTAGGGTGTGTGGTTGGTAGGACCACGGCGGAGCTGCCGAGCCACGACGTATTGGATGTGGACTAAACACCAGCGCGCCTGCGGTAGTGTCTTCGCTTCGGACGTCGGTGCTTTCCCCATCGCCTATACATCGATCCGCAGCGCCATATTCCAGGTCGCAGACGAAGGCATTGATGAAATGATATGGCTTGATGAGCAGAGGGTTCGCAAGGCAGGTTGAGGCTTTGCCAAGGCTAAGGCTGAGCTCTCGACGCGACGACGAACACAGCCGTGTCGGACGCGGCGACCGCTCTTTAGTCCACACCCCTTCCCGGCCAAAGGCCCGCCCCTGAGCCATGAACTCCTCCTGCCATTTGAGTTGGATTCGATTGTCACAGGCAAGGCCGCGGGACAGACAGTTCCGGCAATGCGGCCGGGCCTCGTCACACTTGACCTTCCGTGCGCGACATGAGCTTTTTACGGCAAACAGTCAGCCGAACGGTCTCAGCGTAGCAGGGGGATCAGGTGTGGGAATTGTAAAACGGGGTAGGGTAGGGGGGGCGGGGGAGGGGGAGGGGACGACATACTTGCAGCCTGTGCGCGAACGTCTTTGTACAGCGGCACCTCGATCGGCGGCCTTCCGGCGGGGCATGTCGGGCGGGTAGAGTAGAGCTATCAGTCGCTTCACGAGGTAGCAATGAGATTATGGGGTTATCGGTATCTTGGGGGATAAAATGGCGCGGATGACCGGCAGATTCGTTCAGAGCAGGGAGGGAGTGTTGACTGCGGACGGATTGGGGTTGGGTTGTGGGTCGGCAGGTCCTGACCCCCCCAAGCCCCTTTTCACTTTTGTCGGTCCCACTCCACGGCAATGGACTGCATTAATGGTGGAGCGAAGCGGGACCCGATAAGTCATCGTCGCATGGCCAGCCGGCCGGTGGCAAATCGTGCAGCTTTTTAGCAATACTACAGAGAGCTACCTCTCGTATACTTCACGCTACTTATCCTCGAACGAACCATCCCGGCAAGAGCGAAGCGCGCTAGACCCTTTTTAGTTTGGCATGATTGCCAATAGTGGTTCGCTTGTTCGAGAATAGGAACACATCCCGGCGGCCCGCTAATCAGTATTCGCTTGGACCTTCTTCACGTTCTATCTCGATATATAAACTCCGTGTCCATTTTGTGAGCTTCATTCCCGCCAAGAAAGGCAGTTAGTAGCCTATCTTACGACGCGGGGTAGAATGGAACCACAGCTTTCGCAGAACCCCTTTTGACCTGTTCTTGTGGAGGTCTCCACAGTCACGCGAGGACCTTCCTGCGCGGTTTTGCGGCTGGACCTTCCTCTCATTGATATAGACTTCAGGTATCCTCTCCGTCGATAACGGTGTTTAACAGATTTCGAGTTCCACAATCTCTAACTCTCAAGGATGCGTATCAGCCAGGGCCGTCCCTTATAGAGGCAACCTGAATTGCTCATGTCATCCACCTTATCATCCACCTACCAACAGGTAGGGGCACCCCGAGACGAAACATACACGAGTTCAGGTATAAGTGACCCTCAAAAATGAGCAATAAGCTCGTGATGAGAAAACATAATTCATATTCACTAGCCATATTGCGCGTCTTTCCAGTCAAGGTTATATATTGAAGGAACTAAAGGTAGCATTTAATGTGGGTGTCTTCGCAGTTTAATGTAACTAAGAACTACATGAAGTGGTGCCCCAAAAATGGCATCCCAAGCTCTGGAATAAATGTTGGAAGTCGTAGGATCAACTATAACTTCATATCATGCCTCCACCCTGGCATGTTAGCCAAATCCTTCGCCGGCTCTGCTCGCCTCGACTTCAGGGCATCGCCTCCCGGTCGCCACCTCCACGCCTGAGTCAGGTCCTCAGCGAGCGATCCCTCGAGGAGCTCAACAACGTGCTTGCCAATATTGGGGAGGAGCTTGAAGGTGTGGCTGGAGATAAGAAGTTAGAACAGAGTTTGTCTCAAACATTCCGTACATTATACGCCACTTACCCGCTGTCTCCCGTGGCAAGAATGAAGTTTTTCCACCGGGGGTGCTCACAGACGAGCAGCGCCGCGTCCGCGGTATCCGTACACCAGCACATGGCACGGTTGAAAAGTTCCTTATCCGTAAAGTGAGGGAGGAATGCCGCGATGGCTTTGCGGATAGAGACCTCGGATGCGTCAGGGTAAGTGTCCAGGGGGTGCTTGGCGTGTGATCGAGGAACAGAGATGAGCTTTGGAGAGGCTGCGCCGTAGGGCTGATGCATCTTGAAGCGAGAGAAGCCCGGGAATTCATCGCACACTTTGATGATGCCGTGCCTAGCTGACGGTGAGTTCTTTGCATCTTCTTAGACCATGATGATTGGAGATAGGACTTACTCGTTGGGTTCGAAGAAGAAGCCAAGCTCGCCATTGTATACCACGGGAGCATTCTTGTACTCCGCAGCCTCTTCGGGTGTAAGTTGGATATGTGCATATACCCAAGCCTATTAATATCACTAACTTAACCATAACGCTCCATCAATGTAGTTGTTGCTTTCGATTCGAGGGGTGACGGTAGCGGAGAAAACGGGGAACAAGTTACCTTTGAGCAACACTGGTCCTCTAGATCTACCAACGTCGGACTCCAGGCACCCGCGGCCAGAACCACCTTATCGGCATAATACTTCGTCCCGTCCACAGTCTCAACACCGATACACGTCGTTCCGTCAGTATCGAAAAGAGGACACCGGAATGATCCCGCTCTGTAGTCCTGCGTTAATACCGACCGGAGTTGATTCCATCTTGAGCGGGCGTAGTGGATATAGATCTTACTTGCCGAAACCGAAATTGACCCCGCGGGCCTTTAGAACTTTGCCGATGGCGTTGATGGCTTTCTCGGCAGCCAGCCAACCCCCATCCTGGCTATATATAGCTTTCCACCCCTAAACATGCGTCTGTTTTAGCCTGGTCTGCTCCCATGCCATTGTAGTGTAGGCTGGGTGACTTACCTTGATTTTATCTCTTTGCAGAGATGGCATTATCTTTAGTATCTCATCCTCGCTGTCCAGCCAGGTGTGCGAAGCTTTCAACCTGGGATGCTTGTTGATAAGCGCGTGGTACTTTTTGCGCAAGGAAGAAATTCCCTTTTCGGACCCCGAGAAATCCAGCTAGATGACGTGTCAGATACTACAGGCCCCGAAATAGCGTAGATAGGCAGCGAAGAATCTAAACTTACCATGCCATTACGGTGAAAGAAGGGGCTGAACAGCTCGTCCGTTTGCCACATGTCACTCGCCTCCAAGCTGAGTTGTAGATCGATATCATTGCGTATGCGCACGCTCATGATCTTATTCAGATCATGGCCGGCAGACTGCTGAGAGGGAATTGGATATGTGTCGAGTACCGTGATGTTCTGGGGAGTGTACCCGGATCGGATAAGGTGAAGCGCGGTCGAGGCGCCAATCGTGCCGCCTCCGCCCACGACAATGACTCTGGTGGTGTTACGAGACGTAGACATATTGCGGTAACTTGTGTTGTTGAACTCACACAACTGATAGCAGTTTGCGAAGGTTGGCGAAGCGATGCTGGGAAGAGATGACGATATATAAATAGAGGTGGAGATGGAGTCGTAACCATGAACTTCTAGAGTCGAACCACCAGGCTCCACCAAGAGTTTAGTCGCATGTTCTCCATCGATAGGTTGCATTGCATTACCTAAAATAATACATTCCTACTAGTACTTGGAGATGGAGAATAGTCGGAGTAATGCGGATAGGAGAGTCTTTGTCCCCACCGACCCATAATTGCCCTCACTCCATGATTCCGCTTAGCCAGATGGATCATCGAACACGGTGGCGCCTTGTGTTGTTACCAAAGACCGGCTGTGCTTTACACTTTACTTCTACCTCTGTGGAATATTACTCTAGTGTATTTCACCCAATGTGGCACATATATCCGCCATTCTCAAAGAACCCCCCACACACGCATGCGGGACAGTCCAGATATGTTGGTACGGGGAGTGTACCTCGGAGTACCTACCCGACTAGTTTCCTCGCGTAACTCCTTAGACCCACTTGGCTATCTCCAAATGCTGTGGAGCCCGGTCTCGGCTGGACCTTCACACAGCTTTCTCAATCGAATAACAGATCCAATCAGAACTTCTTCCAAACCCCAGCATTTCCGGGGCTTTAGTATCATGGCAAGAATGCGGGGATGGCCAATCGCTGGGGGCATGACCCCGAGATAAGCCAGACCCTGTCCTAGCACATACTTCTGGCATGTATATATAACCGCAGATGCCATCCTTTGCTTTGATTCCAACCAGGTCTTCGAACACGGTCGCTCACCCTCATCATTCCATAATCTCACAATGGCCAAGTCTGACGCCGCTCCTCCGAGTCCATCCCCTACTGGGGATGGTGATACAATTGATCACGCCGCCGGGACGGTCGACATGGCCGAATATAGAAGTACGACCCCACGGTGGCAGCGAGTATGGCGACATAGCTTCACCCAGATGATGCTTTTGAGCATGCAGGCGTTCTGCGGCCCAGCTATGTCGGACGCGATTGCAGGTAAGAGCCCCCCAGCCCGGAAATCTGTTCGACAGCATTTCTAACCAATACCGTGGTAGGCCTCGGCGGTGGTGGTCTTGCGACCCCGCAGACATCTAACATTGCGTGAGTTGGACGAGCTGAGAAAATGATGTGTTACGGGGGAGGGGTGAGGGCTTACAGTGGATGGAACCTCTAGCACTGCAATCAAGTATAGCATGCTTGCGCTTGGTAAGAATACCTCTCCGCTTACCTTGGCCCCCAGGACATCACTAATTATGGTGTCGCCCATCAGTGTGTTTCTTCGGCGGCCCCATCGTGAACAAGCTGGGCGTCAAGTGGGCCCTGGTTATCGGTGCTATGTCTTTCCCTATCCAGGGATCTTCGTACTATTGCAACAGCAAGTTTGGAAACCAATGGGTTAGTGGGCCCCCAGAGAAGCACTCCCTTGCCTGACGCAGGCCGAGAAGATTTTGCGGACGTGACTGACGGGGCGCTTCACGTATGCAGTATCTTATCCTAGGCGCGTTCTTCTACGGTATTGGCTCCGGCTGCTGGTATGTCGCCGAATCCGGAGCCATCATGACCCTCGCCCCTTCACAGTCTCGAGGGAAGTATTTGGCTTTCTGGATTGTGTCGCGGAACCTCGGACAGCTCGTCGGGGGTGCAATCAAGTAAGTTTCTTTTCCCCTCGTCAACTGTACTCGCCAGATATGTGTTTAGAATCTGTCCTGACGAAACCCCCCTCCGCACCAAGCTTGTCGAAGAATCACAAGAAAGGCGTCACAGGTGGTGTTGACCCCGAGACATACATCGCCTTCCTAATCATCGAGTGCATGGCGTAAGTATATCATCCTCACCCTGGAAAATAATGGCTCAATATCGTGAGTATCATTAACCGCCTAATTTTAGACTTCCGTTCGCCTTTTTGATTGCTCCCCTCGATAAAGTGGTCCGATCTGATGGGACACGTATTCTTCAAGCGGAAGGAATATCAACAATGGGGGAGATTAAGCGCATCTCGCGTACTATAACCTCCAAGCTGATCATGCTCTCCGCCATCTGGGCATTCTGGTCATTCTTCTACAGGTGAGTGAGCCCAGAAACTAGCAGTCCTCGCAACGTTTATGAGATCTGACCGGGACAGTGGGACTTGGTCTACCTATCTTGGCACGTACTTCGCCGTCCGTTCTCGCGCACTATCGTCCCTGATTTCGCCATTCTTCTGCATGTGAGTGGCCCCCTTTTACTTCTGAGTGTGTCTAAAAAATCTATCCACATCTCACTAATCGAGTACTCCAGTGTCGGTTGTTTCGGCCTGGGATATATCCTGGACATGAAGTCCGTCAGTCAGCGCCGAAGAGCCCAGATCGGCCTCTTCACAGTGGCGATCCTTAATGTGGGAGTATACATCTGGTCGATCATCATACAAGTGCGATTCAACCACTCGGCCCCAGGGAAGATTGATTGGGAGGATTCGATCTACGCGGAGACTTTCCTCCCCTACTTCTTCGTCCAGACCACGGGGCCTATGTCTCAGTCGTACATGTATTGGCTCCTATCGTCATTTGCGACGGATGCGCAAGGTAAGGAAAAGCCCTCTCGGCAATGCATATTATCGGGGGGGGGTTAATACTGACTAATGTGCCCAGCCAATGTCCGCAACGGTGCTGCATTCCGGTATGTCTAGCCATGACCGCTCTTCATGATCGTAACCAGTGCGTCGCTAATTATGTCCACAGATGCCTCGAAGCGATCGGCCAAGCAGTCGCTTACGGCATGAATACGCAGACCAAGTCAAGCCCTCTGATAGGATTGTATGTTCATCGGTTATTACTCTCAGTTTGCTGCGTTGTTACTAACATTTTTTTTCCCCTTCCTCTCTAGCTGTGTAACATTTGGGCTTCTGGCCGCTGCTATCGGCCCAATGATCGTTTTGGTGAACTCGACGCCGGATCGTATCCCGGCCGACGTGATTGCGGAGGAGCAGGACATGGGACGGGAGAAGCTTGCCGACTGTGAGGGTGTGAAGGCACCTGCTCCCGTAGATGCGAAGGTCTGATGTGAAAATGTCGCTGTTATGACCAGGACTTCACCCGTATCGGGGAGGTCGTAGGCCCCGCAAGAGCGATATGCAAACTTGAAGACCAGAATTTATCACTTCTTTAGCGTAGTTATATAAGGGGTCTAGCAACCCCGCTGTTCGTATGACTGTTTGCTTACTCTCCTCCGCACCTCAATTGGTATTGGCCCCAAGACCCAAGGTGAGACTCGCCATCCCAGCACAAGCCTCGGCACGATGCCCATCTCCCCGTCCCCCCGCCCCCCGCATTCTCCAAGTGCATGCATGACCCCTGTATTAAGCTAGCCGATTCCAAGCTCGGGGCCTCGGAGCTTACATTGCCATTTTGCACATCTTATACCATCGTATATAACATTCCGGCCATTCATTCAATTCTCAAATAACTCATGTATAGTTAGCCCTCTTCCTCTCAATTTTCAAATCCAGCCATCATGTCCGATCGTGAATCTGCCGCCTCCACCGCCAAGCGCCGCCTGACAGCACTCAGCGAGCAGCTTGTCGCGCCCATCTCCGACCAAGGCACATTTGAGGGAATCCCGAAGCTGAAGAAGATAGCCGGCCCCTCCAATGGCCCTAGGGCAGTAGGAAAAGTTGTAATCATCACCGGTACGCCTATCTCTTTCCCAATCTGTCGTCCACTTCCTTTCCCTCTATCCTATCCCGTTCCCGCCCATCACGTTCCGTCTTTTTGTTCCCACTTCTATTCCGCAATCCTGCCTTACCGCTCCTTGTCCTCCTCCCCTAACACGTCCCCCAAAAGGCACCAACAGCCCGCTCGGCATCGGCCGCGCAACCGCCCACCAATTCGCCCAAAACGGCGCCCGCGCCATCTACCTCTGCGACTACGAGGCCACCCACCTCGACACCCACAAGCGCGAGATCCTCTCCCTCTACCCCTCCGTCGAGATCCACACCCGCCAGTTCGACGCCGGGGACGCCCCGAGCGTGAAGGCCGTCGTCGACGACGCCCTCGCCGCCTACGGCCGCCTCGACGTCTTCTTCGCCAACGCAGGAATCGTCGGCGTCCCCAAGGTCTTCACCGAGGTCGAGCCCGAGGATTTCATGCGCACGATGAAGACGAATACGCTGTCTGTGTTCCTGGCCGCCAAGTACGCTGCGCCGGCCATGCAAGTGACATCCGCGGATAAAAAATATCCGAGCGGGAGCATCATCGGCACTGCCTCGGTGGCGGGGCTCAGGTCTAATGCCGGGTCCACGGACTACTCGTGCTCTAAGTCCGGTGTTATCTCGATCGCGCAGACGGTGGCGTTCCAGCTGGCAGGGACGGGGGTGCGGATTAATGCCCTGTGTCCGGGGGTTATCGAAACAGGTATGACGGCGCCTATGTATGAGGCGGCCAGAGAGAGGGGCACGCAGCGGAAGATCGGCCAGTTGAATCCCCTAAAGCGGGGTGCTCATGCGGATGAGGTGGCGAGGGTGGCGCTGTTTTTGGGGAGCGATGAGAGTAGCTATGTCAATGGGCAGGCGTGGGCGGTCGACGGGGGGTTGAGTGCGGGGCATCCGTTTGTTATGGGAAAGTTGGCGTAGATGGAGGAGATTAAGGGTGTATAAACGTAGCATTGATTCAAACGTTCCTGTTAAAGTTTGGGGCGTTGTGTTGATGTGAGATCATTAGTCGAATTGATCGCGCGGTGGGCTGGACGCCATCACACTATCCATTTCTTCATCTGTCCCATAAATATAGGATAACCTTACATATCAAAGTGATATTATGAAAAGGACTACATAAAACTCGCGGTGACATTGTGTCTTGAGGAAAACCCTAGCAATGATAATGTGAGATCAACTGAAACTAACTTCGAACCCCAGCCCAGTACGGAGTACACCGACTGTAAAAAGGCCATGCTGCACAGACCAAGAGATTTTCTTCTCTAGCCATGTGAGGATGATTATGTGAAACGGAAGACGATTAAAGTAAGGGAATAGTTTGGCTACCTGCTCCGAACATCTGAATAGTGAGATAGCTCTTCATTTATGGTGAGCTATCAGTTATACCCCGTCCCCTTTTTTCTCCTGGTCAGTCGGGGTCCCAGGGCTCGATACACGGCTAAGCCGTACTCCCCCCAAAGATGAGCTTGCATTCTAGCGCGTTCAATAGAATTAGCTGGAGTTATCATTGCCCACTCAGGAATATCCTTACAGGGTCCCTGGTAGACTTTGTCGAGTTCTGCGCTTTTTTGTAAGGGTTGTTGCGTACTCCCTTTCCATCGTTTAAATGGCTTCCAATGTGAGCAAGGTCCATCTCATCTCCAAGACCCCTTGGAGCCTGTCTCGCGTCAGAGGTAGGAGGTGTGGCTTTAAGAGAGCCACATGTAGCGGCCCCCGTCGGCAGCGCTCCCGCGACATCTCGAATGGCAAGGCTTTGCTAGTATATCAGTCTCACAGGGTCGTATATCGGCGAGGGGAACCGGAATAAGACTCACATCTCGCCTCCAGCCCAGAAAAGAGCTATGGCAGCATCAGATGCATCGGAGGCCATGGTGATTTTGATTTGGTGCGGCGAAGAGCGAAGTCCTAAGGGTACTCGAGAACAAAAGTATTCGTAAATGTCTGATATTGTGTAGGTCGGGGAATATATAACACTTGACACGTCCTCTGTGTATATTTATATCGACAAAGCGGCTGTCGTCATGCGAAATTAATGTCTCTCTGCTATCCCTTGACATCCTTTCTAAATGGAGAGCATACAATGATAGTCCATGAGTACCCCGGCTAGGAGTATTTCTTTTACAAGCTTCCCATGCTAGGTGCTACGGCTTAGAGATCTAGAAGCGGAGTTCTGGCTAGAGGCCAATGAATTGGCCGAACGCAATTGCCTAGACAGTTTGCCAAGTCTCTACTGATGCCAAGATCCTCCCCTTCGCCCACATCTAAACAACCAGGCTCGTCGGACCTGGACAAGTATTTGACTCTTCATAAAGAAGGATTTATGTTTGCTACGCGTTTAAAACTGTTTGTCACGCATTCTCTGGTCTCACTCCACCTTAATACTTCGGTAGAAGCCGAATGTGTGACGTGTAATTCAGGGCTGGCTCGGACACCTGTACATACCAGTACATGTACGAGCGTGTTGAACTGTGAGACTGGCATGAGAATGTATGAGAATATCATAGGCGTGGTTTGTGATACAAGAATATGTATATTGGTGCGACAAATACTTCACCCGCCACTTCCACGAGCACAGGGATGCATTTCCATCGGAGGAGGTGAACGCCTTGGGGCCACTCTTTCGTCAAGCTCTTGGGGCCCACCCTCTTGTCAAGCTCTTGGGGCCACTCGTTTGTCAAATTCTTGGGGCCCGCTCTTTTGTCGAATTCTTGGGGCCAAAGAATTTGACAAAAGAGTGAGCCCGCCGGAAACCCCCCAATCGATTGGCCACAGGTGACCATCGACAGCCACAACTGACGAGGGATGCACGGCTGTATGGCTGTAGGCGACGACTTATATAGCACCAAGCTGACCCCAATGGACGAATGAAAATCCCTATCGCCACCTGGGAACACGAGCCGCCCCACCTTGTAATCCTATCTCTGGGGTGACCGCGCGCATAGGACGAAAAACGCGATATGCCAACTCCAACCAGTACGTGACGCGCCTTCTCCAGCTGGCCCTGTGCCGCTTCGAGTATTTTCAGCCTACACCTCGACTATGAGATACTTATCCTAACAGTTCGCCCGGCATTGTATGCACAGCCAATGTTTTTCTCTTGTAGTGCGGAATCCAGGACCTCTGGTCTCCGCAAGTACATACACAAGCTGGCGGCACCGAAATGCCGCCAGAGACACGGATTCTAGTGCGCACCATTACATGCATATACATCTAAATGAAGTCGATTACGGGGTGTTAGTTGGAGACATAGTCACGATTACGTGCTATCGCGAGAAACTTGTCCCTTGTATAATAGTCTTCTCATGGGCCCCCTCCAACCACAGTTTCGTTAGTCTAACCTGAACTTGTTTATCTTGGAAACATTCCAATTACCCAAAGGGCATGCCGCAGTACAAACAAACAAAACATCTTTTGCCCCCAACGAATATGGCGAGCCTGCAGGCGGAGAGGCCAGGTACCGGAATCGAACCACCAACCTGTAAGTGGAGTTTTTGCTGTTTCTTCCCATATTTCCGTTCTGTCTTCTAGGGTTCCTCTCCCATTCCCTTTATCGGATCAAGTATGAGAGATGAAAGCTAATGTGCTCACTCATGACTACGAAGCTATCCCTAAACCTCCGCCGTCCACTCCCAATAGCGTATCGACGGACTTGGTTATTCTCGATGATCCGTCAAGTTCGGACGACACCCCACGAGCACTTATTTCGTGTGATAGGTTCAAATATCCGCCGTTGGCTTTCGTGCCTTTTCAAACTCGAGATATTCCATTTGTCAACACGTGGGGGCGGGCGACGTCTGTAAGTTGAACGATTGCGGACCACGGCGTCTTCTCTACACCCTTGGGAAGGTCTTCTATCCTCATGAGAGGCTTGAATGAACCACCTAATACAAATACGATGCCTACCTGCTTGCATCTAGGGCTTGGTGTGGGGGCTAGGCTAATTGAATTGCGGTAGGCTACCACCCACGCGGATTCCGGTTATGAGGATGCCCAGTCCGTCATTTCGGATACACGGCCACTCCTGAGAAAGCAAACTCAGGGCGAGGGAGAGAAGGATGACAACGGTGCCACTGCGTACCACGATAGTGCACCCCTCCAGACGATGATCACGCCCCAGAAGCAGCGCGTAGAGAGCGTTGACACACCGTCTCCCTCCTCGCCGTCGGGGCTCGTGTCCGCCCCACTAGACATCTGCTCTACCGCATCAGAGATAGGCGCCTCGAATTGCTCCTCCCCAAATGCTGGGCGCGAGAAGACTCTCTGCTCCGAGGAGGGTGGTATAGTCGAGACGGGTGAAGGGGAGGCGGATAAGGCAGCTGCAAGACAGCTAACCTCGCTCCCTGACCCAGAACACATGGCTGAGATGAACAAACCCGAGTCATCCGACAGTGAGGATGACAGTAGCGATGTGGACTCCTTACAACGGGTGGGACTCCGGTTCGACTTGGACGAGGGAACAGAAAGTGACACCCCTCTCGATCTCAGTGCAGCTAGCACCGCGACTGGTTCCTCAGGTTTCGAGCTAGTAGATTCCCCGTCTCAGCCCCCCTCGCCGTGGCTGGAAATGTGGTACGAAGCGGCATCAATGGTAAGGGTTCGCGGGTTGGGCGCTAGATTCGTCTCTGAGGGGGACGCCAGACGCGGACTATTTCGTCATGCCCAGACGCTCTATCACTCTCTGACAGTGCACGGGGCGGCCTCCAACGATGGTACCCAGAGACCACCGGATAACGGTACTCTGAACATTTTGGACAGTCAACATTCCGGTATCTCCACCAATCGTGTTCTCGTGGGCGGGTGGAATGACGGTGGATTAAATCGCGACGACAACCAAGGTGACGAAGACCCCGATCCAAAACGACGAAGGACAATGGATCCAGCAGAGGGCAGTGTTGTCGGTTTGAAGTTTGCATGCCCGTACCAAAAGCGTCATATTTCTGACGGCCTCTCCTGTGGGCGGCCCCACGGTGTGAGCAAGACGTATGGTTGGGACGCGGTGTCCGGGGTCAAGTGCGTGACAGTAGTCAAATGGAAAGTGGAAGAGGGTAGCTAACCTTCTAGTAGGCAACATCTACTTCGGTGTCATGGAAAGCGTTACCACTGCTCAAACTGCTGGAGAGCTTGCTCGAGCAAACCCGATGCGCTTAGATGCCACGAAGAAAACTGTCCAATGCGGCCTCCGCCCACTAAGCGTTGGTTGACTGACGAACAGTTCCTGAGTCTGGAGAAGGAGAGGGTTTCAAATACTCCAGATGGATGGTATCAACTCTTCAGCATCGTTTTCCCCGAGCTCCCTGAGGAAGGCCAGGGGGGATATCGAGCAAATTACACGCCTTGTACGTATACGCTCCGCGCATACAACCACCCTAGGTATTTCTCACTAACGAACGGCCCAATTGCAAAGACTACTGCAGGGCGGATAGCAAATCGACCACTGGGAGCACCAGTCCATCTTCGAGCCGAGCACCGAGCGCCGTACTCCTTACAGGTGATGTATCGACTGTTGGCGACTTCTGGCACCAAGGGGCGAGTGCCGCCGCAGAATTTAGATCCCTGGAAGGTGATCCGTCCCGGATTGGTGTGGAAAATGGCGACACCCACCATGTGTCGCCGGGCATAGACACTTTTCTCGGAACCGCGCCGACATATGTGGACCCCCATCTACTTAATTTCGAGGAAGGGAGTGCCCAGACTTTGTTCATCAGAAACCAACCGTCCGTTGGTACGGAAATTTCGACATCAGAGTGCCCGATTAGTACCGCGACGACGTCGCACGATTTGACTGAATCGTCTTCCTCCGGCCAAGCTCCGGTAGGTATGCCTATCAGGCATCGTCGCTGCTCATGTACCTTGTCGCGATTCTGCTATTATTGTAGGATCAGACAGCGGATCTCCAGGCTTGGCTCTGAGCTTGAGCTCGCGAGAGCTACACTCACCGAGTTACGGAGCATACTGGAGAGGCAGGATGATGTCCTTCAGGATGCCGATGGTGGACCCCTCGTTACGGATGCCTTTATGCAGAAGCTTTGGTGTTACCAGGATGACCTGAGGAGGGCTCTTTCCCCACACAAGTAATGCCCCGAGCTTACAGGTTTAAGGTCAAGGATGATATAAGTTTCTTCCGAGAAGGATGTTAAGAAGGGATTAATTACTGCCATTTTCCATGGGATATAAGTCTCTAGAGCTTAGCTGTATACGTATCTATGATAGTAAATTTGACAAGAGAACTCCGATCAATATTTCATATAGAGTCACTTCCCGCTTTCTTAGTAATATCTTAATCCTAGTAGAAAAATAAATAAAAATTTAATTATAATAGATTTCCCGAATTTTATCAAATTATATCTGTCTATTCTAAGGCATAGACAGATGCCGTAGACCCTAAGAGTTAAGATATAGAAAGAGTGGATAGAAGATTTTTTTTATTCTATACGATAAGGCCTGTGCTATATATCAAGAATGGATATACGAGTAGCGTTGTATGAATATTATCTTGCTTACTATTCCCTGTTAAATAAATAATGTGAACAGGTTTGCCCGTGCTGGATGCAGATTCGTTTGTTTTACATATGCCTGCTCAACTGGGATATATTTTATTATCTAGCTTTCTTCTAAACACCACTCCAATACTGTGATGTCGGAACATTCAGCTCAACTGACAAGGGCATATCCACAGACGAGAAGCTGGCATGGACTGTATAGGTTCCTCTCTGGAGCTTCCATTGGCCCTTCTGGGCGTCAAAGAAACTAAATGCATACTTGTCGAGGGTAAGCTTCACCCCTCGTCGCTCTCCTGGCTCCAGGTGGAGCTTCTTGAAAGACTTCAACTCCTTCGGGGGGCGAGGGTGATGTGCTGCCGCAGTCGAAGTCCCGTTGTACGAGACATAAATCTGGATCACAGTCTTGCCGGCTTTTGAGCCTGTGTTGCCTACCTCGCAAGCTAGAATGACCTTGGTGTGGCTTGGCTCACCGAACTCAGCACTGGCCGCCTTAAGACTGGACAGTTCGAAAGTTGTGTATGAAAGGCCATATCCGAAGTGGAACTGGGGACTAGGCGTACGCTGTTCATCATAAAAGCGGTAGCCAACCCTGAGCTTCTCGTCGTAGCGAAGCACGTCATTGTTGTCGCACGGGAAGTTGTCATAAGCCGGGTTATCTTCATTCTTCCGGGGCCATGACATGGGGAGCTTTCCACATGGATTGACAACACCGGTCAGAACCTTGGCGATAGAGTGGCCGCATTCTTGGCCGGTGAACCAGGCCTGCAGGAACACTGGAATACTGTCGATGAAAGGAGCCACCGTTACTGGAGAACCGGAGAAATTGACCACGACAGTCTTGGGGTTCCGAGCAACAACGGCAGAAATAAGCGAGTACTGGTCTTTCGTCAGGTCCATGGTCTCGCGATCGTAACCCTCTGACTCTATCTCGTTCGTGTTGCCAACAAACACAACCGCCACATCAGATTCAGCAGCAACCACAGCGGCGTCCTCGATAGCGCTTGGTATATCGATATATTCCAAGAAGCGGAGTGATGTACCCTGGAACACCGTACCCTCAACTCGAGCTAGCACATCTGGGTCAGCTGCCCAGGAGTGAACTTCGACCTTGACGGCCTGATTCTTGGCTAAACAAAGATGGAACTTGTGCTCGATCTTAGCCTTGTAGAAGTAAAACGACTCTGGCAGGAGAACGGGCTCTTGTGGTCGGCTGTAGACTTCTTTGCCATCGACGAAGACCTTTGCAGTTCCAGTAGTGATAACTGAGAGGGTGTGGTCTCCACTAGTGCTTGGACTGAGGACAAATGACATGCGAGTGCAGTAGTCACGGTCGAGAAACTGCGGCCATGCTTCCTTGATCATGTACTCTGGAACGTCGGTCCTTTGCCGATGGACCTCGTCTTGGCCAATAACTGAACCGTTGAACCACTGAAGCAGGACTGGGGGAGCCTTCTCCCCTCCCTGGATCGACTCGGCGTCGTCGATAGCAGAAATGACGCCAGGCTCGAAATGTGGAGTGGCTGCGTATACAGGAACACCCGGCGCATGCCGGCACTCTACGCCGGAGTTTTTGAGAGCGTCGAGCGGAGACACGATGTGTTGAGAAAGGACTTTGGCGCTTCCGCCGCCACCAATGCTAGGATTCGTCGCATGATGACCGATAACGGCGACGCGTGCACCGGGCAGAAGTGGCAACAGACCACCGTCGTTCTTGAGGAGAACGGCTCCTTCAGCGGCAAGATCTGTGATGAAGTTCATTCGGTGTTGGTCAAGAACCGACCTTTCCGGCTGCTCTTCTGGATCCTCAAAACGTCCGGTCTTCCTGGCCAGGGTCAGGATTCTCTCGACACTTCGACCGACTGCCTCGATGGGTACAGAACCATTTTCAATCTCCTTGAGAAGCTTCGGTCCTCGCCACCTAGTCGGGCCCGGCATCTCCAGGTCCAAACCGGCATTGACAGCCGCAGCTGTCGAGTATGTGCCCATCCAGTCTGAGACAACAACTCCTGAAAAGCCCCATTCTTTTCTTAGAATATCTTCGAGCAGTCGATGACTTTCAGCACAATACTCTCCGTTCACTTTATTGTAACTATATCCAGTCTCTCGTATTTAGCTTGCATCCTGTGGCTTTTAGCGTAAGTAACACTTACGATGTCATCAAACACCATGGGTCTGAGTCACGGAGCACAAGCTGGAATGGGAGCATATAAATCTCCCGGAGGGTTTGCTCGTCCACCTCTGACGTCATCTTTGTTCGACGCTTCTCTGAATCATTCGCAACAAAGTGTTTGGGTGTCGCCGCAATTCCCTGTGATTGACAGCCTTGCCTAACTGTGAGCACCAGATCCCGAATAGGGGGTTTCAGACTATGGCCTTACCATTGACAAAGGCAGCGGCCAGAGTTCCTATGACATAGGGGTCTTCGGAATACGTCTCGTAGTTACGCCCCCCTGGACACGCCCTGATAAGCGCTACTGAACACAGACACGAGCTAGGTAAAAAGGCTCACCTAGGGGAGATCGGATAATATTCATGGTCGGAGCCAGAAGTACATTGGCTGACTTTGTGATTGTCTCCTTGGCAATTTCCTCGCCGAGCTGACGGACTCTGTCAACATCGAAGGTGGCGCCTACGCAAGTAGAGCATGGAAAGCAGGCTGCAGTAATGCCGCTAACATAGCTCTCTCCTCGAGCCCCGTTCGGGCCATCGGACATCTGCGACGTGATGGTCAGTGTCTAGATCCAATAAGACGAGATGATGAGGCTAGCACTTGAAAAGGTACCTTGATATGAGGAATGAACACATCATCTCTCTTTATTGTAGGAGTACGCCACCAATCAACCGCTGACAGAAGCTTCACCTTCTCATCCACCGTGAGGCGGTCGAGGAGATACCTCTCGTCGGCCATGGCTTCGGTTTGCAGCTGAAATAGCTATGTTGGATTGTGAGGTAAAGCTAGCACGCAAATCATACGTAGGCTTGCACACCCATGTAACGAACATATAACGGACAGCGATCAACTTGTAGCTACCAGAAACATGGGTGCTCTCTTCTGGTTTCCAGGGCTTCGGGTCTTATCCGGTTAGAACATGCGGCTCGGTAATATATTTATGTACATCCGAGAAAGGTGGGTGGCAATTTCGCCAAAAGAGGGGAGGCGTGGAGCATTCCATGCACAGTTCCAAGGTCGGTGTCCAATAGTCGATGTTCGGTAAGTACCCGAACATCCAATTGCCGACGTTCGGGAAATACCCGAACATCGAACGACGACGCCTCCTCAATAATATGACCGTACAAAATTGGGCACAGAGTAAACCCGGCACTGGGCGGATCCCAGCCTTTGCGAAACTGAGCCCCCCTTCTGTAAAAGAAAAATTTGCCCACCACCTTGTCTCAATTTATGTTCACATTGCAGTCGGGATCACCGACGATGGTTTACCAAAAGCTGGCAGGGGGAACGTAGAATGCGGGGCTCGAGGTAGTGGGTCCAAGTTAGTTATGTGCCGATACTTTTGGCCGAGATGTAAGAAGTCATACGGGCATTGTCCGGGGGTGGGGAGCTCCTCCGCGTATGTCCCCCACCATCCATGTGGTGTCATTTTGTGGGGAGAACGATTTACCTACATGGGTTGGACCTTTCGTTAAGCGAGCATTGATAGCTGACCCCAGCTATCCCCAGATATCCCCAGCTTTTCCCCTCGCATAATAAAAGCCGGTTGACACCCCATAAGTCGGGGCTAGATATCGACAATCCACTACACGCCTCTCCTTTAATCGTCTCTCATTCTCTTCTTCAATTTATCCTTCCCTTGAACGAAGTGGACAACAGACCTAATGGCTAGGGAGAATAGTAAGGAGCTGCCAAGCAGCTCCTTCGTGGAGAAGGGCACTCCAGGCTTGGACACAGAGGTTTTGGACGTTGGCGAGCAGATTCAGAGGATAGCCAGCGAGTGTCCGCCCTTCTACCGCAATCGGAACCTGTTCATCCTGTACCTTCTCATGATCCCAGGATGCTTGGTCCCTGCCATCACCCTCGGGTTTGATGCTGCTATGATGAACGGTCTGCAGGCAGTGCCAAGTTGGGACGACTGTAAGAATCCTTTTATCAAGCTTTGATCAGTTTGACTGTTTTCATCTTGGTAAGAGAGGCTAATCTCTTTCTTTTGCTCTAGATTTCAACCGACCTCGAGGAAGCCTCCTTGGTATCATGTCTGCCATCCTGCCCCTGGGTTGTGTTCTAGCCACCCCTTTCGTCTCTGTAGTCGGCGATCGTTGGGGCCGACGTGTCGGTATTATTGTTGGGTCCGTCATCATGGTTGCCGGTGGAGTTATCCAGGGTGCCTCCGTCCACAGTGAGTTGCCGCTGACCTTGGGCTCTTCTCCCCCGTCTCTTGCTAACGATCATCTCTCTCTAAGTTGGCATGTTTATGGCATCTCGCTTCATCATCGGAGTCGGAATCGTCTTTGCCAACGCCTTCGCTCCGATGCTTATTGCTGAATTGGCCCACCCCAAAGAGCGTCAAGTCATCACCTCGCTGTACCAGACCTCCTGGTACATCGGTGCCATCATAGCCGCCTGGGTCACCTTTGGTACCTTTAGCATCCCTAACGAGTGGTCTTGGAGAATTCCGTCTCTCCTGCAAGCTGCCCCTGCTCTACTTCAGATCGGTGGCGTTTTATGTCTCCCTGAGTCCCCCCGTTGGTTGGTCGCCAAGGGCAGGGCTGAGGAGGCTAAAGCCGTGCTCGTCAAGTACCACGCCAACGGCGATGCCAATGATGAGTTCGTCAACCTTGAGTTCGAGCAGATGCGCGGAATTATCGAGGCAGAGGTCAACAACGAGACCGGCTGGAAGGCCTTTTTCGATTCACCTGGAAACCGCAAGAGGCTGGTCATCATTATTTGTCTTGGTGTATTCTCTCAGTGGTCCGGTAATGGGCTGGTTTCGTAAGTGCCTCCCCCCACCCCCCCAGGGCTATATAATTTCAGCTAACTAGGTGTAGATACTATCTCGTTCGAGTACTAGAAACCGTAGGTATCACCGAGTCCCGAGACAAGAATATCATCAACGGCTGCCTGATGATCTTCAACTGGATCACATCGGTTGCCTCTGCCTTCCTCACTGCCCGCCTCAAGCGCCGCACCCAGTTCCTCACCTCTGGCTTCGGCATGCTAGCAGTCTTCACCGCTCAGACGCTCTGTGCCGGTCTCTTCAATGAGAGACACAACATACACGCCGGGAAGGCTGTCATTGCCATGCTATTCCTCTTCTACTTCTTCTTCAACCTGGCCTTCAACGCGCTCCTCTACTCGTATCCGGTTGAGGTCCTTCCATACCCCATCAGGGCGAAGGGCTTCTCTCTTCTCATGTTCTTTGGCAAGGCCAGCAACTTCATAAATATTCTTGTCAACCCGATCGGATTGCAGGCTATTGGCTGGAGGTTCTACTTGGTTTACGTGGCCTGGCTTTGTATCGAGATCGCCCTCATGTGGAAGTTCTTCGTTGAGACGAAGGGCCCCTCGCTGGAAGCCATCGCTGCCCTCTTTGATGGCGAACATGTCAAGGCAGAGAAAAGAGATTTTATAAAGGAGAAGGGGGAGGAGAAGGAGGAGTGATGGCATATCATTTCCCCGGTACAAGATTAGTTGGACATCCATCAACTAATCTTGTGAAAGGACGGAGAAGCATCTCGGTGGCTGCTTGCGCGGAGCCGCGGTACTCACCACAGCGACGGAAATGGCCGGTTTCTAGCAGAACACTCATCTAGCCACCGTGGAACTAAAAGAAAGGGCCAGGGATGACCCTGAGGCTGCTTCCACCTCTTCTGGCAGCTTAAGACCTTACTCGTATCAGGGTCGTTACATTGCTCGGTATAAGGCGGTATCGGCATGAGCGGTTTTCTTTCCACATCAGGCCCTGGGCCAATGTCTCATTCGACATGCGCCTCAGTGCAGACTGCCTTCTACCGTTTCTATCCACAGGGTGTTACTCGGCTATCTCTGATACTCCTTATGGGCTACCCGTCTCTTCATCGCGCTGCTTGTAGAAGTCGCTCCTAGTCATCCTAGGTTTATGATACAGAATCTCTATCCCTGCGCCCTTTACCTCACTTGCGACACGATCGATGCAGTCCCAGGGGTATACCTCCGGCCAATTACCCACTCCCCAGGAATATTCAATCCCAGATATTCCAATATGAATCCGATTCAGTGACGATCCTGTACGGGTTGCGGCGCAGGCGAACCGCCGCAACCAGTTCTCATGCAGCCGCGTAAATTCATACACGTATCCGTCCACTCTAGCTCTGCGTGGGAACTTCCAGTTAAATCTGAGGAGTCGGGGCGCGAGGAGATTCTCTCCGTTACCGCAATCGATGCCCATGGAACAGGACGAGAGCGTCAGGCTTTCAAGATTGTCGAATTCGGTCAGGTCGAAGCCCTCGTGTCCTTGGACTAGAAGGCCTCCGATGTCGAGGGAGCGGAGTGTGTTCTTGTATAGGGAAAGGCCTGAGGACACAGTCGACAAGCCTATTAGAGGCGGGGGATTTTGATATATCGATAGGCTGAGTTTTAGGGATTTCAAATATTTCGGCCAGGTAAGGAGCACTTGGAGGTCTTTGGCTGACCCTGTGAATGACTGGAGATCGAGGGTAGTGATCGAGCTCGAGTGCTTTAGGGGGGGTGATTCTCAACGTTTATTAGTAACATATATGTTTGGGGTAAGTGCGGTTGCATACCAGGATATCCGACTGTACCAAAGAGCCGCTTTCAACCCAGCAGGAAAAGTACTGGAGGTATTGCAAGGGGCTTAGCGCCTGGCATATATGTTTTAAAGACGGCAGACCGACGTCTGATTTAAGAGAAAGCTTCTGTAGCTTCGTCATATGGCATGCTGCGGCACGGAATATCTTCAGACGTCTCTTGATACCATAGTTCGGGAGGTGAAAGTCCACTCGCCTTGGGAAGGCTACAGTCAGGGACGTCGTGTTCGGGAAGAGTGTTGCGAAGTCCGCAAACATGGCTAGGATTGCGTCATGGTCTGCTTGTCCTTTAGTGCGGACGAAGCTAAAGTCGATGATCAATGTAAAAGTGTGTTTCCCAAGGGAGGGGTTCTCTATCAAGGTGCGATGTAGGTTCCGAAAGGTAGTAAGCGATCGCTCATATCTATCAGCCTGGGTCGCGACGGAGAGTTTGAGGGAGCCATATAGGAGCGGGGTCACCAGGCGATTGAAGCGGCGGCAGACGATACAGTGGACGAAGCAAAGGCGGCCCCTCTCGGCAAGCCTGTTGTCTGTACTCCCATATTGGGAATTTGCGGCCGAGACTGTCGCCAGCGTGATGATTCCAAGCAAGAGCTCGTCGGGGAGGCAGAAGATGCCCTTTTCTACCGGGGGCCGAGGTGTCGGTTCGATCGTGGGGAGCTGGTTAGATTCGGACTGGTCGAGCGCTTGCTGACCTTCGGGAAAGCAGGGGCTCCCCATCTTTACTGCGGTAGCAAGAGAGGGAGAGGAAGAGATTCCTAGAAGAGAAGGGGATGATGGCGAATTGCCCTGGCAAGCTTAAATTGCATCATGTGATCTGAGGACCCATGATGGCCTCTTTGGAAGCTTCTGAGGTGGTGATTGGCTATCTGATTGAACTGTGTCGGAAGGATGTTCCTCCGCGAAATCCTAACCCAGCAAGCCGGCAGCATATATTACAAGTTAGCCCAAGCTCGGTGGGGCCATATTACCCTCCATCGTACAATCTAAAACCTGTCGGCGCGCACTCTGTGACGGAAAGAATAGGGGATTCATTTGCGACACCGAAGTCTCCATCCCCGATGACCAGGTTAACTAATCAGGCCATCTATGTTTCTACTACGGCAAACGTGTCTATAAACTATACTCGGATCTACTCAGAAGCCACAATATCATCCTGCGGGTTCAGCAGCGGTAGCTCCGGCATGCGCAGCTTCACGACCTCTGTCTTCCGGCATGCACACGCAGGCGTAGCCCACATCATGCGGCCCACGACGCGCTCATCCTTCACCAGGAGACCCACGCCGTCCGCGTGGGACATCCGGTACTTGAGTCCCGGGATCCGGTACGCCGTGGCCCGGTGCAACTCAGACGCAGGCGCGAACGCCCCGACGCGAAAGGCGAAAGTTTCGTGGCAAGTCGTGCACGTTATGCCCGCGAGGTAGTTGTACGGCGTGCAGTGCATCGTGGCGGCGCGCGCGTAGCTGAGATCCACACGGTTCTCTGTCTGCCCGTCGGTAACGGTAGTCAGTGACAAGATGCGGGCAAGTTCCTGGGCGCCATCCTCCTGGTCCCCTGCCACCTGTGACCACGGCGTTACCCAAGGAAAGTTAAATTGCTCCTCGAGCGCCTCCTTGAGTTTGCCAAGGTTTTCATGCGCCTTTAGATGGGACATGATCACCTCCCTATCCTCGCCGTAAAGCCTCGTCCCCAGGGTCGTAACGAAATCGTCTACGCTTGGGCCTGTGAGCTCGAGGGTGAACATGGCACATCGAGAGAAATGGTCGTAGATACTATCCCAGTTCGGGAATCTGAGGGTAGAAATGACGCCGATCTTTTCCAGGCTCATTGATAAAAGGCTATCGTCGACTTCGTCGAAGGAAAGGTCGCACGGCAGAGATGACGGACTCGTCTCCTCTCCAAGCTCCCAGGACCAGACGTCATTGTATCCGCACGAGGCGGATCCATCTTGTCGGGGATCGTCGAGGGCCGGAACAAGAGGTGTTATCAGAAGAGGACTGTAATCACCCGCCAGGAGACACCCTCTAGCTATCCGCGGATACTCTTCTCGGAAATTCGGTCCCAGGGGCTTCTCGGAGCCTCCAGAGACAATACCTCGCAGGGCATGGAGAAAGTCCATCTCGTCACGGCATCGCCGCCGAGACAATAACGCGAAAGCCTGTGCGAAGTTCGTCCGCCCTAGCGCCTTGACCTCCCTCAGCGGACCCAGATTCCACGGAGCGCGGTTCTTCTGGAGATTGATCATATCTTCCACCACGTGGACGCTACCATGGTCCCTGACTTCTTTATCCCAGACATCGTAAGCCTTATTCAGGAATGCAGGGTCTTCGGCATCGCCATCAAGCCGGTAGTCCGCCATCATTGTTCGGACGGTGTCACTCCGGACGAACTCCATGGCCGTCCAAGTGCGGCGGAACCACTTTGCATTGCAGAGGCCCGTTATTCCGGCTAAGCGCTCCTCAGTCGTGGTTCCGTTGCGCAGTTTTGCGATGACAGCCGGATCGAGGTCGCTCAGATGAAGTATGGTGGCCTGGGCGGAGCTGTAGATTTTAGGGATGGCGACGAGGATCCTGCTCTTCAGTTCGTCACTCCATTGCGGGACACTAAAGTAGTCGTGCCAAAGCTCGCAATCACGAATTCCATCCGCCTCAAGTCCATCGAAGACGCGGCATGGGGCCTCGACTGTGATGCGCCTGACATCAAGCGGCTGAGGTGAGTGGCGGCCCTGCTGTTGGGTAATGGCAGTTTGGGGATCCCAGACATGGGATATGGCCATGTACTTGGTGTTCGTCGCCAATAGACACTCCATATGTCTGTCGAAAAATAGTATGTCTCGTTCTAGGTGCGTCGCCACGGCTCTGCTACAGCGGTACTTCCGGCCGTCGTTTCCAGGAGGGGTGGCTAGCGTGAATGTGCGGACGATAGCGTCCTCCACGAATAGACGCTGGCAGGAGAAGCACCGAAGCGCCGCGGGATCCAGCTCGTACCAGAGCGTCTCTACGTCGGGGATGTCTGCGGAGGTCGCCATTCTGAATGGAAAATGGACCTAATCTGAATAATGGTGGTTTTAGAGGTTCGTCTATGACACCGGTGCGCGTAGGATGGTATTTATTACACATAAATGAGAATGTAACGAGAAGGTCGATGGAATAAAATCGTGGGCGCCGGAAATGGGAAAATTATGTGGCCTCCAGAGCGCCAAGGTCTCTATAATTAGCATCGGCGTAAGCCGTATAAACCCCTGCGCGCGGTGCAGACGGTAGATCTCCGCAAAGTCACCTTACCTATGCTTCATTATATCGTTTATTACGTGCAGGCTGGCGACCACTTCTGCTAAACCAGCTGGCTGGAAACCTCGGCGCAAGGTTAAGGATCTTGGGCTTTAAGATGGCAATAACCACCTCTATTGAAGGCAAGACATGGAGCTGGAGTGTATTTAGGTTTATACGGGGCTACCAGGAGTTGCAGGGGACACAGGGATGGTTCGTATCTCGTAATTGCAGACATCGTGATACTTTCCTGTTTCTCTTGTCTTTTAATTCTTTATTTATTTAGGTAATGACCTAGTTGTATTGTCGGACCCTGCGGATGTGTCTGCAACGGCGGTTGTTTTATGGTGCAATGCCCGAGTCATAACAATCAAGGCTGCCCTTGATGCCCTCTGCAATATTTCTCCATCGCCTCCCTCCCCACCCTGTCACAGCGGGCCCACTGGGTCTCGAACAGTCATTCACGTCACCTTGGAATCAATCTCTATAATGCCGCTATATCGCCTTAATAAAATACACACATACCCCCCACCCCAGCCCTCTTTCCTGGAAGTCCCTATTGACGTCACCCCTACCGACGCCCGTGAGGCACGATATCGCCCCCGTCCAGCTCCGCATGATACACGGCGCCCCCACCCGTCTGTTCCGTCGGAAGCTCGGTCACTGGTTGCCTGCCGACCTCTTGGGTGCCGATCTCAACCGGCTTCGGCGCGAACGTGTCGTGTCCAGCCTGCTGTATCTTGTCCAGTGACTCCGGGTCATACGTCGCGACGGGGTGATGCACCGGCTGCTTCCGGCGGCGAACGAAGAATACGACCGCACCGATGATTGCCAAGAGCGCTACGCCACCGACAGTCCCGCCCACGATTGGACCGATGGGCTTCTTCGACTCGACAGGCTTTTCTTGGTCGGAGGCGCCAGAGCGGGTGTCTAGTCTCGTTAGGAAAGACTGCCAAGGGCTAGGAGGAAAGGGGGTCTGACTTACTCCCTCCTTCTGTCATGAAGAGTTGTTCTGTCTCCCCGTTGGACCACTGAACGGACTTGACACCCCTGTATACAATCCTTTTAGTGACAGGGACTTCACGAGGAGGGATACCTCACCGCCACTCACGTGTTTTTGTACCAGTCCTTAACCACCTTTGGCGAATCGTACGCCGCGGCGTCGCTGCTGTAGTCGGTGCTCCAGCTCAGCTCCGTCATGTCGAAGATGCCCAGGCCCTGTGGGAACGGATCGGGGTCCAACCATATATTCTGGCCCTGCCCGCTGATCTTGTCGTTTGTGCCACCGACGCTGAGCATTTGTCTCTTGCCGACGACGACGCACGAGTGCGAGCTCCTCTTGCCCCCCTCAGAAGTATCGGCCTTGCTCCACACGAATCCAGGGAGACTCAGGATGTAGACGTCGTCGAATGTCACGCTGTTAGTCTCGTCTGTTCCTCCGAAGACGAATCTAGAAGGGAAAAGACGGGGTGTCAGCTCCGGAGCCCAGGAAGCTATTTCGTTTTTTTGGGGGGCGGGGGAGGAAAGGGAGGAGGGCGGGGGCCTTACATCTCATGGGTCCCGTCGGTGCTCTCCGCCCCAACGGAGCAGAACCTCTGCCTCGGCGTCGGCGCACTCCCGGTTGTAAGCTGCCAATACCACACCTTCGTAATCGGATCAAAGAGCGTGATATTCCTAAAATCCCTCTGCGCCCCGGGCGGCTGATCCCCAGCGAGCAACGGATACGACGCACCCCCCAGGACCAGTATTACCCCATTATCCCCAAACCCCGGGACGAACTCCGCTGTCCCCCCCACCAAGGTCCCAAAAGCAGACACATCCGACGCAGAGTCATTCGACCACGTCCCTCGCGTAAAGTTATAACTCGCCACGCCCGAAATGGGTTGCGTGTCCGCCCGGTACTTCTGCGTCCACCCACTAGCCATCCCGCCAATGTTGAACCCCGTGTTGTGCGCCGTCGTGTAAGCGCCCCCCTCGGAGAGGTGAAACTTTTCGTAGACGTCGCGGTTCTTGGGTATCTCGGTGCCCCAGGACCCGCCACCCTCGCCGTCGGCGACGAACCTCCAGACGGACTCGGTCGTGAGAAGGTCGTTCTCCTCGCCTTGGTTGGAGTGGCCGCCCCAAATATAGAAGGAGTTCCCGCCCGCGTCGGGCCATATGGACTCCAAGACGAGCTTCGGGGCGGGTTTCGGGATCGTTCTTATCGAGACGGTGGAGGAGGACCAGGAGCGGGACATGTCGATCGAGAGGGTGGTGTTCACTTTGACGCAGCTCTTTGTCAGTTTTGTTAAGCCTGGGAGTGGGAATGGGGGGAAGGGAATTGTCGGTTACCTCTTAGAGCTGTCTGGGCGTCCTCGCCCTCTACCAACTGGGAGAGTTCGCCTCCATCGATGTAGACATAATCGCCAAGGACAGTTGCTAAAAAGGGGGGGGGGGGGGGGGGTAAGACCCGTCTCTGTTAGTCTTCGGAGATGGAAGGGTACAGTATGGGGTGGACGGGGGCAAAAATACCTCTCGCCATGGGCCTCCGCAAAAAATCAGCCGTCGCTGGCACATCGTTGGCCAGGGCGGCGCCTGCCACGGCTAACAGATAGGGGAACGCGAACCGCATCTTTTGTGATTCCGTTTGGGGGCCGCGACTATCAAGGAGGAGAAAGGGAAAAGTTTGCGCTATCACGGCATCAAACAGGATGCAAAGAAAAAGGAAAACGTGTTACATGTCAACTATTTTCCACAGACAGATCCAGAAACCGGAAAAGCAGAGAAGGAAGGGGAGCTGGGCAGAGAGGAGAGGAATTAGTAAGGCAGCGCAAGCGAACGGAACGGAAAGGAGGGATGAACACCGGGGCGCGGCAAAACTCCTCATAGGGCAGATGAGGGATAGGCAGGGGTTCGTATTATATATGGGGCAGTGACGGGTTTGGCAGGGGGGCGTATTCTTGTTCCCCATGGGCGAAGGGGGAGGAAGGATTGTGTGGCTCGGGCGATCCTTCACGTCTCACAGCCCCCACGTATATCACTGCTTATGCTCCTCTGTAAGAGGCTCGGAAATATTGAGGGAACATCATTTTAACCATACTTGGGGCCCCAAGTTGGTACTTCGGTCTCTACAAGCGTGGCTCTCAAATTATTGGCCTGTCTTGGTATTTATACGAAGTACCATGTACAAGTCCGTCCAAATCAACGGCAAGAGGAAGGTTATTGTCAATACCACGAGGACCCGGAGCGGAACCTAATGCCACTCAACTTCCCCGGTATTTACATCCCGCAGCCTCAGCTTATCGGCTTTTCGGAACTCACGACGCCCTTGTCAATGGCGCCTCCTCATCGACCACCCACTGCTATCTCCCTATCTCATCCCTCCTCAAGTCCTGTCGTATCTCTTATTTCATCCTCGTTTCTTTAATGCTCTATTTTTCGTAAAATAGCACATCGAGTTACATGCCTTGGCCATATCTTAGCTTGACCTCCATGGCATTTTCAAGCCACAACGCCCGGGGGATGTCCCTTGCGTTGGAGACCACAGTCCGTACATATCCAAGCTTTAACCGAAACCACTTTCCACTCCACCACTGGAAACCGCGGCCACAGTTCAGTCAAACTTGATGAACTCAGCGTTGTCCAATCATGGCATCCAGGGCACCAGATGAGCATCATCAGGGACAAGATGGTGTAACAAAAGAGTAGCTTATTTGCGTCGCCAGTTATTCTAATACCTTGAGCAGACTCATCAGCACACGCTACAATCGCTTCCGTCAATCCCGCAAAGCCAGCCTTGCCTCCAGAAGGACACAGATCACAGGGACAGGGTAGACGGCACGGACCTTCCCGGCCGGCTCCCATCGAACGAGGAGCACGTTGGCCCAATAGCGGCCCTGCTGGCCACCTAAATTGAACCTGAAGGCGTTATATCGAGAAAAAAAAAGGAAGAAAAAAACAATTTTATTGCGGTACGTCATCATTCTCATGCCAAATAAGTTATTGTTCAAAAGACGCCAGATCCGTCATGTTCATACCACAAGGGCGATATGATTATCGATAAAACGATCCGCCTCTCTCTTCAGCATCAAGATACAGCTCGCGACAACGAAAGCCTCTATACCTTGAGCGCTAGTATTCTTATCATCGTCCCACATGCGCAGGTCCATCATCAAGCGGCCCCCATTGCCGCCCGAGTATTTCTTCGTGCCGGGGGTGCGAAACTCGTCGTTTCGAATAAACTGAGCAACTCGGACGCCGCTCTTACTCTTTCCGCCATATGGTAATGAGACGCGATCGATCCGCTCCATGACAAGGAGGGAATCTGCGTTGCAAGCCGCGTGCTCTTCTCCCGTACCGTAGCGCCACTCAAATTTTCCAAGCGACGTGTCGAAAACCTGCCCACGCGAGACCAATGAGCGGCTTTTGACCTCGACAAGTTCACCAGCCACGTTCTCGTTGAGGGCCTCTTCTACCGAAACGCCAGCATTATAGGGTAAGATACGTATTCTGGGAGGTCTTCCCGGGCCAAAGCGGTAGATGGTTGAAATTTGAGTGATCTGACGTGGATCAGAAGCCCGCACCAGCGCACACGAGTTGGAACTCTTCTTTAGTCGAATGGAGATGTACTCGGCTTCCCCGGATTCCACGCGGTAGATGGTGATGTTTTCCAGCGTCCTGCCCGTGAGCGCTTGGTTCACGTCATATCCAATCGCTTGCACCTGGAGCTCGCTTGTCGCAATGAAGCCATTAGAGGACGAGGAGCTGCTGGGGTAGTCGGATCCAATGGCCTCCTTGTACTCGGGCGGAGGCTCAGAGTCCCGGTTATCCGCTGATCTGGAAAGTCTCGAGCCCAATCTTAATGAAGAAGAAAGGCCCATATTTTGGCAGAGTGGAAATGATAATATACGTGCTGCTGCTTTGGAATGTGCTGTGCTGCGGTGTGGTGATTCGGGTGGTGGTGGTGGTGGTGATTGAGAGGCTTTATAGTAACCCACCAGATAACTGGGAGCAGACTAGTTATTACTACTTACAGTAATACTATGTACTCTGTACTTTGTGCCTTGCTGCGCCACGGAGTACGAACATACCAGAGTAAGAAGTGGACAAAGCGCCTCGGCTGCGGGCCCTTATAGGTCCAGGTATGTACTGTACCTACTTTTGGGCCGCAGGCAAATACTAGTACTGTACGGAGTAGGAAGGTGGTGCAGGACAGCAGAGATGGTGCGGGCGGAGCCGGAGCAACGGCTCGGTGGGACCGACCTGAGGGTTCACGATCCCCCCTACACATCTCATTTTTCATCCTTCTTCTGCGCGCGAAGCCGAGGGAGCCCCATTCATTTTACTTCAGGGAATCAAGGAATATATCTCTTTTGTTTGTTACCCGATTGTTTGGCTTGTATGTGAGTTCGGGACCTTGCCACTGATTCCAGGGATATGACCTCGATCTCTAAATACCCTCGTACGAAGACCTATGAGCTTGACAAGCTCCCTTGAGCTTGTTCGTTCGACCTACTGATCTGAGACTTGTGTGGATCGTTGATCAGCCTAGTACCAGACCTCATCCTGAGTTTCGAAGCCACATCGCACTTGGTTCCCTTGTTCGAACTAAGTGGTATCACGAGAGTAGGAGTAAGCTTGTTCCGAGCTTCCCCTGTTGGATTAGGGGGCCCTATCGGGCTCAGATTATTTATGCCGAGTTCCCCTGTATCACATTAGTAGTTGCTATTAATTGATATGGCATGGTCGTTTGTTATTTTGTACTCGGTAAATTTCGGATTCACGATATGAGACGCCAGCCTTACCTCCTGGACGATGTCGGGCGGCCGCGAGCTGTAATGTCATGACCCCCAAACCAGCCAATCCTTGCCGACGTCCCTACTCCACTGGACCCGATTTATGCCCGCTAGATCTTTCCGTCAGTATTTCAATTCACAAGGTCTAGGCAGCCTCAAAATACCCCTAACAGAGAATCTGCTGGGAGGATATGGATATTGATATTATCGATATGATATATCCGCATTTCCCGGAGAGGTGAGTTGCATCCCTTCCCGTTTTAAGAGCAGTTCTGATTCACCATGTCTTACAAGCAACCATGCTCCGGGTAGAGTTACCCTATTGGGATCAAGCTTTTCGAGCCTAGTGTAGAGTGTGACAATGTAATCGTAATGTCAAGAGAAATTTATCTGTCTTTATCGAGTCGTACCCGCCCCCATCCTAGGATGTGGAGGCCCAGGCAGTGCTATAGTTTATAGTTGTAAAAACCACGCCCACTCTTCACACCCAAGCGTCCGCTCTGGAGGAGCGTCCGAAGATACTCCCGAGGCTCGCTAGGAATGTTACCCCGCGCATCGGCGTAGTGCTGCTCGATAGCCAACACAACATCCAATCCTACCACATCCATCTGCTCAAATGGCCCCTTAGGCGTCTTGAGGACTCCCCTGAAAATGGCGTCAATCTCCTCGGGCGCTGCGACGCCCTCAGACGCTGCGAGGAGAGCCTCCCTCTTGATTGCGGCCCAGATACTGAGCGGTGACATCCGTTAGCCCGTAGCTTTGAGACGGGCCCTCCTATAGGAAGATAGAGTGGGACTCACCGGTTGTAAATGAAGCCCATTGAGCCAACCTTGACATGGAAAGGAGAGAAGCCATGCGCCTTACTCCTCTCCATCATCGTGGTAATATGTGCGGGATCCGTCGTCTCATGGCCCATTATCTCAAGTTCTGGTCAACGTGTTAGTCTGGAGTTTTTTTTCCCTCGCATTCTCTTTATTCCCGTCGTTTCCTCACCTGGCGTTTCAGGAGGCCAATCTAACATGATTTCGTGTGCTTAGCGACGCCGTTCATCTTGTGCGGAAACTATCCATGGACTTACATGAGTGGGCACTAAGGAAGCGTCGTGCATTCCTCAGCTTCAACGTGTCCAAGATCTCCGAGCAGGTGTAGCTGCTAGAATTCGAGGCGATTATGACCTCGTCTGCGGCGAGAGCGTCAAGCTGCGCTAGGACTTTCCTCTTAACCGAGAGTTGTTCCGGGACACACTACTAAAGTTCAGCCACCTTCATTCCCCGGATGCTAAGACGGGATTTGGCCCACCTCCACGACTAGCCACGCATCTTGGAGAGCGGCACTCAGGCCGTCAGGCAAATGTGTGAAAACCTTGCCCCATCGGGCGTCTTTGAGGGCAGACGCTGATCGGAAACCCTCGATAACTTCATGGCTGCCTTCGAGTTGGCTCACTTGGGCATCTACCAAGTGGACGTCATTTCCCCTGCTCGACCACTAGTAGCTATGTTAGGATACGAAGAATATCATCGCCGTAGTGAGGTTAATATTCGTACCATATAAGCCAGACGGCGACCCTGTGTGCCTATGCCGACGATGGCGACGGAGGTTCGGGGGCCGAGTCCCAGTACCATGTTGTCTCGGTGTGGAAGGAAGCGATGAAAGCAGTGGAAAGAAAGATATCTGGGTCGACGTGAAGTAAGGAAACAGAGACAAAGAAAGCGAAAAGTGAGGTAATATGTGAATAGTCTACAGATACGGAGGAATATTATGTGGTATTTATCGGATCCGAGTTTCGTGAGTGGATCCTTCGATGGATTCTGGCATCTTGCAGCTAAAATTGCGTGTCTCCACTGGATGGTGATTTCAATAGCCTACGTCGGATCCGATGTTTGCATGCGCTTTCCCATATTGATACCAGGCGCTAAATGATTCCGCACCGCTTCCGCGTGCCTATCTTGGCTATGCTCTGTACCACCCAGATAAAACTCACATTATCAAAATGGATGCCAGACGGTAGACGCACAAGGAAGGCATCAGATCAACATATACTGGCTTTCCGAAGAAGAAATTCATGATTCACGTGTGACACATCCTCCGAGGCACATTCGCTATTCAAACTCAGGGTATATACAACTAAACAAAACTTCATCTTTATCGGCGCGATCCACAAAGTAACTCCAGTATTCAAATGCATCCCGACGTAGCCGATGTGAACTCGGCCCTAGCAGCCTGCACAGACTTAGAGCACTGCGGTAGATGGCTCAATGTCCGCTCCAGCGTAGACAGCAGGCTCTGACGCGTCTCCGCCGCGACCTTCCCGGCGCGAAAGTCGCGGTCAATAGCCTTCCGCATCAGCTGCACGCCCGCCACGACGTGGTGGGGGTACGGGTCAATCGACACCATCGGCACCGTGATGAGGGGCTCGCCGCCCACGGAGCCCCCGAGCGCGCTATCCATGTCGGGCTCGCGCTTCAGGATCATTGTGGTGTGCAAGCCGTACGCCAGGGTGTTCATGACTGTCGTTTCCGCGTCGCTGATCACCTCGGCGAGATCAGCGAGGAGGTCGTGGCGGTCCGTGACCTCGCAGGCGTCGATGAGCATGAGGATGCTCAAGTGGTAATGGAGCATTAGGGAAACTAAACGACACGGATTAATCTTCGGCATTGTCGCTGATAAGGAGGGTTATTGGTACTTACACCAGCGTAGCTTCGTCCGTTGGCCGAGAAATTGTAGTCTGTTGTGACATTCGTTGAGCTGCGGGCGGTAGATGGCGTTGAACTCCCGTATCGAGTCCAACACGGCCACAAATGCCCTACGGACCTCAGACTCGTTGTGCCCGTCCCTGACGGCCTCCTTGAAGATGGCCGTCAACTTCCATCCCAAGAGCTTCCAGGATGCCCCGGCGGCGATGATCTGGTTCGCCCTATCGTCGGTCATCTCCACGTTGTCCCGGCGCCACTGCTCCGAAGTCTCGTGGAATACCTTGGAGCACGTTCTCACGAGCTGCCAGGGGACCTCTGACTCAAAGCCGAAAAGGCCGGATGAGAGCAGCGGCCTGCAGTCCAGTGTGAGAGACGCGGAGGTGTCGAACGTCAGCGCCGCCCAGTACGCGGTGCTCTCCGCATTGATGAAGCCCGACGTGTCCAGCGCGTCCGGCGTGGGGGATAGCACGGTATGTTCTAATGATAGAGAGACTTTAGAGCCGCTGAATTTGAGATTCCTCTGTCTCGCTCTCAGAGTCTGGATTTGTTGTAGTGCGGTCGTAAGGCAGGCTTGTCCGGAAATACCGTCGGCCTCTTCCTCTGCCGAGATGCCGGATGGGATGGGTGTCAGGGCGAAGAGAAGTAAAGACAGCATGGACCGGTACGATGGACGGTGGATGATCCGGAGCATATCCCTTCGAGCATGCCTCCATAGAGTTTGAGTTACGGCAAGGTGGTCGAACCCTGGAGCCATCGTGTGTGAGGTGATGATGGGTAGCCACCTTGCTGAGAAGGCAGCGATGGTGCTTTGCATGGAATTCTCGGCCCTGTAGTCCTGCTTGACTTCCCGGCGGTCGGCCTCGTTGCTGACGGCAGACTCAGCCATCGTCTGATCGAGGTGGCGGCACAAGTCGGAGATGCTGACATACTTCTGTGCCAGACGGTCTTGCCCGAACCTAATAATGTTATTTTCCCAAAGAAGCCACCAGGGACACGCAGAAAGCGGGGACTGCCTACAAGAAAGGACAGCTGTTGCTACCCATCCACGATCCGAAGACGGCCTCGAATCCCCCTCTGTAGAGCGCCTGAAGCCATTCGGAATCTGCATCGCCAAGAACACTGGTATAGAGAGGCGTGGATATCGAGTAGGCCGGCGACGGGGGGACGAGCGCTGCCGGCGAGTTTGAATTCCAGGCCGGGGCCGTCATGGCCTCCTGCGGAGTGTGCCGGTCGGAGCCGTGGGGCGATGACCCCGTTGGACACGGTTGAACCGTGATCTCGGCGCCATTGCTGCCTTGAAACGACGACGTGCCGGTCGAAGAAAGGGACGCCTGTCTACGACGTCCCCTGCGGGATGCCCTGTTCGACGCGCCTCCCTTGGCATCTTCGAGCCACTATGCCGAGTGCAGGAAAGCAGCCACGTCAGCTACACCGGCAAGACCGGTGACACGGTTCGTAGCAGGGCCCGGCTTATCTTACCTTGAATGTACACGGCCGGCGCCGGTTGCGGCAGCGGGTGCAGGACCCGGACCCGGGGGGTACGCCGGGAGCTGAGGCGTCGCAGGCGACGCGCGACCTGCGGCACTCGTCGCAGCTGGAGAACTGGGTCCTGCGGGTCACTGGAGTACATGGCATTGTCTCAGGATCGGGAACTTGGATGAACGAGGGCGGGATCTTTGTGGGGCGTGCGCGGTTCGTTCAATCAGACGGTGGAGATAAGAAGAATGACGGATGGATGGGTTTTCAAAGATCGGATCCGGAGGGGCGGGTACTCTTGGGGTGTCATTTGACCAAGGCGGGTGGGCGGCGGTTGGGGCGGGGGGCGAGAGAGGGAGGGAAACATTGGGGGAATGCCAGACTCGGCTGTCGGAACCGGGTTCACAGCCAACCTCTGCCAACCACAAGACTGGGCTAAACTTGTTTAGGAAGAGGGGCTGGCGTGGGATGGATGGGCTCTCGAGTGGCGGTACCTTTGCGAAAAAGCCTTGGTCTGAGAAGATACTAGCAGGGATTGATATGGGTCCGTTCTGAACTTAAAACCCGGCTCCCATTCGTTGCTAAGGAGAGTTATCTGGGGAAGGTGTGCGGGGTATTTATCTTGACCCACCTTGCTGGCTTTGGACTGAGAGCCACGGCTAGGTGCGGAGAGGTGGGATTACGCTGGAATTTACTTTGCAAGAGTCGTTCACATGTTCATTGGAGGTGCCCTTTTCCGGGGGTGGCGGAGGTAGTATTGGGACCATGTGCCGAGGACATTTTGAGGGAACAGACAGCTAATACGACCGGGGACTCGAAACGGGTAGGGATATACGAATGCAAGATCGGATCCGGCAGGTGGGTGGTTTTACTGTGTCGCGTTGATGGACAACATGAACGACGATGGGAGCCAAGATATATCTTGTTACCGCATTGGTACTACAAGTCGCCTGATCAGGATATCCTTACCCCATTTTTCGGGCTTATTAAACGACGAGTTTGAAAAGAAGCCAGGCAGATCTGAGGTGGTAACCTGGTCGGCGGAGCTAGCCCCTGATCTCCATACCATGCTTTTACTTCGGAAGTCGAATCCAATCACGAGCGGCCATGCTAGGATTATCGGATCCGACAGAACCCCGCATTCATGGCTGCACATCCAAGAAACCATGTCGTTGTGCACAGGGACGGATGCCCCCGCACACCTGGGGCAGGCAAAAGCAATGTGTTATTATTAGTACCTAGATTGTCAAGATCGCACAGGAGCCCAGCTAATAATTAGACTGGCCTGGGAAAGGCTCTGGACTGCGGGGACAGAACAATTAATCTCACGCCGTCCGCGCTAGTCGCTAGTTAGCTGTTAGGAGTATCATTCGATCCTACGTGGACTTGCATTTCCCCAGATGTTCCCCAGATGCCAACTAGAGCATGGATCCGTGAACAAGTAGCCTTCCCGACGGAGACATCCGACCGAGCTTACTTTCCTCAACAGCACGGTACGTACTCTAACTTTGTGTGCCAAGCTGGGAGCTAGGAGCAAGAGCAAGTGCGACAACAGGGCAGCACCACACCTTCTCGTACAAGGGCCTTCGGATCCGAGACCTCCCCCTGCTCAAATGTGGGCGCTACCGCTACATGACTGCGGGGAAAGCTCGCGCTAGAGCCCGGCAACACTCCTCGGCCGGCGGAGGCGACTCCGCAAGCGCCTCTCTCCCCTTCCCCCCCCTTTCCCGCATAGCATCACGTCGCGCGCATCATCACCCTCCGTCGGCCGACGGCGTGGAGAAATTTGTGGGGAAACGTATGGGGAAGAGGGTACATGTGCAGGGGAGAATCAATCGGGGGTGGCCGCCCCCCTCTAAACAAAAAAAAGTATATTAACTAACCTTTTAAGACAGCCTTTTTCCCCGCATTCTTTGTTGTTGTTGCTATCCGCCAGCGCTTTACACTCTTCTATCTCTTCCTCTGGCAACACGGGAATTGCGGTCGAGTCTTGCAACCAAGCGACAAAATTAGACAACCTCCGACATGGCGTCGCCTGCTACCCCCGAGAAGGGGACCGGATCTATCGTGAGCAGCTCGGAAAACAAAGATGGCCCCGTCGCCACCGAGCACGAGACGACTCTTGCATCCTTCGCCCACCTCGACGAGAAGAAAATTTTGCGCAAGGTAAGTCTCAGTCATTTTCAGACCACACTATTGCTTCATTTGGTACTAATAACAGCCGATTTAGATGGACATTCGATTGATTCCCATGCTTGCACTCCTCTACCTACTCTCCTTCCTCGACCGTAAGTTCGGCAACCAGGCAAAAGGCCCCATCGCACTAGCGAACGAGCTATTATCTGACAGAAGTGAACTTGATCAGGTGGGAACATCGGAAATGCCAAGATCGAGGGGCTCCAGGAGGACCTCAAAATGGCCCCCGACCAGTATAACTGGTGCCTCACAGTCTTCTTCTTCACCTACGCCGCCTTCGAAGTCCCCTCGAACCTGCTCCTCAAGAGGCTCCGCCCGAGTATCTGGCTCCCCACCATCATGGTCGCGTGGGGAGTCGTCATGACCCTCATGGGCCTCGTGAAGAACTACCACGGCCTACTCATCGCGCGCATCTTCCTCGGCGTCACTGAGGCAGGCTTGTTCCCCGGTGTTTCGGTACGTCTCCCACCCTTCGTTTACACCCTCCCCCGGAGAATCACTTACTGATGTGTTCACCATGTGTTTGTGTGATTAGTACTACCTCACCATGTGGTACTGCCGCCACGAGTTCCAGTTCCGCCAGGCCCTCTTCTTCTCCGCCGCCTCTGTCGCCGGCGCCTTCAGCGGCCTCCTCGCCTACGCCATTGCCAAGATGGACGGCATCGGTGGCCTCGAGGGCTGGCGCTGGATCTTCATCCTTGAGGGCATCGTCACCGTCGTCGTCGCCGTCCTCGCCTTCTTCATCCTCTACGACTTCCCCGAGACCGCGAGCTTCCTCACCGAGGAGGAGCGCGCCTTCGTCGTCTTCCGCCTCAAGTACCAGAGCGCCACGGGCAAGGGCAATGAGGGCCAGGTCCGCGTCCCCGAGGCCGAGGAGTTCAAGTGGAAGTATGTCTGGGATGCGTTCAAGGACTGGCAGATCTGGGTCAACATCTTCGTCTACTGGGGTGTAAGTGGGCCATCAAGTGCACCCAACGGAAATTCCATAAATGTTCGCGAACTAACACACGTCTTTGTAGATTGTCTGCCCACTTTACGGAATCAGCCTCTTCTTGCCAACCATCATTAAGAGTCTTGGGTATTCGAGCAGCACGGCCCAGCTTATGACCATTCCTATCTACATTACCGCCTCTATCCTGGCCGTGATATCGGCGTGGGCTTCTGATCGTGTTGGGAAGAGGAGCCCCTTCATCATTCCCCTCCTGGGTGTCATGGTCGTCGGTTTTGCCATGTAAGTTTACCCCGGGATGCTCATTGTCAACCGCCAAAGGGCACCAGTGCTAATTTTTGGACGCACAGGTGCATCTCCTCTAGCAATCCCAAGGTCGTCTACGGCGGCGTCTTCATCTCGGCCTGCGCCATCTACCCCTCCTTCGCCGGTGTCGTCACCTGGCTCGCAAACAACCTGTCCGGAAGCTACAAGCGGAGCGTGGGAATGGCCATCCAGATCGGTGTTGGAAACCTCGGCGGTGTAAGTTATCCCCCAATTGTTATAAAAAACAAGTTGGAAACGAATCTTGGTACTAACGGGGAGTTTAACCAGGCCATGGCCTCCAACTTCTACCGGCAGAAGGATGCGCCGAGATATCTCATGGGACACGGCCTGGAGCTCGGCTTCGTCGGCATGGGAATCATCGCCGGCCTCGTCCTCCTCTTCAGCTACAGCCGCATCAACAAGAGCCGCGACAAGAGAGTGGCCGATGGCGAGCTTGACATGTTTACGCAGGCGGAGTTGTCAGAACAGGGCGATAGGGCTATTACGTGGAGATACATGTATTAAATCGTTCTTGAGAGACTCTGGAGATGGTGTGCGTGGGTATTCGTGTCAGTATGGAGGGGCGGAACGAGCGTTACCGGCCAATACACGACTTTAATCCCAGGCTCCGCCTTGTCCACATGTTGTGGCATGTACGATATAATTCCCCAGACTTTCCTTGATTTGGGCCATGATTACGCTATCTACCTCACTATTGCCAGCGAAATGCTCTAAGGTATTGACTAGAAAAACCTTGGCATGCCATAGACGCTGGAAATAACATCCAAGTCTAAGACTGAACTATCTCAAGACAGCTAAACTTGCTCCCCGCGCCAGACAGATACCGCTCGACACCACTGTTATCATCCGCCTCATCCCTCCCATACTGAAGGTCTTCGCAGCCCCTGGTCCCCGACATCAACTCATCCATGGCCAGCGCGATTCTTTCCGCCGCAAGCTTTGCGCCTCCAATATTGGGGGACGCCGGCCCTATCTTTAGCGATGCGAGTCTACCTGCGACGAACAAGGGCACTCCGTCCTTCCACATGAGGTCGTCGTTCAAGCATGGAAGACCACCGCATTCCTCGATAGGGTACTCCGACATCATCGTCTGGAGGTACGGCAGCGATGTGAAGTCCGCGTCGATCCCGGTCGCCCAGTAGATGTAGTCAATCATCGGGAGGCCATCCACCGGCGGCTCCGTCACAATCTTCCACTGTCCCCCGCTCGGCCCAGGGATGGCATCCTCGACGAACTCTGCCTCAACCACCTTCGTCTCCGTCTTTAGCTCCACTCGTCCGTCCGCAATGTGCCTCTTTAGCTTCTTATGATAGAGCCCAGTGATACTGCCCCCGTTCCTAGCCTCTCTCATGAGCTCGTACCGCTCCTTATCCGAATCAGCGGACCAGAACTCCGCCTGCTGGCCGTTCCTGTACTTCCCCATCCACGACAGATCGACATCAAAGGCCTTCACCTTGCACGGCCCCCGCATAAGGTGCCACACCTTCGTCACGCCCCGCCGGACAGCGAGGTCCGTGAGCTGCGCGGACGTCAGGCCGCCGCCGACGACCATGATGTTCGTTTCCCGCTTACCGGCCATGCGGGCCTGAACGGTGGGGTCCGGGAATGTCTTTATGTGTGCGCTGTGGCACGACTGGTAGTGCCCACCGGCGACAGGGCGCGTTGCCTGTGGCGGCATACCAGGGATGGCTGGGATCTTGGGTGGGTTTGCCGGGCCGACAGCAAGGACGACAGCCCGCGCGTACCGCTTGGAGTGGTTCGTCGTTATAGTAAAGAGCTTTTCATCGTTGATGGATACGCCCTTGACGATATCGAACGATATATCCGAGACCGTCTCTTTGGACACGATGTCGGTGCCAAGGCCGTACCTGTCCCTGATGCTGCCACAATGATCCTGGAACATAGCCTGGGACGGGGTATAGTAGTCGTTCCTGTCTCTCTCGTTGATCTCGATTTGCGGTTGCGCAGCTTGCCTGCCGCCGCCCTACATCAGTATACTTCACAGTCTGGGTTTACACGACCAGCTGGGAAAGAGTGGGCACTTACAGTTTGCGCCTGGACCCAACCTTCATCTTCTTCTTATGCTTACTGATCTCCTTCCCTACACACCCCCGTATCTCAACCAACTCCCTCTCTCGCTTGGACTCATATGCAAACGACAGCAGGGAATCTCGGTCCGCGGGGTCAACATGCCAGAGCATCGGACTTCGCAGGTGCGAGATCCCATACGTCGCGAACAGCGTGTTCCACCGCGCCATCCACGAGCAATCCGTGGCGTCGAGGACCATCATATCGTATCCTGGCCGCTGGGCATCCGGGCTGCGGGTTACCTTGCCCGTCTTGGCGTTCTTGAGGGCCACATTCCGGCCGTGGCGCCGGAGCCAGTGGTAGCGGCGGTGTTCCTCGTCGGTGAAGAGAGCCGCAGGGGTGGTCTCGCGGAGGCGGGCGGCAACGGATAGGCCGCAGGGTCCTGCGCCGATGATGATGACGTCGAGGACTTCCTCGTGGGTCGAGATGGGGTGTGGCCTCGGGGGCGCGGACGCCATGGTCTCTTCCTTCATGTCTGCGGATAGGTAAGGAGTTATGTGCGGGTTTGGGTGTCTTTCTTAACCTTGGTCTAGCAATCCGTTCTTGCGATGTCGAGGATTCATGGACAGATCAAACCATGTCACTGGGGCTACCAGGGTTCCTGGGGGGCTTTTATAGCTGTCATAATATTGTGCCGGAGCTGAGGAACCTTGATGGTCAGCGTCATGGCCAGCCATGAGGCGGGTGGGGCGAAACAGGGACATCAAGGTCCTTGGATGACTTACAAGTATTATTGCCCTAGGGTATTTCTATCCTCCGTCAATATGTCGCCATGGTCTCGGCGACGGAATTGCAGGCTATACCTCGGCAGGTAAACGCAGCTGCTTGTTTAATACAAGGGGAAAACGTGTCCTCCTTAGCCTCCTCCCATCCACTTTCGCGATCCTGTGCGTAAGGTTCTCTTCATGGATCAAGATGATGTCACAGTCATATCGTGTTACTCTCCATTTACACAGACTTACTAGTTATTTCATGAAGGACCCTGGAGGTTGCATTTCATAGAAATTCGGTACTATCGCCCCTCAGCGAGACAGCGTCTATAATGCCCCAATCTAGTGGCTCCGGCGGTTTTGCGGCACCAAGCATGGCGTCCCAGTGAGACCGAAAGGTATCCTCGCCCTGTGCTGTTTCTAGCCACAGAACGTTTCGGACGCGGGCGAATGCGTCGTTCCAGTCTCCCGGGTCTAGAGACAGAGCCACTGCCCGCGATCTCTCTACAAATCCCCGGTAATGCCCCGTACCAGTCGAAGCCACCATCCCAACCGCAAGAAGCCAGACATCGAGCGAGTCATACGGCCGAGGTATTGATTCGAGTCGCCGAAGGTGCTTTGTGAGACGAGTGACGACCGCATTTAGTATAACCGCGTGCGAGAAATATGTCGGCCCTTGGATGATGAACATGTAGAGTATGATTCCGAAGCGGATGCATTCCGTGATTGGCGACGACCGAGGGTCTTCCGTGTGCGAGGCTGACGGCAGAAGGCGGTGTATGACGAAGCACGCGAGGTCGTGGAGTCGCGTGGGCGGTAGTGGTATCCGCTGTGCCCGTTGGAAAATGTTTCGGAGGCGGAGGAAGACATTCCTGACCTCGTAGTCGGCATCAACGTCGCCGAGCTCGGAGATATTATCGTAAGGAGCAGCCAGGTCCAGCTGCCATTCCGGAATGGGAGGTATTCCGTCACCAATGCCAGCGTCATCTTGTGTGTCGAACTGGGGATGACCCATAACGAGCATCGACACCCTTTGAAGAGAAAAAAGGTGAATAGCATACTCTCTAAGACACAAACAAAGTCGTGAGGGGGAACTTACCAGCTGACCATTCTCGCAGTAAGAGGGCTAGTCTGCCTTACTGCGTTGATACCACCTCTTATGTTGACTAGCCTCTTTACACCATCTACATGCATCCCGCTCACATCAGTATTCCCCTTGCCAAACTAGGAAGACGGCACATGTCAGCCACGAATTAGAGAGGTGTGGGAGACGCAAACAAAATAATCCAAAACGGTGTGCCTCACTTCGATGGCTGCCAGAGTGATGACGGAGTTTATGGTCCCGTCCTGTATAGCCAGTGACGGATCTTCAACCTTGCGCCGGAGTAATGCCACGGAGTCAGCCATGAGCAGCTCGGACGTCTGGAAGCCCTTCCGGGCCAATAGCTCCTCATCGAGACACGCCGTCTGCAGCGAGACGTGAAATAGGGTTGGATCGCCCAGGGCAAGTGGCCACCAAGAGATGAGGAATGGATTTGAAGTGGCGTTCAAGTCGAGAGGGTAGTACTGGAACGCGATCTTGTGGAGAACTAAATTTGGTAAGCGCCGTTTTCATCGAACGACACGGGTTGGAGATCTGACGTGAGCGTACAACTGTGGATGAGGCGTTGGACATGTTCACGGGGGAGCCTCGTTTGGGGGTACGACTCAAAAGGGTCTAGAGCGCCAAATCTATAGTTAGTCAAAGCCCCAGACCCATCTCGAGCCCTCCCGAGCCTGATATCACCCCTGTCCGGAGCAGCCGGGACAGCCGCCGTCAGCGGCTCATTCGCGTAGAGGCATTCGACCTTGCGCTTTATGCACCGCGAGCAGCGCGGTGTCCGAAGGTCGCAGCTGTGTTTCGACCTTGCGCATGCAGAACAGGACCGGCGGAGGGTTTGTCGCATCTTTTTGAGGGGAAACGGGGCGGGAACTAGGGTGGTTCGGGGTTGCTTGTGCGCTTTTGGGGAATTGAGCAACGCCAGGAAGAAGTCCGTTTTTGGCTGAGATGGACTGAGGAGTAAGGGTAGATTACGTGTTTGTGTGCTCGAAGCTGTGGCCTGATTAGGACTAGTCTCCGAATTCCACATGGCCCGTCTTGGCGTCTCAAGTGGCTTTCGGAGACTAGTCCCAATGCGGTAACCTCTAAACCAGTCGTTCGGATCAATCACATAGGACAGACGATTAATATCGATCCGAGCAGAAGATTCCGCAATGGATCGCAGGTGAAACGGGGGGCTGCTATCAAATGTTGAGTGTTCGTATGAAATTGAGTATTGGTGGGATTGTGCCCGTAGCGTCTGCTAGGCCAACTTGAGGGCGGGCCAGAAGACTGTCACGTCTCCATATAAGAAGCGACGGAAACGACCCCGATTCTTGATTCCCAGGAGTTCTATGGGTCTGTTTCTATAACCAAGAAGTCTAATATGGACACCAAAACCGTCAACGCCTCCAGCGCTCACCCCGAGTTCCCGCTGGCATGGCCTCTCAGCGCATCCACTTTGCACGGCACCATGACGGGCTTCCTCGCGGGCTGGTCCACCTGGCAGTATGTGGTGACGTTTCTGCTCAGCGTGGTGGCCTATGACCAAGGTAATTGCCACTTTTGAGTCTGCGTCGTGATGCATCTCACTGACACACCCCTAGTCATGTACATCAAGCGGAAAGGTTCGATCGCTGGGCCTACCTTCAAAATTCCGCTCATGGGGCCGTTCATCCAAGCACTCCACCCCAAGTTCGAAGGGTATCTTGCGCAGTGGGCAAGCGGGCCCCTAAGTTGCGTATCTGTCTTCCACAAGTACGAGACTCAATCCACTCCTACCCACCTAGGACTCAATAAGTCCGTTTAAGCATCTCTAACTTACGCCTTCCGCTGCAGGTTCGTCGTCCTCGCCTCCGACCGAGACATAGCCCACAAGGTCTTCAAATCCCCCAGCTACGCCGAACCATGCATCGTTCCAGTCGCAAAGGACATCATAGGCCACAAAGCCTGGGTCTTCCTCCAGGGAAGAGCCCACGCCGAATACCGCAGGGGACTGACCCCCCTGTTCACCAACAAGGCCATAGCCACCTACCTCCCCGTCCAGGAGATGGTACTGGCAGCCTACTTCGACAAGTTTGTCGCCGCTTCCAAGGCGAACCAGGGTCGGCCAATGGCGTTCATGCCCATGTTCCGCGAGATCAACTGCGCGCTCTCGTGCCGCACGTTCTTCGGCGACTACATCTCCCAGGACGCAGTCAAGAAGATCGCCGACGAGTTCTATCTCGCCACCGCCGCTCTCGAACTTGTCAACGTCCCCTTGTCTATGTACATCCCCTTCACGAAGGTCTGGCTAGGCAAGCGCGCGGCAGACGCCGTCCACGCCGAGTTCGCTAAGTGTGCCGCCGCCTGCAAGGCGGGGATGCGGGCCGGCGCGGAGCCGACGTGCATCGTGGACCAGTGGGTGCTGCACATGATGGAGTCGGAGCGGTACCGCGAGAAGATCGCGGCGGGAGAGACCGACGCCGAGAAGCCGACGAACCTGATCCGCGAGTTCACGAACGAGGAGATCGGCCAGACTCTCTTCACCTTCCTTTTCGCGTCCCAAGACGCGTCCAGTAGTGCCACGACCTGGCTGTTCCAGATCCTCGCCCAGCGTCCCGACGTGCTTGATCGGCTCCGGGAAGAAAACCTGGCCGCCCGCGGAGGCGACAGGAACAGGGCGTTCGATCTCCCCATGCTGGAGTCGCTAACGTACACCAAGGCCGTCATCAAGGAGCTGCTCCGCCACAGGCCACCCGTAATCTTCGTCCCCTATCTCGCCACGAAGAACTTCCCCGTCACGCCCGACTACACCGTGCCCAAGGGTTCCATGATCATCCCATCCTGCTACCCGGCGCTCCACGACCCGGCCGTCTATCCCAGCCCTGAAGTTTTCGATCCCGACCGCTGGATATCCGGAGATGCCGAGTCCAAGACGAAGAACTGGCTTGTTTTTGGAGCAGGGCCCCACGATTGTCTCGCGAGGAGGTACGTACCACTATCCATGGCGGGTATGATTGGCAAGGCAGCGCTGGAGCTGGACTGGGAGCATCATGCCACAGAGAGGTCGGAGGAGATTAAAGTCTTTGCGACGCTGTTTCCGATGGTAAGTCTGGGACATTTCTTTTCTCACCCTGGCTCGTATCCTTTGCTAATTCGTTGTCCAGGATGGATGCCCGCTGGTTTTCAAGAAGCGGCCTTAGGCTGAGGCGGAAATCAGATATAGAATAGCGTAGTAGAATTCTCAATGGTACATCATGATTGCCTTGCAGTACGACCGCGCCAGGATCCTATCGTGGGAGAGACCATGGCCAGTACCAAGGTGGGCACGTCCGATTCGTGCCCTCCAAGCTCATCATTCTTCTGCCTCGTGGCGGGGTGGCACCGTGGATGTGACATGGCATCTGGGTGGGTAGTACGGACGAATCCCAAAGCTCCCCCTCGCAGGCATGTTGCGCGACTACAGCCTAGCAACACACACATGCCACCCCCTCACAGGGGTGGGTAAGGGTAGAGGTATACTGCATGTATATTTAAAAGCACTAGCTGTAAGATGGCCTCCCTCTCTGAAGAACCATTGAGTCCAGAAGTGATCGGTAACGTTGAAGTATGAAACATGCTCTCGTTGCGAGTCCGCCAATATGTTGTCAGAATCGAGTGTCGTCGTGTAGGCCTCGTCCAAGTCGTCATTTCGTATCCCTTAATCGACTCTCGGCTTGAGCCGACAAATCACACCCTTAGTCCGCCAAAACCACCTCGAGCTAGTCCACCAAACCTCGTTGGGATCCTCGAGCTCGATATCAAACCTCGCAATCAGCGTCGGGACAACCTTGTAGACCTCCATCTGGCTCAAGTTCCGACCCAGGCAGAGTCTCGACCCACCCCCGAACGCTAGACTCGCCGTCGCCCAGAGCTTCATGCGCTCCTTATACTCCTCGTCCCCCTCCTCGTCGCCCTGCAGCCAGCGCTCCGGGCGGAACTCCTCGGCGTCCTCGCCGAAGATTCCCTTGTTGCGGCCGACGATGTACGGGTTCATGCCTACCATGGAGCCGCCCGGGACGTGGGAGCCATCGGGGAGATTAAGGCCCTCGGCGGGCACGATGCGCTCCATGATCATGGAGACCGCCGGGTGGAAACGGATGGTCTCGCGGACGACACCCTCGAGGTAGGGGATATTGCGGGCGATGGCGTGAGAACAGGGGGCGTCGCGGGGGGCGTGCTCGCGGACTTCCTTTACGAGGCGGTTCCAGATACGGGGGTTCTTGAGGCAGTAGTAGAAGAGGGCGCGCATGGTGATCGCGGTGGTGTCTGCGCCAGCGATTACTGTTGTGAATGGTTAGCTTGAGCCACAGCACGGACAACGGCGCCAGCAAAATTTAGCAAACTTCGAATGGCGACTTACGATTCAGAAGCAGGTAGCCGACAATTGCGCCCTCGTCGACTATCTCGGGATGTGTAGATTTGGACTCGATGAAGTACTGGAGGAAGTCGGGCTTCTCAGGAGTGAAGTTAGGGTCCTCGCCCTTCAGGCGGGCCACCATGGCCTCGACGGCAATTCTAGTGACGTTGCCGATATTGGGAGGTCCTAGAGGGTAGATGGGATTCTTGTCGAGGACGTAGTCTAGCCAGGGCATCTGGCCACACAGGCCGAGATAGTCGATGGACTGGTCGGCGATGGCGAGGGTACCGTCATAGTCGCGGCCGGCCTCCATGTAGCCAAACTTCTTACTGAAGGTGACTATACCCAAGAAGTCCCACGCATCTAATAGAAACATTAGTACTATGCTCGTGAAGTTTATATCGTGTCGACGCAGAGTGGACGAAAATCGGCCGCATCGGGGGTTCCATACAGTACCCGAGCCAGTCGCCAAACTCGCAAACCTTGTTAGGCTTCACATAGCGCTCTTGGAGATGGTCACAAAAGTCCCCAATGACCTTGTCCATGTGCGGCTCCATCGCGAGAACGGCAGGCACGGAGTAGTGACGGACGACAGGTCTTTTCATCTGGGCATGCGGAACATTTTCGACCTGGCTGAACATGTGATACGTAATCTTGCCATTCACGACCGAGCTGCTGTTCTTGTAGAAGTCGCTCTGTATTCATAACCCCAAAGTCAGATGCAACCCATTTTACCCTATTTGGAGCGGATCGTTAACCGGAGGGGGGGGGGGGGGGTTTAATAACGCACCTTCTTCCACTTGCCATCTGTCCCATACACGACCTTTGACAACTCGGGGTAGTCGATGTCGAGGAGGTTAGGGCCGATCCTGACGACGGGCCCGTACTTCTCGTGAAGCTTGGCTATGCGCTGAGCATACCTCGCCGTGTATACTTGGTACAGCCTCCACAGGTTGGTCCATCCTGGAGATCGGTTGTCAGTGGAGGTCAGCCACGGAAAACAAGGTACTGGTGGCGAGAATAACGGCGACTACCCCCACACCCCCGACCAAGTGAGACGGGAAATATTAGAGTATCCACGGGGACGGAACGGATTACATACCTGCAAGGAACGGACCGGGGTATCTCTTCAGTGGCGATGTCTGGTAAGCCACGAAGAACCACAGGAATATCGTGATAGCGGGCGTCAGCATGAGTATAGCGGCCTTGTACTGCCTGGCACCATCAAGCAGTGTAGTCCAATCCAGGGTGTCCAGACTCCCGGAGGGAGGAGGCACCGGCGAATCGGACGGTGGTAACACTGATTCGGAACTCATGTTTGTTGATGCTTCCGTGTCGGCGCAAATGAGACACAAACGACGGCTATGCAGCAGACCAAGAGTGTGGGGATGGAAGAAGGGATGACAGCAACTTCGCGGCATTTAAGGGGCAGGCCACGCATGTGCCGTGCGAATTATGTTGTACTGGCCATCCATGCAAAGTAGGGGGTTGGTTGGGTGTGCTGTGTCCTAACCCCTCTCCCCACCCCCAGACAGCATCGCACTCGCACTCTGCAGGGACTTGCATCCACCTCGGTGGTAAATTTACTGTGCTGCGAACCGAGTACGACGTTATCCTCGCTTGGCTGCATGTTTTTCTGCAAGCGCCCGTCGCAGCAGTTGCCCGCGGATGTGGTCAGGGTTCCGCCTGAGCTGCATTTTCAAGGAAGATATTTTCATTTGCCAATCGGCGTCTTCTGATTCGAGGAGCTCGACGCAACCCCTGCTCCTCCCTGGCACAACCCTTGGCATGTCGTGTCCCAGCGCTGCTCGGGTGGGTGGGCAAAGGGATCAATTAGGACCCGCGCTGTTTAATGGTACTGTGGCGAGAGCCGGGGCGGGGAAGGGAGCATGCATCTTACTCCTCCATCCAGGATATGGGGTTCTGCATCCAGGATAAGGGGGCTGTTGCAAAGTATGTTGGGGATGTTCGGCGGGCGTTCAGTGGCCATGGCAACACCCTCCCATTTTCGTATGACACCACCAGGGTCGATGTTAAAGTTAGACAGACGTGAAAGGCGACGCAAGCTCCTCGATTCGCATTTTAGGAGTACACGATTCAGACTCTCCACTCTACTCGTAATGGACATTACTATACACAACTACTACACAACCCGCTGGCGTGAGAGTGATCCAGCTCCTGCTCAGACTGTTTCTCCGACCATGTCATTTACAGGGATGGGTGGAAAAGTCCCTCGAGTATGTCTATGTACTCGTATTACATCTCCGCTGCCTAGCGAGTACTTGTACACTGTATTTTACAAGCCGCCTCAGGCGCCCGCCTAATGAGATGAGACTGAGAGCACGTCCTTAAACCTGCAGATATACTCACTCACAGGCACTGGTCGTGGGGGAACCTGCGCTATGCCTGCCGTCCGAGGGCGATCTGCAGGCTCGGCAGTGGCCGGGACCTTGTTCCGCTCACTAGCGCTTACCGCTAGTGAGCCAAGCAAGGACGATCAGTCCGTATTGGGTTACAACCCTCCAACAACTCTTTGAACTTGGCTTGAACACCGAGTATTATTAGTACAAGGATACGGCGCCCTCTGTTCAATTCTTCTTGATCTGCGACAGTCTATGTACTCCTCAGAGAGGGATTAGGTTTGTTAGGGGTAAACTGTAGATATCGTATCCCACTCCTGAGTACTCGAATGTGCATGGAGGAAGAGGTATTACTGCATTTTTTAAATTCTGATCATCGATCAGACCCCAAGGATGCTGACAGATCTTGATTTATCCCATGCGAATACTTGTACTCGTGGAAGCTCTTAAGCACCCAGAGTAGACTAGAAAAGGCAGGGTAATTGAATGCGGTATTTGATCGGGGCACCAGTAGAGGGCATAGTTATAAAGTGAAGCGAGTATGAAACTGGACGCCGATGACTAACAGTCGCGCTCTTCCTGGTGGTGTTTCGTCAGGACGAAAAAGATCGTAAGGCCTGCTTCGCCAAAGTTCGGTCTCGAAGTCTGTACTTGTATAATTCCCGCCGTTCAAATAAAGAAGATGTCACCTCCATCTCAATTGGTTCAGGCAGATTTTGTCCTATTCGTCATGTACAGGAGAAACATGGCCTCGATATGTAGGAGAGAAGGGGGGTCAATTACCCATGTCATGAGTCCCTGTCGATTGAAAGAGACCGCTGTTCAGGAGAGGTCAACTGGAGGGGCAAGTGAATTGGATTAATATCGGCGGGGAGTAACCCTGTTCTTTATTCGAAGGTAACTCCGACGTCGCGTAAACGAGGGCCACCCCCCCACACCGGATGTGGCAGAGCCCCGGCCCATCCATCTCGCATCTGCTCCCACCACATAATACGAAGTACCCTCCTTGGGCTTGGCGTGGGGTTGATCGACAGAGGTTATGGGGGTGAGAATTAAGCCTTTTCGTCAGCCACCAAACAAGTTTAGGGGCAATAACGCCCCAGCGGCTCGCGGAATGTCCCGCCGTCGCCTCGCCGTCGTCCGCGACGCTAAAACTGACCTTCATTCATGCTAGTCCCCCTTCCCCGTCCCATGGCCTCGGGCCCAACATTTGTACTTGTACTCCGTCCTCTGTCCCTCGTACTACAGATTTGCCGTCTTGGAAGTCAGTGTCTGCTCTTGGGCAAACCCTCCTGTATATCTGGTGCAGACCCTGTTGAGGGCCTGCACACACCACCTCGGTAGTTATCTCCGTCCTTTCGTAGCCCTGTCCTTTCTTCAGGGGTAGTCAACCGAGACAATCTTTCCCTCTTTTCTCCCCTTTACACATGCCGGGGTATTATAACCCCTATTCCAGTTGTGCTCACAACACGTACCAATTGCCTGGGCCGCCCCGCACGGAGGTTAAAGGGGCCGGGCCCAACCTTCGGGGGCCGACCCTTCCGCGTCTTCTTGACGGAGCTTTACACCGTAGTTAGCTTTACGCTTTTTCTTCACCTCTGATTGCGGGCAAGGACAGAAGGTTAGGCGTTCGTTTGATTCCTACTTCCATCCTTTCTGGGAACAATTCGATTCATTTGGGACTTTGGTCCCCTTCCCACCCACCCCCATCCCGGGTTTGAATTTGGAATATTCTGTTTTTCAGCATGGGTTTCGGGGGAGATGCAGTATGGGCACTCAGCGTGATGTGGTTTCTGGCCGCGCTGGTGTTCTTCTTTCTCTTGCTCAGGCTTTATACTCGCCTCTTCTGCCTAGCCTCCTTCGGCGTCGACGATCACATTTACGCGGTGGCATTCGTGAGTGCCTCTTTCCTTCCCCGCCTCTCCGCTCCTCGAATCACAAAAAGAGCAATTGAATTTCGCTTCCCGGGTTGGTTTCGCGCGCCTACTAAGACCGCCCCCCTTTAACCGGCAGGTCTTTCTCCTTATTTTCACGATCTTCACCCATATTTCAGCAAACTATGGCTTCGGCCAGACCATGGAGGAGATCGGTAGCGTGGACCGTGCCGTCCTCGCCACGCTGTACGAGTGCATAGGGCAGAGTTTCGCCATCGTCGGTATGGCCATCGCAAAGGCCTCCCTCGGCTCCTTCTTGCTGCGACTCACAGTCGTGTCGTGGCACCGAATCGCCATCTGGTTCACCGTGGTGCTTGTCAGCCTTGCTTCAATAGGTGAGCGCTTAAACCTGCTCTATAAGGATAGGGAAACTGAGGATCTCGGATTCCATGCTGCTGGATTGTTATTGCTGACAGAGGAAATTTCCAGCCCAGGTACTCTGCTTCTGGCTGTCGTGTGTGCCTCTCAACTTCGTATACGACCGGACCATCCCCGGAGGATCCTGTCCGATTGACACCCGGCCGACGTCCTACATTCTTTGCGGTATGTACTCCTCTTTTAGAGCCTGCTCGGGACCTCAGACGGTTTATCTAATTCGGAAGTACTCAGTGTCCACGATCATATGCGATTTCTTCTACGCACTCTTCCCCTGGGTTATTATTAAAGACTTGCAGATGCATCGTCGTGAGAAGTATACCATCGCGGCTAGTTTCAGCTTAGGCTTAATGTGAGTTGGAACCACTTCTATCGACATCTCCGAGGCACATAGCCGCGTATCTGAGACCGGACGAAATTAATTCCACCTCATCTTAGCGCTGCCGCGGCAGGTATCAAGCGCACCACGGAAGTCGAAGGGCTCTACACTTCAAACTACCTCAGTACGTCCATTCCAATCCCAGAACTAGCCATCCATTCCTTCCGCATAGATCGGACATTCACCGGCTCTCTTTTTATAATATGCTGACGCCCTTTCTCAGAGGACAGCGTCGGCCTCATAGTCTGGTCTTCCGCCGAAATGGCCATCACCCTCATCTGCATCGGCATCCCCGTCTGCCGACCCCTCTACCGCCGCATCTACCGCCACTTCCGCCCTGACACCAAGAGCACCGGCTACAGGAAACAGCGCACCCCGTACGACGACTCCTCCCACGCGCTGCAGACCATCGGCGGCGGTGTCGTCGGCAAGGGCGGCCGTGTCCTGACGAAGAGCAAGCTCAGCAGCCATGACAGGAGTGGGAGGGAAGCGAGCGGCAATAGGGACGATGGGGATAATATCAGCAGTGACCAGGACTTGGACGAGACTAACTTCTCGGACATCAAGCTCGGGGTGCACGGGCCGTTCACGAAGACCCGTATCGGGCGTGGAGGGGGGAAAAGCGGGGGAGACGACAATTCTGACGAGGAGATATTAGGCGACGAGTATCGCAGGGCGCAGGTGCCGCAGAGTGACCACCCGTACCGGGGTAGTGGGATCGTTGTCACAGAGTCCTACCGGGTGGACCGGTCATGAGAAGATATTGAGGGGGGCGGCTGGCCCCAGGTAGCTGGCCGATGAGATACTGCCTTGCGGAGCTCAGTTGCCCACAGCGTACTGGTTGTATAGAACAGTTCAGGGACAGGGAAAGGGATGTGACGTTTCACAAAGCATGCGTCAAAAGAGCTCGAACATCATCTCTCATAGAGCTTGTCATTTGGGGAGGGGGGGCCAGCTCAGGGCTGACTTTCGCCCCAGATACTAGTGAAAAATCACCAGGTGTAATCCCTCTCTTATGCCAGTGAAAACCCATCCGTATTCCCATAAGAGCCCTTAGTTAAGTTACTGTCCAGATGCTCCATACCCCAGGCTAGGCAAGATAGCCACCCCTTTCTAATAATAACGCTAGGGTGCTGCAAACCCCCCCCCCCCCCCCTTTTTTCCCCCCCTTCCCCCTGACTAACCAAACACCTCAATCATAAAGTGATATTCCAGTTTGCTGCCATCATGCCGGCCCCTGGTCGTCAACTCCCTACACTTATCCGCCAGAACCTCTCCCACCACGGGCGCACCACAGTAGAACACTCCCACCTTGAGCTTCTCGTCTTCACCATCACCTGGGTCATTCGAAGTATCACCCTTCTCTCCTCGCTCCGTTACCCTCCGCCTACCCGCCCTGAACTCCACCATCTCTTCATAGTGTTCATCCAGGATCCTGTCGAAGTCCGGACGCCCAAAATGCGTCGGGTTGAGTAGACCCGTCAGCGGCGATTCCGGGTGCTCCTCCGTGCGGTGCATCTCCAGTAGCCACCGGTAGATGTGCGTGACGATGTCCTTGCGCTTAGCCGTGACGTGCGTGTTGATGCGGATGCCAAGGTGCGGGCACCCCTCGTTCTCGCGATGCCACTCCTGGCTGCGCGAAACTTCATTGAGCAGGTCTGATATCCACAGCAGATAGTTACGGTCGCGCACTATCCAATGGAAGTCAACGCGGCGGTAGTCATCCGCGGGGGTGTCCGCTTTCCGTGGGTGTGCGTTTTCCTCCTCGCCAATGCTGTCAGGACTGACGTCAAGATTCTCGTCAAGTTGCAGCGGCCCACGGCCACTTGACTCCCCCGCGTCGTCACTACTCTTTCCGCTCAGCGCCTTAGGGTCCCGCCGCTTGTGAGCAGGGCCCCCATGGTCCAAGTCGTCCTTATGCTGCAAATCAGCGAGAATACCCGAAAAGGGCGTCACGCCAATCCCGGCACCGATGATGATGGAGTGGCTGAAATCATAAAACCGCTGCGCCGGCGCGCCAAACGGCCCATTTATCCCAATCTCGATCTCCGACTCGCCCGACTCGCCCCCCAGCGCGCGCAGTCTCCCCGTCCAGTTTCCATCCGTCTTAATGTGCAGCATCATCTTGTTGCCGCGGCAAAACGACACTGTGAAGGGGTGCCACTGAAAGAGGCTAATCTCAGGGACCTGCAGGAACACGTACTGCCCGGCTTTGTACTTCCAGATGCGCTCGCTGGGGATGGCTGCCGTGATCTCGACGGTCTCCTCGTCAAGGACCTTCATAGACGCCTTGATAGGGATAAATCCAAGGTCAACGCGCACGGCGCGCTCCACCAGTACCAGAAGAGTCGGGAAGGCGAGGAAGTACCCGAACATGGGCCACTGGAACAGACCAGCCGTGCCGTGGGCCATCATCAGGCCGATGATGGGATACATGAGCGCATGGCCAAGCTGGAAAACCTCGTAGTTCCATCGGCGCAGCTGAGGAACGCTCAGAATAGAAAGAGTATACATGAGGGCGAGGCCGGTGATGCCTGTGATACCGGGGAGCGTGCGGATATAGTCGGCATAATGCATGGGAACAACGTCGCCCCCAAGCACATTGGCTACTCCCTCCTGATTCGCCGGGTCGCTGCCATGCCTGAATGACCCGGTTAAGTGTCCAATGGCATGAAGCGTGGCCAGCAGGATAGCCACGCACGAGATACGAATGTGGAACTCCTGAGACAAGTCCCAGTTGAAGAAGCGCGAAACGTGATAAGATCTGCGCAGCAAGGTCGAAAAGTACCTCGACATACTCAGAATGAGAAAGAAGAAGGTCGGATACATGGCGCCGGCGCAAGTCTTCGCCATGACGACCCCCCATCCGAAGCCGGCCCGGTACTTCTCAGTCGTCAGGTACTTCATGAGCTGCCAGATGCCGAAGGCCACCTGCATGCTGACGACGAGGCCAATGAATCCAATCTCGGGGCCATGGACGGCCCAGTATGCGCGGATCTTGCGCCAACCTGGCAGACGCCGGAGGTAGCTCCTCTCTTCCTCGTCTCCTTTCTTGGCCTGATTAAGGGATGGGATGCCCCATTCTCGGACGAGTTCGGCAAACTCGTGGCGGGGGATGCGCTCGGCGTCTCGGCCTCCCATCATGCGGTGCAAGAAATCATGGCGAGCAAGGCTATTGGCGGTATCCTCGGCTTCTTCTATGTCGTGCTGTGTGGGGAGTTTGCGCAGGCGGGCGCCACGTTTGGGGAAGAGTTCGTCGTGTGCCTGGTCGAGCTTCATCTCGACCTCGGCGTAGTTGATGTGCCCATCGTTGTCGTGGTCGAGGTCCTCGAGGAATTGCTCGATCTCTTCGTCGGTGAGGGACTGTATGTTGTCGGCGGATCGAACTGGATGATCAGCCAGGAATGGCCGTCGCGGGTGCGGATCAACTGGTGTACGTGAAGGGGAATGACAGTGTGGACGAGACCTCGCGACAGCCATGCTGAATCAGGATGACCTGGCTGGGACTGCCAATACCAATGTAGAAGCAGTCCATGGATTAAATGTGTTTTCAATCCACGGGATCTACAGGGAATACTGAACTCTTCAACGCGCGGTCGCGAAGAGCAAACACGTCAGCGTTGCGTCTTGGGAAATTTGCCAAGTTCTTGGCTGTAAATCCCCGCTTCAAGTGGCCACAAAAACGCAATCCGTGGTTACGATATTACTGGCCCTATTTCAGACCTATCTATCTGCCAAGGGCTTAGCTTTCAAGCCAAGAAGACAAGAGAAGAACTATCTCGTGCTGAGGGGCGCTCTTGGCGTGCTAGCTGCCAAGGTCGAGAGAGAGGCGAAGTGCGTAATACTTGTATGCGATAACACCGAAGCCGTATTGATATTGCTCTTAGCTTTCGGGAGGTCGATACATATTTCCAGGCCGCGGTTCATTAGGTGTGCTCGTATTACAGGGTATTCTATTTTCAAGGCAGACGAGGTCACATAGGCATTCGCAATTGTAGTGAGGCGCAAGGATCTTTTTTTTTTCCACAGATTTCATTTCTTACGTCGCATTGTACGGAGTGTAATGCGACAAGCATTTAGAAGCCAACTACATAATCAACAGTCTACATGCCCTGCCCCAGGAAGGCGGATGATGATTGTATTAAGTAGAGTTGCTAACTTAACCCCACCAGTTCTCAGTTTCCGTAGCCATCTAGAAGATGCATTAAAGGGTCCATTCCACTCGGCTGTCTGGAATGATAGCCCAATTTATTGATCTAAGCGGAATCATCATGCTCCCCCATGCCCAGCTCCCCCATAACAGACTCGAGGGAATCTCTCTCAACGTGTTCGTAATCGAACTCAGATATCGGCGGCAACTCCGCAGCAACTCTATTTGCATTCACGTGGCGTTGCAAATTCCCGAGTGCGTAAAGGTCGAGGGGGTTGATGGCCTCGATATCAACAGAGTCGTCAGGCGGCGGAAGTAGTCGGAGGGCCAAATTAGAACTTGATCCCGTTAATGAGTACCCGGCCGACTCAACAAAGAAGTAGCGGAGGCGCGGTAGTCTGCACATTTGCACAAGGACATCCCGCCATGTCCCGGAGTTGAGTTGGACTAAATAGAGCTGGATATCTTTGATCGAATCTTGGCACTGTTCGACAAGGGATGTCAACTTGAGCGAGAAAATAGATGCTCTCGTAAGACAGAGGGACCTGAGGCGGAGGGTAGACGCAAATCCGATGTTGTCGATGCTGAGGATGTCGGTACTGGCTATAGTGAGGGATTGGAGATTGACAGCAGCTTGGACGAGTCTGGAAAGATAGATCGTATAAGATTCGTTCGGAAGAGCTGTATTAGCTGCCAATATAGGTGGTCTCCAATATCGTTCCCCAAGGGCATTCGTAAACTCAGTGACGGATAAGGATAAGTGCCGAAGAGATCCTAAGACATGTTCGATCGGTATTTGTATGGGGCTGGCCCAGTCGCTGAAGAATTTCCCGAAATCTTGGGTTATAGGGAAAGAGATCTCAAGTTCTGTCAGGTGTGGAAGCGGGACATATCGTAACGTCGCAACTATCGTATTGACGAAGGCTCTCGCCCTTTCCTGAGAGGCAGACGACGGTAGGCTATAGACCCCGAGAGCGCTGAGTCTTGGAAATCTCACCAAGCAAGACGACAGTAATACGGCGAGATCTTCCACGTCTGACTGATATTCATCAGTTGATACGAAAGGGCCGGACAGGTCGATGTGGCGCACATCCGCGGCAAATGCGCTTTGGGAGAGTCTGGAAAGCTTCACAAGAGGCGATAGATTGTGAAAACCACGTTGTACTTCAATGTGCCGAAAGAGCCGCGCTGAAGCACTACGACAGAATGCTTTGCTAACTAGGCGTAGAGTAGCTAGTCTTTGTCGGTACCTGTGGGCTTGGGATCTATATTCTCGCGAGGTGTTTTCTTCGCTCGGGTGAACGAATATCTCAGTATTCTCGATGTAGAATGCAATCTGCAGATAGGATTAAGGGATGACTTCCACCTCGTGCTAGAGTAGTACTTACGGCATCATATATCTCGGTAGGAAGCAGCATCTCGATGCCTACAGCTTGGCACAGTCTTTTCGTCAGGCACAACTCGCGTCGATGCTTTGTGCGGGGTGAAGGGAGGAACGAGATGTCAAACCCAGATGACCAGCCTGAATCATGGGGAGCATAAAGAGTTGGGTGGGCATAGCTTTCATTGGCTACTCCCTTTCCGTATTCCTCAACCGTCACAGTCAATCTCCAGTCACTACATGTTAAACCACCACAGTACCATTAAAACAACTGAAACACTGTCCAAGACCTCGTGCTGCTAAGGGATGGTCCATAATACCGGATAGAGTGCATGTGTGAGCTGGCCCGAGGGTCACAGACTGATCCAACCTTAAGCCCTACTCGTTCTCCACCTTATTCATAACTTGTGCCCATGTCCCCGGCTACTCATGTGGTAAGTAGCAAGACCATAAACAAAGCTCCAAATATCGTACTGCCCGCCCACGTCACCGACCGCGCCGCCCCGCTCATGATGATCTGGTCCGGCTCGTACGTAGCCGGCGTCGTCGAGTTAGTCGTTCCGTTCCAGCAGTATCTCGCAAAACAGTCCACACATTTCGCGGGGTTATTGGTCCCCGTGCGGACCAAGCTCCGCGCCAACACCGCGCAGCCTACACACGCGAGCCAGTCGGAATCCACGGTTCCGTTTCCCATGGTAGCGACGTTGTACCCGTTGCGGATGATCTCGTCCCGCTCGCTGTCGCTGTACTGGAGGTCGAAGGTCGAGACGTTGGAATGGTATGTATAAGGCGCGTTGGGTAGGTAGACAATCAGGGGTCCCGAAGAGGAGGAGTTGGTGTTGCAGCCGAAAAACGTCGGGCGCTTGTTCAGGCCGAGGTTGACGAAGGTATTTTGGTCCGGAACCGACGGGGAGTTGCTGCTGTTGGTCGAGGAGCTGCTCGAGGACTGATTGTACGTCGCGACGAGGGAGGTGCCGTTCGGCCATGCGGTTGTGGTGTCAGCGGAGCTGTCGACGGCGAAGATGACGTCGACTTGCCGCTTGGATAGCGTGAGTGGACGAATGGGGATGTTCTCCAGCGCCTCGCCGCCGTCGACGAGTGTGAGAACGGTGGTGTCCGCATTCATGTTCTCACCAGCATTATAATTGTAGAACGGATTTGGCCAGCTGGCGATGTCTCTGTTCTCTTCGCCAAGTCCTTCCAGTGTGTCGTTGAGGGCCCGTAGTAAGAAATCCGGGACACCCGATGCTTTACCAATTTGCAAAAATGCCTGGTTGAACAGCGACGACGACGTCCCCATGACAAAACCGGCGTTATCAACACCCGCGATACAGTTACCGCCACGCTCAATAGACCCATTGGTGAAGTTGGAGCCGACGTACTTCAAGGGCGCGAAGGCGGCAGCCCCGGGGTCGTAGGACCCCATCTCCCATGGGTTGAACTCGAACATAGTAGAGTTGGCTGGTACTTGAAGCTGCCCGAACTGTCGTTCGAGCGCAACAATGATGGGCATGGGTGCTCTAGCCTGGGAGAAGTCTCCGTCGTCTGCAATTGATGAGAAAGTGTACGCTGCATCAAAAGTTAGCTTCGTTCTCCACCCGTTCATATGCGAGCCATACCTGGTCCTCCGTCTGTGGCGTTGACGAGCTGGTACGACAAGGCCCTGCCCCAGTAATCTGTTAGGGTCTTGTTGAAACCAGCCTTGAGTTTATCGTCGACATCCTGATGCAGCTCGCGATAGTACTGTGCCGCAGATAGATCCGCCGGCCCTGGATTTGCACTGGAGTAAGCAGGTGGCGTCGCCAATAAGGAATGAAGCCGAAACGAACCTTCAATGATCGAGTCGTTGAACTGCCAAAGGCTGCTAAGAAAGCCACTGGTTGACAAGACGATAGAATCTACCGTCGTAAAGTTCTGCACGTAGAGGCTTCCGACGAGCCAGCTACCACCGGACAGTCCGCTGAGATACGTCGCAGCCTGAAGTATACCACCAAGCTTACCCTGGCCCACCGAGTCCGCGGTACGGTTGTCGAACGCTGCGATCGCGCCCGCACCATTCATCAAGGCCCGGTAACCCCCGCCAGAGATCGCAATGCCGATCCGCGGCACCGTGCCGCCACTACTGACGATGTTGTCGATGTACCCATTAGTGTCTATGTCACTGATATTAGCCCGACCGAGAATGTCCTTCAATGCCGAAATGGTGTTGTTGTCACGGCGTGGAAGCCACGCCGTTTCCTCGGGCGACAGTGCCGTCGCCGTGCGGATGGCCGGCCGAGTTGCAGGACAGGAGACTCGGGCTGGGGCGTAGCCATCGGGGGCATTTGGAATGGCTCTTTGCTCGAGCAATGATACCGGCAGCCCTCCACAGTCTTGGGGAGCGCACAGTACCGCTAATTCATGAAGTCAGCACAAGCCCGTCCCTGATGCAGGAGTCTTGACACACTGCCGAGTGAGGGAAATAGGACTGTCGCGAGGACAATCCAAGATCTAGTCAACATCATGTAATCGCTGAGGAGTTCCAGTGGTGGTGAACCGCGAGCCACTTCGGCTTTTGTTGAATCGTTAAGCCGTTTAGGTTGGAGGGGGGTCCTGAATAGAATTTTGAGATTCAGGGTCCTTAATCCCATGACTGTGGCGCTGGGCTATGGCGGTCACTCGTCACGATCACATCAGGGAATCTCACCTCCTCGCAAAAATATGTGGCTTGAGGCAATCTTCAATGGTCGAATTTAGCGTAATGGATTATGGAATAAATGATCCCAAGCTTAGCGCCATGGATCTGAACTTCCACGTTACCTTCTCGTGTTAATAATATGTATCCTTAACATTTTAAGATTCCAACTAGTTTAGTTATCGATACCACCAGGTGAATCAACGTGATATCGGTTGTTCTCCGCTAGGGATTGATATCGAGCGATGGACTTGGGGATCAGACCGGCAACCCAAACTGTCCCATAACGTAGGCTTATATACAGAGGCTTACTTCCCAAGAATAGAGAGGGGAATAAGTATTAATCTTGTCCTTCCATTGGCCCTACCTTGTTCTTATTCTTAAGTTTGACCTTCTTCCTAAGTCACCTGTAACATTGGTGCACATGATCTAGCAACGGGAAGACTGAAGATCTGATCCGAAATGTTGTATACAGTATTTTGGGCTTTTTGGATGCTTTAACGCCCGGCATGATCACAATGCCGAGGGGGGAGTTGTGTGGAACATTGACGCTCATTCGTTTCTGCAACTGCTCACAAACATCTTTGGAGACAAGGTCAATTGAACCATAGGCGGAGATTGTTCGAAGGGAAGGCTGGTGGTACTTGTCAGGTTAGAGGTCTGGATCTTTCCAACATGACCATCTTCGAGGGAAACAAGGCGTCATCGCCATTGACCCGTTCATGTGGTGTGAGAGCGCTTCAGAGACCTTGTTACTTTATCGGTCGCACAGCCGGAAGGACGGGGGAGTAACTGGACTGATTCGTTCACATTCTCACGGAGATCATTATATGAGTACGCGGGCCGTTCTGCCTCTGCCTGGAGGCGGCGCTTGACTAGGAGCTGGCCCTCTTACGATTTGCAGAGACTGGCCCGTCTGGTTGCTTACTCTCCCTGCTTTCTTCCTCCGTGGACAAACTGTCGCCAGTCATTTTCCCGGCCGGCACCTATGAGGACGGATGTGGACAACCAGGACCTTGAGCTCGTTCGCGGTCGTTCTATACCATCCCCTTTCCTACGATGTCAGGGAACTTCGTTCGATTAGGACTACTTCAAAATCACATCTACTACAATCTTGGCATCTCTTTACACGAGAATGATAACTAATGGATCTCCGATTATGACAACAAAACGCAGAATAGGATAGAGGAGAGCGCATCCCCACTAGGTGACTATTCGAAACTCCAATGGCGCAAGCGAAGCGCGATGCCCTCTGCCAGGCTCGAACTGTCGGCCTTTGGTATCCCAGAATAATTCTGGATCATACTACTATGAGACTATAGATTAAAGAGGAAGTCCTTTCGTAGGACCGTTCTAATATTTGATGACCGGTTCGTTGGGCTAGAGGAGCGCTAACCAGAACGAATATTGCTTGACAATTCCTACTACATATAAGCAATTACTTCGCATCCGCACTCGAGTAACGTCAACTTTCTGGGAGTTTAGCATACACATCCTACCGCTGACTGTAGGGTCATCAGACTGAGCTAGAGCGTGCATCACCACGCACGTAGCGGATCGCAGCTGTGCACCCAGTCAGAGACAAGAGCGAAACGTATTGAGGTATCCCCGACCCGCGCCGAATTAGAGATAATGGAAGACAGTGGCCGCGACTCTGGTGTCCATGCCAAGTACTGGGGCACCTCGCCTCGGAGCATACCTGGCGATTCATATGCCCGTCTGGCTGGTTAGTAGCGTGGGACATATGTCCAGTACGACCGCCAGCTATATATATACTTCGACGGCAGGTGTAGAAATTGCGAATCTTGGAATCTTGGACGTTAAAATCGTGCAAAGACGCATTTCGTCTTTGAGCAAGTATTTAAAGATATTCGAGGTTACCTAGCTCATTTCGTAGAGGGGGGTTGAAGAAGCGGGATTCCATTAGAGGTGTCACGATAGAAAATATACTATGGAGCAAGCTCGGTGAAGTTCGGTGATATGTTCGGAGAAATAGAACAAGAAGGGAAATATAAGCGGACAAGTATGTACGAAGTGGTAGTGAGAAGGGAATCCTGGTACAAGGTGCTCCCCCCGCTGGCTCATTTGCCAACCCCTTCTTACCTTGTGAAAGGTACTTCGCTACATGTACGCTTGTCCGGGCGGTGTTGGATGTTGGGTGGCATTGCATGGATTGTCGGCACTGTTATGCCGTCGGTAGAAGACGATTCTGGTAGGTAGTATTCCCGGTCTGCATACCTCCTTTGCAAGAAAAGAATGGGGTTTATCGGCGGTAGGATAAGGAATTCGTACGAGCCTAACCGTAGTTCGAGTTAGAGTCTCGCGCTCAAATTCCAATCATCGTCGTGCCCGACTCGTCGTACAAGTAATATCCTTGCAGGGGTCAGGTACCCCGCTTTATACTAGCCGTCCTGGGTAGGTGGAGGCCTTTTCAACGCCAGTGCGGAAGGAATCCGAGATTCCGTGAATAGCGACGATTAGTGGCTAACTAGCTCCCCGGTTTCATACTAGCCCCCTTCCCCCAATTGGAAACTCAGCCAGTGGCGGCAGGGGAGGAGAGGGGTAGGTTGCAGCCCAGCTTCTTCCCCTGCATGCTCGTCGCAGGTGCTCATAACACGCCTGAACTTTGGGGGCTGAGGCACCCGACGAGGAATTCTAGCGTGGGACTAGTCGAGCTTTGGAAGCCGGAATATTTGCCGAGGTTGTGGGAGAACGAGAGTATTGGAACTCCTTGGAACGAATCGAAATTGCCCCGACGCCACAATACCACCATGCACGGACACGATACGAATATTCTTCCGACGTATTTTCGGCGTCATGTGTACTTTAACCAGGCTCGGCTCGCCCCTGTGAGCCAAGAAAGACCCCACTGATCAACGCTAGGGTATTCGTACCCTCCTGAGCTTAAATGGATATTTAGCATTTTCGCTGGCACAGGATAGAATACAAGTACTGAGTACCAATATCAATGTAACTACACGCATTCCGAACACAGCTGAGATACAGAGAATGAGCCAAGAGGTTGCCGATGGATCCGTACGAGTGTATACACAAAGTACTCGACGTTAGCAACCAGACTACGTACTTCGCTTGCCCCCCCCTCTCCCTTTCTCTCCTTTTCCTCCCTGCCCCACATAAAATCACGCCCAGAAAGCTGTCAGACCCTCGATTTTCTACACATTATGCCCAGGATGTTCACCTTCAACAAATGGGTTCCAGAGTAAGGAAGGGTGTCATAACAATGTATTGTATCTAAATTGAAATCGGGGCTGCCATTCGCTGGTGCAGATGGCTCTGATTCATCAGTACCTCCTCGCTTCGTGAACATCAACCGTAGTAACAGTCGTCTTCGTGATCCCCTTGGGGCCTTGGTGATCTTGTGGCGTCCTCATCCCATTCAAACTCTCTTGGCTCCCATTGGCTTCAATCCCCGTCACAACGGCCGAGTTACCAAAGGCCAACCGAGAGTTCCTGTTCCCATCCCCGAGCTCAAACTCCTCGCGCCTGCCAAGGCCATTTATTCCCTCCTGGCTGCTTGCGTCGTCGAGGGCATCCGTCTGCCCCTGTGGACGACCGCTCGAGAGCGCCCGCCAGTTGTTGCCACTCTTCCTCGACCCGTGACCGTAGTAGGCGGCGGCGCCGCTCGTCTTGCGCGATCCCTTCCCGTACACGCTGGCGAAGAAGCGCTTGAATAGCGGGCGCAGGCACGGCAGGCTACCCGCAACTATACCGGTATTCATCTCTACCACCGTCCAGATCGTGATGTTGCGCGAGTCCCAGAGCCAGTCCCCCAGCTTGCCGTAGTTGGACACGTAGCTGACCTTGACGCACGCGGCGGCGCAGACGAAGACGCCGAGGCCGAGGATAGCGATGAGAGAGATCCGGGTCCGGATGTGCATATTGAGGTTCCAGAGGATGGGAATGGGGATGATGATAGCAAAGAGCAGGTCGGTGAGGATGTTCAGGCTTGCGTTCGTGTAGGATAGGGACTGTAGCGTCTTCTGCGGCCAACACACTGCACTTATCGATGAATCCCAGAGGATGCGGATATCGGTGCATTGAAACATGACAGTCTATATGGCTATCAGCAAGAGGATCACCAAGAGATCAAGTAGCCAGAGCAATCCACTTACGAAGAAGCAACCAATAGTATAAAAAGACATGAACACCATGATCCCTATGATGGTCCGCTTGTAGAACTTGGTGTTGGCAATCCGTAGTAAGGAGGCGCCCACGGCTAGCTTAACCACACAGATCCCAATAAGGTAGATCGGCTGGCTGATGAAATTTAACTTCATGCCGGTTATTAAATCGCCACCGTCAATATCCCCGATATGCTTGCCGGCGCCAAAGAAGGTTGACGCGATGACAACTGCTTGACCCGCCAGAGATATGGCCATGGCAAAGGCCATTATAGCATCCTGTGTGTCTTTCAAGTTAGCATAGAGAAGGGAATAGGAACGAAAAAAAAAAGGGGGGGGGGTTCCCACATACGTCCCACCCAATGTTACAAACGACAAGGCCTCGCACATAGAGGCGCGTAAGTACGGATAGTGTAGCCAGCGAGGTGACAGTCAGTGTGGCTCCCAGGATGATCCCCGACTCATCCTCGTCCGGGTTGGAAGGGAGAGGAGGGAGGCCACCTGGCGCAGCCATGATCGACTGTTTCTCGGTGAGCGTAGATTCGAAAGGCTCAGGAAGTGAAGGTCGCGAAAATTAAGATCTTAGAGACGGAGGAAGGAAAGGGGGGGGGGAGGACCTCATAAGTTACATGAAAGATTCATAAAGTGAAACGCTCATACAGTGACACGGACATCAGTCGGAGGGACCAGGAGACGAGCCACAGGGTGAGTGGCAAGAGATGGGGTAAAGGACCCGAGGCCGAGGGGGTGGTGGCGGCGCGCTGAGTCGTTGGAAAATGTACGTACCCAGTCGAGGAGATGGCTACTAATAATAACGTGCTGCTAGCCTGACCGGTACTGAGAATGCACGCACTGACAAGCGGACTTGAGCCATACTAGGCGGACTGTGCTAATAATACGAAGTACTACACAGTCGAGGCAACAGCTCGCGGTACATACGTCCGTGCTCATATCATATGGGAGCGTGAATTATATGTTACTTTTAATCTCCTCAGCAATAGTTGGTCATCGCCTGTAACCCTCATGGTGAAAGAAACGGCGCGCACTGCTACGAAGAAAACGTAAATGATTAGTCTGCGTATAACAGTGCTAGCCGAAGGGCGATATCGCATGTCAGGCAAAGTCAATTGGACACCTGTAAACTAAGCGAAGGGTGCGCGCACTAGTAGTTATGAAGGAGGACTCGCCAAGCATCTGTTCGGATCTTTTCCTGTACGAAGGGGTGTGGTGTGGAGCTCGGAAGGGAAGCCGGGCCCGCCAATATTTCCATATTTGGAACAGGGGGTCTGTTCAGCCCCGCATTGACTACTACCTGGATTCGCACTCGCATATTTATCTGAAGTCGGAAATTAGTTCATGGTGATGTTGTATTCTCCGTCGAACGCCATGTGGTGGTATGCAGTGCTACTTCTGGTCCTCGCACTTCCAACTCTGGACAGATGTTCCGTCGTACGTAGTACATGCCGAGTACATGCCGGCAGGATATTGGACGCCAATAATCCCCGACTCTTCTGAACACGCAGTAATAACTTGCACGTGGTTGGTGTAGGGCATGCATGTATTAACGAATTGGCATACGGATACCTTTGTTCTAATGCAAATTTCTATGTAACCCGAGGTAGAAGTAGGCTAGGACCAGGGCCCCCTTGTAATAAGCCATGCCCCGCAGCAGGCTGACATTCTTGTGGTAAAGGCATTATCAATTTTAGACAAGGGGGGGAAACAAGGGGGCAGATACCTGTGAGGACCTGTCATCGTTCTTCGCATCCGAAAGGCCCCACTCAAATGACTTCTTCGACGTTGGTCAAAACTTACAGTAGTACTTTGCAAGAAAGTGTCAATTGTACAGAGGAAGGAAATATGGCTTGGCGTCTTGTGGAGCGGAGCCCAGAAGCCGACTGACCCTGCTGCCCCTTACAGGCATCTTCTCCAGATTGTCCCTTTGTGGGTTACTATTGGGACGCTAGCAAGATGAATCTCCACCGGCATGAATACCCACTTCCACCACGACTCTCGCGTACTCATGCAGCACCGGTGCACCTGCAGGACTCGGAGGAATACTAGTATATCAACGAGTGCTACCTTCCTCCGAGTCTTCTATTTTTTTTCTTGCGTTTAGTTTCCTTCCCCATCAAACCTCTTCGCCCTATCACAAGCAGGATAATTGTCACCACCATGCGTGCTGGATTCTTCACCCTTCTGGCGCTCCAGGCCGCGTCTGCGGTGCTGGCCGCGCCCACGACCACCGAGGAGGAGCAGCTAGCCAACCTCGCCCAGCTTGCCTTTGATCAGTCAAAGGCCGAGCTCGAGGATCAAACGGTGACAAAGCGGAGCGGCACATGCTCTTGGTCGAACATCAAGATCCGGAGGGAATGGTAAGTCCTAGGTCGCCCGCGCCCAGAGCGCCACCCCCGCACACACGATCCAATCAAAGCGGGGTACCGTATCGCGTCATGACTGTCTAACCATATCACCAGGGGCTCTCTATCTTCCACTCAGAAGAAGAGCTACATTGCCGCCGTGAAGTGTCTCCAGTCCAAGCCGGCCCGGACGCCTTCCTCGGTCGCTCCTGGCGCCAAGACGCGATTCGATGACTTCGTGGCTACGCATATCAACCAGACGATGGCCATCCACTATACAGGCAACTTCCTTTCGTGGCACAGGTACTACGTCTGGATGTACGAGAAAGCCCTCCAGGAGGAATGTGGCTACACGGGTACCCAGCCGGTAAGCCTCAACCCCCCACCCCTACTTCATCTCGCCTACCATGCACAGCGTTGCTAACCGCAATGAACGAACAGTACTGGGACTGGGCGAAGACCGCCATCACCGGCCTCGAGAATTCTCCCATCTTCGATGGCAGCGACACGTCCCTGTCGGGTAACGGCGCGTTCATCCCCAACCAAGGGGACATTATTCTCGGAGCCAGCAGCGGCCTGCCTCCGATCTACCTGCCTCCCGGCAGCGGCGGCGGATGCGTGACGTCTGGTCCGTTCAAGGACATGAAGGTCAACCTCGGCCCGGCCGCCCTCGACGCCCCCGGCGGTGTCGTCGTGACCAACCCCGACGGCCCCTTGGCCTACAACCCCCGCTGCCTGTCGCGGAGTCTCACGGACGAGGTCAACAAGAAGTACTCCAACGTCACCGCCATCCTCAACCTCCTTCTGAAGTCGAAGACGATCAACGATTTCCAGATGACGATGCAGGGTGTGCCCGGCAGCGGCAACATCGGTGTCCACGGTGGCGGCCACTACTCCCTCGGCGGCGACCCTGGTCGCGACGTCTACACCTCCCCCGGCGACCCCGTCTTCTACCTCCACCACTCGCAGATCGACCGTATGTGGTGGACCTGGCAGATGCTGTCGCCGTCATCGCGCATCTACAGTGACTCGGCCATCTTCGGCACCAACACCTTCATGAACATGCCCCCGAGCGCCGATACGACTCTCGATGACATCATCGAATTCGGCTACGCTGCTTCTCCTCCTCTGAGGATTGGAGATCTTCTCACCACTCTTGACGGGCCGTTCTGCTATGTCTACCTTTGAGGGGTGAGGTCAAAGCGCTGATTGTTCAATTGAGACGTATATACCACTCTGTACGGTCCGCCATGTTCCTTCGTTGAAACTGGCCAGGCACTTTTTTTTAGCCTTTCTAGATAATAATAATTTCAGATGTACTTCTTATTGGACCTCAAGTCCTCGGGACACCTCGAAAAAGCCATGTGCCCGATCGGAAGGTCTACCAATCAAGGCTCCTTATTCCCACGTGTTCGGCTTCGATCTTTTTGATGTTGCATCACCTATCATGCAAGGGTTGACATCGGCTGATAGTGTGCGGTGTAACGTCTGGTGGCCACAGATGGGGCGAGATATTGGAGGGGCCATGCTATGATTGATTTTGGGCGTGAAGGGCGGCGGCCGGGGCTTGGTTTGAGGTAATATCGTGTGTAATGTAACTTGAGCGATAGATACGACCGGAGACAATGTTGCATAAAACCATGTGCGATTGATGATTCAGGTTCCGGGGGTGGGTCGGATACTATGCCAAAATGGGTGATAGAGTTACATTCCGGAGCCCCCTATCTACGACCGGATCCCCGCCGGAATGTGGGTTCTAGTAGTGTTGGTGTTCGATACTTGTTCTGATGCTTGAGGAAAGGTATAAACCCGCTTTCCCAAAAGTGGGCTCCTGGAACGCCTGCCCCTCTTACAATGTAACGCCTAGCCCTCATACAATGTAACGATCGGAACCCCGCCGGAATGTGGGGCGAGTAGCACCCTTGAAGAAAAAAAAACCAGACTATTGACTTGGCCTTAAGCATAGTGAAACCTATATCAGCCTGCTTCGTAGCATACAAGTAATTAACCATCTCTACGAAGTCCCCGTCTTCCAACCGGCCCCACTATTATCAGGGGAGGGCCTCGGCCGACATGGATGGGATAGAGACATGTGAAAGGAATTCAAGAATTGTGATTCCGGGTCTTGGTGGCAGCTCGGTACCGGTTTTGGCGTCCCCATTTCCCCGTTATCCAATGACTCTCACTGCATCATGCACGAGGTGACGCAGGTCCGGCATTGAGTCTCGCGGAGTCCTGGCGCTGACCATGTTAACAGAAAGCCACATCGCGCTTGCGTCTCTTCTCCATACTATCTCTTCATGCTATCGCAGCAGTAGGGCTTCGGTTTTCTCGGTCGGTGGAGACCAAGTATGTCCTGCTTCTAGGATTTTAGCTTCGCTCCATTCCCATAGGCAGTTAAGTCTACTCGCGTCAAGAAAGCCATTCTACCCGAGGAAGTGAAAATACCGGGGCGTGATTTTATTCGTGCTCCTCCTAGTTCAGGCGGATTTGCGAAACTGTGAAGCAATATATAATCCATCCACTACTAATAGCCTGTCTCTCCCACTTCGCGTCTTGCGAGACCCGCTGCCGACACCCCCTTGAATTACCTCTTATCACGAGCACCCCGCAGCACTCACTTGGTGGCAGAGTCCCCCCCCTTCTTTAGCGTCGAACAGGAGCCTCGTGGCGTATATCTAGCAAGTCCTAGATAGACTTTTCGGCGTCCTGATCCAGCCGAACTTAAAAGCCCCACCGCAAGACCCAACTAGTTTCTGCCTCTTCTATAGCGGGTAAAGGCCATGAACTGCTTCTGTCCCTTGCCATCAGCGGGAGGGTAGATGGATTATGACAGAATTTTTTTTTTTGGAAATACCTGGGCGTGGAGGTACCCCAGGGTTATTTTTCAAGGCCCCGACCGGATCTTGAGGCTGGCTTAACCCTTATTGGTGGTGATTTTGAGTGGTTTCCAAGTCATGGTTTTTTGGGCTGGACATCCACACATTCATGCCGGAAGAGTGTCTGGATCGTACCAGTGACTAACAGGCAATTATATAAATGATGCTACCTGCTGATGAAATAAAGTTCCGAAGAGAAGACGTGGATGAGGGTCCCCGTATCGCACATATCGGCTATAGGACTTGGGAACGGTGTCAAGAAGTCGGAGAATAGCGAGTAGAGATCACCTGACGGCATGGGGACATCTAATACCAGTATATATATTTCTCCGATGGGTCTGCCCCGAATCCCTAATCCAACCCGGATCCTGCACCCGAGAACTTGCTCCTATCTCCATCGTGACGCCATTTCCCCCCCGCTGAGCCGCCTTATCGTCGCCCAAGTTTTTTTTTTTTAGATTTTGGGGAAGGGGCACAACAGTTTTAGACCCTAGGGTATCAGACATGGCTCCCAAAAATGGGCAGCTTTTGCACTTTGGAGCAGATGATTAGCTGTGAATGCCTTGACTGCATGTACATCCTCAGTGGCAGCATAGGATTACTGGGTATATTAAGAACCTATACCCTTCAAGGTGGTAGTAGGCGATAAGTACCTTTTCCACAATGGCATTCTACGCTATGGACATGGTCGCCCTAGATAGAAAGAATATGTACATGGGCTTCGGCAGAGACAATGGTCGGGTATAAATGCTTTGATTCCCCGTCTTGTGGTGGGCTTTGGATGATGACTGGGATGGAGTTATCGTAAGTTCTCAGGCTGCCTGCCTACTGCGAGACGAGCGCATATGACCTGGTCCCTGCTTGAAGGTTTAGTAATAGGAAAACCAGATAATACTGTTGACAAGACTTTTTCACGTAGGCTACAGATATCCAAGCCCTCCGGGGCGGTTCGATCGGAAGTTATAAGAACTCCAGATGGGCACAGAGCTGGTGGGGATGGATGTGGGTACGATACGCAGATCGCTTTGATGTTAAATAATATTAATAGAACGGGGCTGAATTAAGGTACGGTTCGTGTCCAAACCGCCGATCGCGGCTTGGCGGCCGTTGGATATATCTGAACGCTAGTAGCGGAATCTGCTATAGACTAGAATAGCAAAGAACGCATCTGAGACATCCGGACCTAGTTCCCATCTGCGCCGCACTCGTATACACCAATCCGGTCCTAGGCTTCGGACATCACCCGTTTATTTCGGATCCTTTTAGTGAGCGAAAGTGAGATGCTACATGTTTCCTGACTGGGAGGTAGGAGTGAAACGGGGAAACTTTGGTTAGTGAATCCAGCTTCGACCCTCTTTCAATGCCACTTCTTTTCGTAGAATTAAACTTGTATCGGCCTTCCGCCATGTGTCCCTTTGCCCCAACCCACCTCGGTACTCTATCAATGTATCCCCCAATCTTCATCCCGCTTTTCCTATAGGCCGGTCTCAAGCAGTGCTGCTAGAACGCTTCGTGGGACAATGACCCGAAGATTGGACTGATACCGTATACAAGGCAGAGGCCACGAAGGAGCTAGAAGAAGTCGTTTGGTATATTAATTAAAGCCGGATCTCCAATGATCCTCCGATCCGTTCTCCCGAGACTCCATTCAGGGACAGCATCTCCGTTGTGCCGGAACCCTCCAAACTCCGGGTTAGAATACAGAATCCACAGTCGGGTAGTCGCCTGGCATCACACAGTAGTCCCGATCCCAGACCCGCCGTCCCCCAGACCCGCCGTCTCGGAAGATGTCATTTCATACACTTCCAAAAACAGGGGCCCCGCTTGTAGACTCCTCCCTGCCTACGAGATTCGCCCCCTTCTTATTCTTCGAGAAACAATTACCTCCTGCTGCTACTCCGCGATGATCCTCGTCGGGTTTGAGTTATACCTCACGGCTATGCACTTCGTCCCGGAGCTGCTGAGATTGTCGTTTGTATGAAACCAACAAGTGTGAGCATTGGAGGCTGGCGCCCATTGATGTGCAAATATCCTCCTCTTTAGACTAACTGTTTGTCCTTGGCACAGGGCGTGAGAGGTTCTATTCACACCACGTTGTTTTGTCTCTCTTTCAAAGGTACAGAGGACCAAGGCAACCTTTTCCTCTCTCCTCCCCTTTTACATAGCAGTGTTTTCGATGCCCTAACAATAGATTAATTAGCCACACAAACTGACAACCACCATTCGCTAGTAGGCATGAGAGAGCACTTGCGCACGATCCTCCTCGAAATCGCGGAACCAACACCGACCGTCTCGTTCAGACGGTCTTAGGAATGGTACTGGCTGACTAAATACCGATTAAGCGCCCATTTGTATGCAATGCGACATGACCTAGCTATATCCCCCACTTCATGATACTCCGGGATGGCTAAGCCCCGCTCCTCCTGTTACTTCTAACAGAGATGCCAGTGAGCAGCTTCGTATCAGCAGCACATACCTCCTCATAATCTAGTTAAAGCCGACCGTCCGATATAAACCATCCCCTGGTCAAACTGTTTTCAATATGGCCGCCGATCCGCAGCTACAGTCTGCCTTCATTACTCGCCTCCCTCGTGAGATTCGCGACCGGATCTACCTCGAGCTATGGCGCCCTTGCGGCCTCCGCCAGCACATATTCTGGCATTGGCACAGTGGTAAAGCGGATACATCGCACTTCTACAGGTGGCCCTGCACCACCGAGTTCCATCCTGAAGATCCTGTGCAGAAGGACGTGGAGGCATTGAGAAGCAAGCTTGGGATCCCAGTAGGAGAGACCATTTGGGACGAGACCTACGCGCCGCGTCTCCGGTCGAGCTGGCAGAATCACTGGGCATGCTACGAACGTGGCGAAGAGTTTATTTCTGGTGGTGAAGTTGGCGATACGTACGATGTGTTTTCCTGGTATATCGACAAGGGATGCTGGACGGAACACCCTTGTTATGCCCCGCGCCATTCGCCCTATATCCCCATGTTGTTGTCCTGCAAGGTCGTGTAGGTACCGCTGCGAGAAGGCGCACCAACTACCGTATCGAACTTTTCTGACTGGCATCGTTAGCTCATCGGAATGCCTGCAATCCATCTACTCATCAACGACGTTCATATTCACCGAGCTTCAGTGCCTCCAGTTCTTTGTAGGCTACTGCCAAAAGCCGGTTAACCCGAAGCTAGACATCCAGCCCACTCAGCCCCCGGCCTTCTTCAAGTACGCGAGAAAGTTGGAATTGTCACTGCCTGCCGACTTTCCCGTGGCTATCCCCTGCGTTGTCCCGGAACTTAGCAAACAAGAACATCTGCACGACGTGTACGACTTCCATTGGCTGTGGCTTGATAAGTTCCACAGCCTAAGCAGTGTCAAGATCTGGATCGCATCGAGTAGCATAGCGACCAGGTGGGAGAAGGACTTTCCGTTTACTTGCATCACACACTTCGACCTCGACGGGTTGAGAACTGTGCTCTCTCATTTTGACGGAATGAAATCACTTGCCCTGAGTGCCCCCTTAAATTCGTCGATTGAGCCTGAAGATGGCTATGTTCAAGGGGTTGGCCTACCCGGGGTAGTGGTATGGAAGAGGGGGACCGGCAATCGGCACCATGCATACCTGTGGCCTTGCGGCCGTGGGAGTTCAGGCCATGACCTCATTTCCACAAGTGATACAAGGTAAGGTTGTTTTTGAACCCATCCACACTACTTAATACTTACACAAGGCTATAGGGAAGTGCGTGTCGGATGCCTTAAAACGCAAGAACATCGTGTAATTTATGAACACGAGGGTGTACAATCCGGTTAAATAGAGTTCGCCCAGGTTACATTTCTCTTCTTACTATACACTACCGTCCAACTTTACGCTCATCCGTTCAGCCGCAGTCCCACACCAGAGCCTAGATCTTAACCACTTTACCAGACTCCTCGACCGTATGCTTTTTATTCTCGACGAGATCTATCACCAGGCCCAGGTATGATAGTAGATCCGGATTATCGATGTTTCGTATCAAGGTATTGTTGGCCCACCCATACGCGGATTCCTGATCAGGACCATCGACGAGGTTTCCGAAGCCGCTCAAATGGAACAACTGGACGTATTCGTATTAGCGTATAGCAAGACCTATATCGGCCTAGCGGTGGCTTACCTCATGATGAAGAGTTCCATCTAGCCCATGGAGAAGGTCGATTGGAAGTAGCTTCCCTTTCTCTCGAAAGGTCTGTAGCGCATCGGGCCGTGTGACAACCTGCAACTTCTCTTCTGTAAACAGGTCGTACTGGCGATCTTTTTGGTCCTTTAGGTAGAGTGGATGGAATGTGATTTTCTCAGCAAAGTTCCGCCGTCCGCCCCTCTGCGGCCTGTCGTACACATTGTCGACAAGTGTTACTGCGAGGATTTGATGTCTGGGGTCGTCCCACTTGCCAGCTTTCACCTCCCTCTCCATTTTTATAAGCTCATGGTTGTCACCCAATTGTTGGTCTCTTTGCTTATCCCAGTAGTAGAGAGAACCCTGTATGTTCCTGCTGATGATATCTGTCCCACAGTGAATAACCTGGCTATCATTAGAGGGTTACTCGCCTCTGAGGGGGGTGAATTGGCCTACAAAATCCATGAAATGGTCGTTGTTGCTCTGCAATGCCTTCCAAGCTGGAGAGTCGGCGAATGTTTCTTCATTGTCGTTGATGGGGCCATCTAGCTGTGCGACCAGTTCGAATCTCTCTAAAGCGTAAAACGATAGTTAGCATCAAGCAAGCTTATGAAGAGCAGGATTTCAACGCACTTAATGCACTTTCAGCGTTCTGCTTATATGTGTCACTCCCTAAGAGGAGCTTCGTGACAGCTTTGAGCTTGCCGAACAATGTGATCGGGTTCCCAGATTTGAGCCGTTTCAACTGCTTCGCACCGTTGGCAGATCGTTCCTTTACCGTCTCCATGGCCGTGATCATGGCTTTTCTCAAGTCCTTGTCCTCATCTGGAAAGTATTAACACGCATTCACGGGGGAATGTAGGCGCGGTGGGACTTACAACAGGATTTGGCGAGAGTCCACTTGTGAGCGCATTGGACTGATGCGACGCCCTGGACGACGATGAGGATAGCTTGGAGTAGACGCATGACTGAGAGAGGATATATGGGTGCATATAGGTTACGACTAATACTTGTTCGAAGTGGTGCTTGACAAGGAGAAGCTTGAGTTTAGGAGGCAGTGAGGGTAGGTAGCCGGGAGCCTACTCTTATGTACTGCTTGCCAGGGAGTATATATTGAATGAGAGCATTGCTGAGGCGGCTGGAGCCAGGTAGACTACACATCCAACAAAACTATTGCCTAGCGGTGGTGCGGAGATTTCCCCTCTGTTCCTCCGTGGCCGTGGCAGTCGGTGGCATATGTTACGGGCTGTGTTGGATGTCGCTTCTGCCCCCAATATACGCAGCAGGGATTGTTAAGCGCCAACATGGCCATTATACCGACGGATTCCGCGTTAAATGTGGCTTCATAGAGATGAGTTTGGTATTAACCAACACGCCAATCCACCAAGGATTTTCCAGGATCAGACTCTAGGTCTTGGCATTGCCCTCATGAGGCGTATGCTGCCGGTGGGCACAAGGCCAGATGACCACAAAGGTTGGTCCCAGTGCTGATGTTGGTTGCGACAACGGTCATATCCCCTCACGCTTGCGGCGGAGTTAGGAGCAGGAATGTTTCATATTTTCGGGTCGGACCACCAACATTGCTCCGATTCTGAATTGGGGGCTGCTTTGTTGGCGATAACAAGGTTTAGTCCTACGCTGCCCGTCGTGTTGGCCCTCGCCGTTGGCGGCGCTGCAACGCCACGTCTATCGCGCAGACCCATGCACTCGAATGACGGTAATGAAATGCCCTAACCATACGGAGAGCTAATCATGATGGTATATTACCGAGGCGTCAATATGCCCAGGAGACCGCTTCTATTTCGGTGGCACCTTCATTGAGTGTGGGGGAAAGATTGGGGGCCGCATGTTGGTTGGTTTTAGGTTACATCTTGCACAGCCCCGCAAGCCAACGCCTGGAAGAACTCCCGATCGAGCCAACATCATGCACGTTGTAGGACCGGCATCTTCCCCGGCATCCTACCACTGACCACGTTCATGGGGGCAATAGGTGCGGAGTTCGGCCCACCCGTTAACTGGCGGCGTTCCAGGGTAAGCGCCGAGGCAGAATCATTCGTCTGCTTTTGGGATACTGATCGGGCTCGGGGGAAACCATGACAAAGAGCCGCGCTTAAAAGTAGGAACGACCAACAGAGGGGGCCAAAAGCGGCCTCAAGGATCCGGTATCTTGCACACTCGTCCGCCATTCTTAGAATGGTGCGATAATTCATTGACCAACCAACAGATGGGGCCAAAAGCGGCCTCAAGTACCTGGCATCTTGCACGATCATCTGCCCTCCCTGGAAAAGTGCAGTACGTTAATGCATTGACCTCACTTAAACCCATTCCTCCCTCATAAACCTCAGGACCATTTCCCATCGTCCCCGAATTTCTACATAAACTTTACTGCCATACTGCTCATTTGAATTCCGCTTTCTCCTTTCTCATACTTTCTATTTGTATTCTACCCGACGAAGTACCGAGCACCTAGGGCTCGTCCCTACCACGATGATAACCCAAAAGTGGATATTTGCCGCCTTTGGCTTCATCGGTATTAGCTCCGCCGCTACTAACTCAAGGCAGCCGGTAGCCACGGTTATTCACACTATCAATCTATCCCGCCGACAAGACGTAGCATCGTAAGATACTCTAGAACCCATGATGCTCCCGGGTATTGCACTAACTAGGTCGTGTCAGTCCCAATGCCGCCGCGATTGTACCCACGGCGCCGGGCCAAATAGGCATCAACCCACCTGAGCCGGAGATAATGTATGCACGTATACCATAACATAGTCCTTGGGTTCCGTTATCGTTTGGCATTAACCTTATGCTTCACAGAAAGGGATCCATAGGTGCCAATACGGAGTACCTGACGGACCTTGGTGGCACAACGAGTGTAGGTACTCTTCTGACTTCTTCTTGGCCGACATGGAACACCGGAACTGACCTGTCACTTGTATATTAGTGGATCGGTCCGGATCCATCCCATATCAAGGTAGCCACCATCACAACCACCAACAAAGCTGGCGCCACTGCCGTCGCTACCGTGACTCAAGGTGTCAGTGCAGTCAAGAACGGTGCCGAGGGGCTCGACATCCTTTTAAGTCCGGCGGTCAGGGCCAAGCTCCAGTCCATAGCCAAACAGGTAACCCCGTGCTCGAAAAAGCGGGCCCTGCGCAGGCGCCAGGGTGCCTGTGGGCTCGCGGACTTCGTGGAGCGAGTCGGAGCGGACGAGGAGCTACGTGGGACCTTCACCGAACAGCTCACCGATCAGGTTTGGGCCGAGATCGATGAAGGCTTCGAAGGTAGTCCCGAAGACGTCGCTGGGTGGGAAGGGGACGGCCGTCCTCCCGGTGACGACGAGGGTTACTTCTCGGACGACGGGGACGGCTTCTTCGAGGGTGCAGAGGGGGCTGAAGGATCAGAGGCCGGCAGTACTCTCGAGGGCATCGTGTTCTCGTCGGAAGAAGAGGCTGCCGCGATGGCAGAGCTCGTCGCTGGAGCGGGCGGCGGGGAAGGAAGTGCGGCCGTGTTCGGCGGGGCCACGCTTACGGCTGGTTCATTCCTCGCTTACGTATGGAACGTAGTGGAGGGCGGCGGGCAGCTTGATGCCGTGTATCAGATTCCGAAAGAGAGGATACACAAAGTCACAAAGACGAAGACAGATGCCCCGGAAGCCACTTCCACCTCCTCATCGTCTTGTCCCACGGACTTCCCCTATGTAGGTCATGGTATTATCTGGCCCGCAAAGTGCTAGCTGTCTCTAACCATGGCATTATACAGCCTAAATGCGGTACGGACTGTGGCCCAACGAGCGTCCAGCCTTCCATTGCCGAATCAACGGATATCTCCGATTGGGCTTGCTCAGAGGTAACTACGTCCAACTACTATACGTCACGACTTATCTCGAAGCTAATCCGGCATATAACAGGGCAAAAACAAAGATTGCAAATGTAACCCCGCGCCACGACAGTTTGTCACCCCTTATGACCAGGAGGCACAGGTTGCGATGTGGGCAGCGTTCGACGAACTCTCCAAAAAGCCACTTCCAGTGGAGACCAGGTGCCCTGGGCCACTCTCTGACGCCCCTAGAAAGTTCTTCAGCGATATTGCAAACACCTTCTGCGACAACTATAGCCTGGACACGGACACTGCGCCGGTCGGATATAACATCGACGGTTTTCAGAGGGTTATCCTCGCTAAACCCCGCCAGAAGAGGTCACCGCCAGAGAACAAGGAAGCATATGTCGACTATACATTCTTCCTCCACTGGAAGAAGACAGATGGGGAGTGTCGGCTGCCCCGGGAGTCTTTGTGCAAAGATTCCTTCAAGAAGCTGATGGACAGTAATTGTAAGTCCCCTAGCAACGACTCCCTTCTGTGCGCGTGATCCGGTGTTAGATCTAACATCTCAGGCGGTATCAACCATGGACCACAGACGGACCGCCTATCAGTTGAAGCATCAATCGACGTAGGATGCGGTGAGTTCGGATGGCAAGTTTCGGTGCCTCAGCGGTCGCACAACCTCCCGCCCCAGTCTCAAGATTGCCATGACAGGAACGACGGGAAGCACCGGGACGTTCACCGGGAGGCCCAGAAGACCTGGTCTTATCTAGGGTGCCAATGGCACGCCAAGGACAAGATGTTAAAACCCGGTGACGAGATTTCCTGGTTTTACGATTTCATGAAGTGGAAGATCTCGTGGGTGGATGGCTGTACCGAGCATAGCGAGCAGTTGGCCATGAAACCCCTTGGGAATTCTGACCTCGATTGTCAAAAGTTGATGGTCGAAAATTACACCGAGTGTAAGTCTTATCCTCTTAACCCGACCCTGAAGCGATAGCTCTTTACTAATGCCCTTGTATCTAGGTACAAGAAACGGGGGTACTGGAGGATTCAAGCATGCTGGGTGCTTGAGATACGAATTCTATTTGTGATAGGATCATGTTTTTAGAAGCGATTGTCACATCGAGGAAGAATTTCAGCGCCGTCTAGGAGGGGTATGTTTGCGATCTAAGACGGTCTGTCAATCCATATAAATGCGTTCAATGCTGTTGACAAGATGTTGGTGTGAGATTGCACTGGTATCTTCCAGTGTCAGACCCCAAATTTAAATTAGCAGTCGCTGGGAGGTTCTAACTTTGAGTTGCTCATGCATATATGTACGTGGGCGAAGTGGGCCGTTCAAGACACTCAGAGGTTGTACCTTGGGTTGCGACAGGTCTCCGGGTGCGCGCGTCTTCGGCTTCCATATACAAGGAGAGATTGCTGTCGATCACGTGATATATTCGACTGGACTTCATACTCCCTCTCCAAGGTCTTCCTCGCCCGGCCATTGGCTGAAGCCCACTTAATGGCCCCACCCAAGATAACTTCCCGATTCAGCAGTCGTCGAAGCTTATTCACTAATCCCACTTTTCGAGCCACGACCCCACCCAGCACAACTGCCCATTTCAGTAATACGGCAGGGGGAATGACCTTGTGGCACCACGAGCGGGCCATCCGGCATTGGCTCGTTGCTATTGACATGCGAAGATATGAGGAGGGCCCTACATCATCCACCTCGGCGGCTTGTCGCCACGGAGAGTCCGGTCGCCCGAGTTCGGCCATGTCACGCATGGGTACGGTTCAGTATGTTTACAAATCCGACATGACATTAACGGGAAGCGGAGGCGCCGTCAAAACTGTATAATGGCCACTAAATGCCGACGAACGAATTCTGTTTGTTCTCCCTGATACAGACACAATCATCATTCTGCTTTCTGCCTCTTCTTCCACCACCCCCAATCGAAAATGTGCAAGATCGAAGTTGGCCAGAATGGCTGGACTAGCATGCCAGCAGATGCGGGTGCCATCTTTGGTGAGAAACCCTACATCAACGAACCCGGCCCCCTTTCCCTCAGGGAGCTTGAGTTCCCACATAGCGACCCCGTCGTTGCGAAGACCCTGGACTATGCACAGACGACACTACACGCCGAGACTTTCAACCATTCTATGAGGGTCTACTATTACGGTATGTGTTTTCACCCCTCTTGGGGTCACCCACCTCATTCAGGGCGTTACTGACTGGGTCTCAAAAGGGATGGCAATCACCAAACAGCAATTCCCCAAGCAAGCTGCCGTCCTCAGCCCAGCTACCTGGGCGCTGACGTGCTTGCTGCACGACCTCGGAACCGCGGAGGAGAACCTCACGGCAACGAACATGTCCTTCGACATCTACGGGGGAATCAAGGCCCTGTCCGTCCTCAAGGACTTTGGCGCGACCGCCGACCAGGCCGAAGCAACCGCTGAAGCCATTATCCGGCACCAGGATATGGGAGTCGACGGCACGATCACTTTCATAGGCCAGCTGATCCAGCTCGCCACGACGTACGATAACACCGGCTTCCACCCGCACGTCAAGGACTTCGAAAAGCTTCTCCACGACGCTACCCGTGCCGAGATCAACGAGGCGCACCCGCGCCTAAGGTGGTGCACGTTCTTCTCGCGGACCATCGAGAAGGAGGAGAGAATCAAGCCATGGTGCCATTCGACCCATCTCGTCGACTTCGCCAAGCAGATCTCCGAGAACACGCTGATGAAGAAGTGGGAATGAGGGGACCAGAGTAGCGTTAATTACCTAGTAGCTTCAATGAACTTCAAATGCCCAAAAGAATTATCTACATCAAAAGCCAGAGACGCCCGAAGTGACCACTGTCGAAGGGCCAACTCGTATCCTCCGCCTCACTCCGCTTCCAATGATCTTGCAGTATCTGGGCTGCATTTACAGCATTCAGACACTTTGTGGTCATCCAGAATTCCTCCAGATGTGTGATGAAATGCTGCCTTTGCGCCGGGGACCTGCATTCCAAGCCTGCAATGAACAGGGGCCAGAGAACGCACTTCAACGACTCCTGATCGTCTCGTATTATGTTGAGTAGTTCGAGCAGACTTGAGACGTGTTTTTCGAGGGATGTTCCTGATTCCGTAAGTACAGAGAGCACCCGCTTGCCGTATATTAATGTACCGAGTTTATACACGTCAGATAACAATTGGAGGCGTTGCATTCCTTGCTGATCCTGCCGAACAGAAGGCTCTTCACCCTTCGGGCGGAAGGGCGACTTATAGAAAATAAAACGCTCCACCAGGTCAAGAATAGACACGAGACGTGCTTTGTGAGCACTCCGGTCTCCGGGTTGCATTTTCTGTGCACTGGCCGCAATGATGTCTCGTTCCATCGATATAAACTGTATGGCCTTCAACAAGAGTTCCGGACATCCGAGGAACGAATCTTCCATAGATTCTCGAGCCATGTCATGCTCGTCTAGGGACAACTGCAGTGACGGCGACGTCGTGCAACCTGTATGGGAAAGGGCTGAGCCTAAACACTCGGCTCTAAAAATCGCATTTTGTTAGCCTCAGGGTTATGAAAGAGCATTAAAAGCACATACAAATAGATCTTTCTGAAAAGGAAACTTCGAAGGCCCTGTTTTGTCAAGGGCGGCGTGTAGCTCCGTGGAGGGGCGACTTCCATCTCCTGTCGGATGAGACCAAACAGACCCTTCGCTCCCTCAAGGTGGTGGTGCCACCCAGAGCCTCCCGATTCCAGAAGATCCAAGAGGATAAAGATAAACGCGCCAGCTATTGTAGTGTCCTTTTCGAGCTCCACAGGAGTCCGCAATGCATCTGATAGTGCCTTAATCGCGTGATGTTTGAAAACAAGTGCGTCACGGTTGGCTTTCGCGCTTTCTGAGGTCCCCTGTTGACTGAATGGCTGCCCTCTATTGGCAAGATGGCGTGAGGCAAGGGCAAGCAGGCTCATTCGCAGCACTTGGCCTTCCAGCGCGAGTGAGACTAAACGCTTCAATTGACGTTTATCCATTTCGGACAGGACGAAGTCTTCGCATATATTTTCGTCTAGCCGAGTCCGTAAGCATCTGGCTCCAGTCTTACTCTTGAGGGAGACTCACAGTAGTTGAGGTAGTATCGAGTGACACTGTCGAGACTTGGGACTGAACTATCCTGTAGGGCTGGGACAGGCGGCAGTAGCCAGTGACCTGCCATGGCACCTGGGCAGCAATTAGGATGGGCGAACCAAGTGTAATCGCTCCGTCTTCGACCAAGTCGCATACCATCATATTCGACGTTCAACACGTTTCCCCTGGGACGCACGGCCATTTCGCAGCCGGTCTTTGCCAATTCGGCGGCCGGACGTGGTTTCGGCACCGTAGCGGGATCTTTGAATACGACCCTCTTCGTATTCTTCCTCCCCGACACTAATTCCTTCGCTGGCGGGGCCTCATACGCGAGCCCCTGCATCCTACCGCGGATGGCCACGCCCTTGACCCAGCGGACCGGCCGCTCCTGGCTGCAGTTGTGCCCAGACTTCACGCACTTTCCACACGGCACTCGGGACTGGTCGCACCGGACATGCCGGGTACGACACGGCCAGCAGTCTCTTGATAGTTTGACCTCCATTTCTTTTCCGGCTTCGACGTGGGGCGTGTGTCGGATTAGCGGTAGCCAGCTGTGGCCGCGGATGTCTCGGGGCCGGCCCACGTCTGACTCTGGCGCGGGTGGCGAACTGGTTAAATTTATAGACACGAGTCCGGTTGCACAGGTGGGCGAAGCTTATCTCATCAATGCCATTGTCTACCTAGTGTATTTGTCCCACTCCGAGAGCCCCACCTCGCCATCGCGTAGAAGACTTGGGCGAGACGCTTTTGAATGCTTCCTTTCGCTGTACCTACCAAATTACCATCACCCGAAACCAATGCTGGTATGAAAGGAACGAAAGAGAGGAAGGCAGTTAAGTTGGCCATAGTAGGAACGTGATCTAAACAGGGTTTGTGGTACGATTGTCCTGTTATAGATGGGGTTAGTCCAGCGGGGGTGTCGGTGATACCTCGAGACTTCGGGCCCTGAAGGCAGAAACAGATCAGGAGTTTAGCAAGGCATCGTCATTGATCAGGTCGGCCTACCCTTAAATAGATCTGAAGATTTGAGCTGGACGCTTAGAGGTTTAGACCCGGCTAGTTGTCCTTTTCCCAGGCCCAAAAGCCAATTGAAAGACATAATAGCAGGGAAATGGAGTTTGATAATTTCTGGAGACTACCTAAAGTAGTATCGAAACCCTTTCTAAAGTACATATCTGAAGTCTTCGTTCTCGAACTCGGTGTGGTCTCTCATCCCCTACCTCGTCGCTTGTCTCTTTGTCCGCTGACCCGTAATGCCTATCACGGTGCCTATTGGTAAGGAACAAGAAAACTTCAAGGTATTAGCACTAAAACTGAGGCTGAGGCTGGGGATAGGGAATCTTGCCGAGTAGTAGGAGGTGGCAATAAGATGCGTTCAATGTCGTTGACAAGATGCTGGAATGAGATTGTACTGGTATCTTCGAGTGCCAGATCCCTAATTAGATTAGCAGTCGCTAGGAGATTCTAACTTCGAGTTGCCCATGCGTTCGAACCGTCACAGACCTTAACTCCCTAGTCGTGCCCGATGAGTGCTGCCTTCCGATGAGAACACGTCGCTGGTATAGGTAAGGAATAAATGGGGTCTCTGGCGAAGTACCAGCCGCACTTTCAAAGACTACAGCAATGGCTTGAGCAGCATCTCCAGGAGATAAGGCCTGCAGTAGAAGAATGGCGTTGCAACGATATGTACCCTCGAGGGGCCTCTCTGGGCCGATGAGATATGCACCCTCCCCGTCTATGTCAAGACGGACTCGCTCGCCCTGTTGAATACTCACTTCGTCGAAGATAAGAGCGTAGTAATTTGACATGAGTCCCTCCGGCGTGCAAGTCGCTTCTGTATCGAGACGGGGCATCGACTGTCCGCTCGGGTAAAGAAATGTTGACGGGGCCCATGTGAAGCCCGGGCTTCTCAGCTTCTCCACCTGCATGAAGGGAAGACCCCTTGGAAGATTTTCTAATCCTAAGAGAAGAAGTCTCATCCGGTCATCTGGAGCCGCACAGGCCAGCTTGAAAGCACTTATGTTAAGCAAACTGGCAACAGCGAGTGTCTCATCAGCCTTCTTGCTTGTATCGCGCCACTGGATCGCCCGCGCAACGTCCGTGATGTTGAATAGCTGGTTCTGGGCGTGCGCGGTCAAAGTGGCCAAGAAAAGGCCCAACCCCGTTAGTGCAGGGTCTACCAGCTGATCCTTGAACTCAGGTATGATGCTGTCTATCAGAACGACCCTGTCGGCCAGCTTGAAATACAGTTCCTTCGCGAGTACAGCCTCCTGGAAGGTCCACAGCCGCCGCATCCAACGAGATATGCAGACGCGCAGCATAATCTCGGTTCGATCCGTCGTTGATATTGTCGAGATACCGCTGTCCAGCACAAGTACAGCTTTGGCTCTCCGATAGGTGTCCGCCATCATTTTGATTGCGAGGTTCCGTAAGTCGCTTTCCTCGGGAACACAAAGTCCGTCGATCCAAAAGGCACCATCTTCTACCAGGTTCGAAGCCATATCGGCCAGCCTTCGTAACTGACAGATTGGGAGCCCAACCTCGGATGTGCTGCCGAGTCCATCAGCCCATACATGAGAGAAGGCAACGAATTCCACGCTGGATCCATCAAGTACTGATATGGATACCGGGTTGTCGGCGCCTTCACCCTTGTTGATTCTGATGACCGGAATACTGGATTGGCCAAGCAGCTCTGTGATGGAATGTATATCTGGACCGACGAAGGAGCATCCGCAACCTTGAGAGGTGTGTTGGACGACGTAATTCTCGGTATCGACTTGAGTAAGTGTGCACTTCTCCGCGCTGCATTCTGGATGGCGCTCCTCATATAGGGGTCCATGGAATAGGGCAAGCCGAAGGGTCGACAGGTTGGCGCTCAAGTTCAAGTAGTTTACCGTCGACGGGCACCATCCATCTGCCACAACTGCGCTATGCAGCGAGTCGTCACCCAGAGCAGGTACGCTGTGCCAGCTCAAGGCAGAAGGAATAGAGTCTGGCCCTATGAAACGGTAGAACAGTCCTGCTGTGGTGACCCACAGGGCTTCTCCAAGGCAGGCCACATAGTTCATCAGACGCCGAATCTCGATATAGTCCGAGCCTGGATAGTCGAGGCGGTCCCCTGCCACGAGGCTAATGAACTGGTTGTATGCATGTCGCTGAGTTGCGGCAACATGGTCGAGGTAGCCGTGGCAGTAACTTCTGCCGGGCATCTCGGACACATGAACTGCCCACGACTGAAGCATCGGTTTGAGGCTATCCAGGGTCATCTCTACTTGGCCGTTCGCGGGTTCTTTCAGCAGAAGAGCTTCTTGGACGTTTCGGCAAAAGACGGCCTCGAGAAGCCCGAACGTATGCCAGCTAAGATAGAAGGCAACACCATCTCGGTTTAGGGTCATCCGTTCCACTGGTTCTTTATCACCGAGGGTAATCCGGTGACGAATATATTCAGCTGTGAAGCCGCGTTGACGGGGATAGTTCGAGAATGAGGTCCACGGGTGTCCTCTGTGCTGGTAACCCATCCATTTCGGATTGGTGAATCGCTGGACGGATGTCATCGTGGCATTTAATGACCTTTGGCGTCCGATAAGAGGATGGTGCTCGTCACTAAACTGCGCGCGCGCAGTGTTTCCGGCTGGCCAGCTTCTAGTACCAATATTTATTATACGGAAACATGTCTGCATGGGATAGAAAGTATAACCCTTGAGATATCTGGTGCTGTACACCGTTAAAATAAGGTTTGGCATTCGATAATCAGGATCATGTAACATCCGATAGAACATTAAGTATCGGATGGTACTATGAGACATTAATTCGAACCGAATAACCTTATTTTTGCTCTGGGTTTACCAGGCTTATCCGGGATTCACAGCGACAAACGGATTTCGTTTTAACCGTTCTCCCTCGATCCCGGTTGTGCTAAACCTTTATCCCATAAAAAGGTCTAGCTCCTTCAAATAGTTTTGTTCCACCTTAGGGTCTGGGCAAGGTAAATACCTAGTGTGACATAGGCCCCAAATTAAGTGCCAAATCTGCTTAAATGGGATCCTTACACGGCGCTCCTTATACGACGCAACTCCCATACTCCCAACCTTAGAAACCCCGTCTCGTCTTGAAAGCAATCCTCTTCTCTTTGCCTTCAGTAGCGGACGACTTAGCCATGAGCGCAGTGGGGTGTCCATTCCTCCGGTCACAAGGACAGAACTGTGCATCGGCTACTGGCACATCCGAAATAACAACAGCGTTAACAACCATGTGGATATAGTCAGCGAATTGGGAACCAAACATGATGTTCTGGCTGTTCGTAGTGTCGATGATGTCAGAAACGGTGAGCTGCTTTCCTTCATTGTCGCCCGTGCCTATGACCCCCTGGGGAACTTCAACGTGCAACCTCATACCCATGTGCTTGCTGATGTTTCCCCGGACCCAGGTGAAGGTTCCATTGGGGATTGGGATTAGGTTCTCGCCGCTTCCGTCCGGATCAAGCATGAAGGACTCAGAGTCGAATTGAGTCATGTATATAGCCACTGGGTCGGCAATAGATACACTATGGTGGGCGAGGGCGAGGCCATTCATCGCAGAGCCGATCTATGGAATAAAAATTAATGTCTGATTCATGTCATTTTCGAAAGTTTCTTACCTGGGGGTCGGAGTTTCTGGTCGCCACACCATACTTGGAACAATTGCAGAGCTTGGTCTTGTCTTTAATGATAGCCCCATTAAGAGTCTTGCGAATTACCGTTCCCTGAGCAGCAATATCAATTTCTGCACTCAGGGTGTTGTTACTCTGGGCAAGGTGCATAATGCACCCGGGATTGACGGTTGTCAGCTCTGAATCATCGGGAGGGTTGGTTGTAACAACGCCGTTCCACTGGTTGTAGGGGTTGTAGCTGCCGTCCCGGTTAAACATATCTTGGACTTTTATTTTGTTGGCATATGCAGGGTTGTTCTGCTTGTATAGCGCGAGCATCTTATCAGGGTCATTCTGAGACAAGAACGCCCAGTACTAGTGAACGAGAATCATAAGCATTTAGGCGACAATATGCAAGTCAAACAAAACTCACTTCAGGACCTTCACATGTAAAGGTAACAGAGGTGATCCGATTTTTGCTGTCCCGCTTGACAGTCCACTCAAGATACTCATCTTGCTGGTCGCGGTGAGCATCCGCAACCCTCCAGCGTTGAATGTCAGTATTGGTGGAGCGTGTAATCTGAAAGATGTAAGTTTCTAAATGGCATCCACTATGAGATTGTATCCTACCAAGTTAGGAAAGCCTATCCAGCTGACAGGCGTTGGCTTCTGGCTAACATCGAAAGGAGTAACAGTTCCTCTGAAGAACTGGGGCAACTTTGTACGGTCTGTGTCGCAAGGTCCTGGAAGCGGCTTGAGCATCCCGTTCTTGTCTGTGAACTGACCGTTGATCTCGTTGGTCATCCACTCGGAGATAGTGTCTGACCATGCTGCCCTTTGCTCGGGATTAAGCTTGTCATCTTGGTAGGGGAAGCCTGGTGGATTGAACGCAGGAATGGTTCCAGTTGAAAGATTGTCGGACATGTCTGCAGGATATACTACTTAAGAGTGCGGATTAAACTTAATTAATAATAAAAAGATGTTGCACATTGAGGACTCAGATGTAGGGAAATCCGATTCTTGATTCAGATAGCTAATGATTTTACTAAAGGCACCCTTTATACAGTTGAAGACTAAGGTGTTAGAACCCTTCGGAAAGTATCATAAGTTGACTTGCGCAGCCTCTTGTGATATTTGTCCCGGGTCTTGCAACAATCTCGTTATATCTCTTAGGGTTTTGGCCTAGAACCCTGGGTGCGGTACGAAGCTAACCAAGCATCAGCTCCGGCAATATCAACGTATGCATATAATAGCATTGGCCGCCATCAACAACCAAAGTCACCAATACCAACCACAATCAGGCCTGAATGATGAACGTATCCGGCAGGCCGGAGTGAAAAGAGGCGGGCTGAAGTTAACTAGCCGTCATAGCACCAAGTTTGTCTCAGCAACCCCGCAGACGATACGATTGAAGCTTCGGAGCCTAAAACTCTCTTCTACTACGTGACAGTAGTATCTTGGTAGCCCCTAGGGCGATGGAAGTGGGCGAAATAACACATGATATAAACGGGCTAAGGACTAATCACTGGAGGATCAAGGATCAATGTGAGTCGGGAGCCAGCCTCAGGGTCAGCGAGCTCATGAGACTAAGTGTCTACATAATGACATCCCGTATGATATCACTATAGCAGTCTTCGGATACACATTACATCATGCTCTTGTATATACACTCATTGGAAGGCCAGGAATAGTTCGAATCAGGTAAAAGGGCTTCCCGAGCTGAACCTAATTTATAAAGCTTCATTTCCGATACAAGCTATCTCTATGCCAGCCTCTAGTTTGCAAGGGTGCCAGAGGAATCCCTTTGTTACTGTAACTTTTGACCCAGTTATAGAAGGGCCTCCCTGTAATTTCCAAATACTCTAGCAATCCCGCTTGCCCTGATTATTCAGGACTCTTTTTCATATAAATAAGGCTGCCATTCTCCTCTTGCTGCATATTCTCAGACCCCTAGATATACGATCTAAAATGACGAGTCAATTGTATTGGCGCAAGTTCACTCGTAATGGCGAAATCGATCAAGACTCGATAGCAGACGAGAAGTTCCTGGCAGAGAACTTTACTGATTTCTTTGGCCGATGGCTTCAGCAGGGAGACAACACCCAGATCCAGTCCTACGATGGCTTGGTCATGAGTTTCTGGGGTAGGTATCCGATCTCGCTGCAAGGCCAGCACTCTCAGACATAGCTGGTGCTGACTGTGATCCGGACGGCGAAGATGCAGAGCCCCCTAACTACAATGTGGAGACCTTCATGGTGGCAGATGCAGGTTTCTTTGATAGGAAGAATCACCCAGATCGGACGTGGTTCAGACCTTTTGCCCGCTTCTTAACTCTCGTAACCCTTGCAGATAAGACTCCCTTCAGCACATCCACGAATGAGTTCACGTTGTGCATCGTGGGGGGTTCTCGTCCCAAGGCCACATCACGCAATGAGTCCTTCTTGCAAGTCGCATCTTGGGATGGAATGACTTTTCGATTTTATCAGGTATGAATCTTGTGTACTTCTTTGGCATAACAAAGCTGACACGTATACAGAGCGACTTTGTCAATGGAAACGAGAATACCCCGGCTTGGAACTTCTTTGGCGAGTCCAAGGATGCTTTCGGTCCTAATTCCTACCTTGGGCCATTTAATGGCCATGTTAATGGAGCATGTATCATGAAAGAGATACATAAGTAGGTTTAAACCAAAACACTGCAATGGATGAACACTGAGTTAACAATTAATAAACCTTGGATACACTGGCTCGGCGGAGAGACCACTACCTTTGGAGGCAGCTTCTCTGATGATGACAAGAAAGCCTTTCGAGAGGTTCCTTATCTTACCCAGCCTGGCCAAGGTCTCTTGTCTGCAGTCAATGGAAATCCCAACGTTCTTGAGATTGCTATTGTGCGAGGCGTGAATAACTGGTTCTCTACTCGGAGAAAGCTTGATTTTTTCGGCGGTTCTACGAAACTTGTCGATGAACCTTCCAATATTCCGAGATGGGTTTCTCATCTTTTCTTGACTACTACTATCAACCTAGGGTGTGCCGTAGAAACCGGCGAGAGTCCTGATGCTTCGATCTCAGGTGCTGAGTTCATCATCCCCATGAATCACTTTTATGATCAAGAGCTGCTCCGGAACCCAACCTTGATGTCCCTTCTGGTAGGTCTTCAGATGCCCTTATAAAAGCCTAGTATTAACACATTTAGCAGCCAGATAATTTGCCTCAGATAGTCTTTAAGGAGAAGGACTACGATGAGGCTGCCAAACACTTGCGACTCTCCCTTCTCCAAACGGTCGATCCAACAGAGGTTAAGCCTGATGTGACAATGCCATGGTGGGTTCTTGGTGGTGATAAAAGAGTGCCGAGTCCAACGGCAGATCTATCCTTCAAGATCCTCCTCGAGAATAAGGAAGGACTCTCACCGTTCAACATCCTCCACGCGTCGATAGAGGACGCCGTCGGAATCGAGAAGATGCAGACGCTGAAGAAGGTACCACCCAGTCCTGACACCGTCGGCCCTGCGTTGTTCATTGGTCTGTTCTCCGCCAACACCTTCAACGCGATCATGATGGTCGATTTCTGGAACCCCATCTACTCCTGGCGTCGAGGCTGCCTCATGCAGTATGTTCCGACAGACACGGTGTTCGACGGCAAGGCGTATGACCTGGACGCTCGCTTCATCGAAAACGTCAAAAAGTCCCAGTACGCTCGGCAGAAGATTGAAGGAAGCCCCGAGTACGAGTTAATCAAGATTCTTGACGTCGACTTGAAAACACACCAAGATTCGATCTTGATGTATTTCCAGGCCATTCAAGCTCGGATGAAGGAGAATCCAGTTGCCACTCTTCAAGATTATCTCACGCTGGCTGAGTCGCGACGACGTATCTATCGACCCCTACCTCTTGATGAGTTCGGCCCTACCATGCCATTTGCTCTGGCTCTTGACCCAAGACAGCCACTGTTCAAGGAGATGGCTGCCGATGGCACAATCCAAAATATGCCCGATCGCGGCAAGACCTTCCTTCTGACATGGACACATTCTCTGTCGGCGGATGATCCTCAGCTTCTGCCTCAAGCCGAATCTCCAGCAACTCCAGCACCCCTGTCAATCGAGGCATTACCCAAACCGGCAACATTGTCGCTACCTTGCCAGAGTGTCGCCATTCAAAGCACACCAAGTGATGCTCCGTTGAGGCGAGAGTGTCCTTTCCTGGCCAGTATGGTCCCGGATAGTAATGTCTACGCACTCAAGGAGACCCTAGCCGAGAATGCTCCCAACTGGGCCGATGACGTCCTCTGTTTGATTAAATCACCCTATTGGGTCACAGGAAATCCCGAAGAAACGGCTAAGCGCTGGATGGAAGCCATGCAAGAATACGAAGGATGGAGTCTCGACAGTTATGACGACGTCAAGCTTCTGGCTGTGAGTATTTATCAGCATCTCCGCAACAAGTCTATGCCCATTACTCGCGATCCCCAGAACTACTGGCCTGATGAAGCACTTGAAACTTTCCGATCCTGGGCGAATTCGGGCTTTCCACGAGATTCATCGGACTCTCCGGTACCTCAAGTGTTGATCCCGAAGCCTGTCAAGCCACGGGACACCTTCCGCGTACGCAAGGATATCATGAGTCTCAGCAAGCAGGAGATTGCTGAATATCAGGCCAAGCTCGATGACGTCCTTCAGGTCGATGCTCTGGGATCCAAGTGGCAGGAACTTGGTGATCTTCGTAAGGCATTGATGCTTTAAGATTGATATACCAGCCACTAACCAGTACCATAGATGCGAACTGGTGTCCCCATTACCAAGAGGCCACTCTACTCTGGCACAGGGCCTATCTTCTCTACGTTGAGAAGCTTGTTGACTTTCCTATTCCCTATTGGAACACCTATGCCACTGAAACAGCATGTGCAAAATCGCCTCTGGCAGGCATCCCGCCCATGTTCCTGGATGACACCTACATCCATCCAGCAGATGAAAGTGTGCGACCCAATCCGCTCAGGTATGCCCTGTCTCTGGGTGGTAAGTCCAAGGATGGTTCAAGCCAGTTTGTGACCCGTAATCCGGTCTTAGTTGAGCGGCCGTCATCCGCGGACAGTGATCGAAAGATCGGTCTTTTCAAAAATTACCACGAGCAGATCTCCCGGGCGTTGAAGAAGTCTAGATTTACCTCTCCGGACGCGGCTCAGAATTTCGGGAAGCCATGGGGAAATATCCCTGATACCACTGACAACCAGTCCGAAAGTCTACATTCCTTCCCGTTCGACTTTCACCAGCTGATAGAGCAGGTGAATGACAACTTCCACCGTTGGGTTGGTCCAGATATGGTGAGTCTTTTCGTCAAGTCTACCTAATTGTACTCCGTAATTGTGGATGTTTGATAACTGACGGATTCCAGGCCGACAACTCCTATACAGCCTTCGACCCAATCTTCCTCTCTTTTCACTCCAACATGGATCGTTTGGCAGGCACCTTCATCGACGCACACCCAGAGAACCAATTCACGTCCAACTTCCCCCTCCAGCCCTTCATCAACAGTTGCACTGACTTAAGCTACAATGATCCCCGTCTATGGCGCTACACGACCATCGGCGATGTGGCCAAGGACACACGTAGTCTTGGCTACATGTATGGTGCACCTGCGGGCCCAGACGCTTTCACGCTCCCTTCTGCAGCGGAAAGAGGGCGCCTGGTTCCTCAGGCTAGTGGTGGTCGCGCAATGAACAAGCCAGCTGGAACACTAAACCGATAAAACACCGGCGATAGTGTTGCAAATTCTAGTTTTGCCAAGAAGGAGACTTATTTGGTTTCCAAAGAGGTTGGCTGCACCCCTTCCAGCTTCTGCATTGACGTGTTTACATCTCATGCCGAGTCCCTAGTGCCAGACGTGTTGAGCAGTCCCAAATTCATCGGGCAGGCCACACGTCTCGGAATGAGCCCGGGAAGACAAGGTACCGGATTGCCCAATATGGGACGTTGTTGAAACGCAATGACGAGGAGGATTCTTCCGGCGGAAAGAGTGTGGGAGCCCCTTTTGAGTTCTCCGGCTGTACAAATTGTTGTGACGGACTTGACCACCGGAAGCCGGTTGATAAAGAAGTGTACGAGGATGGTGGCTTTATTCCAGAGGTTGTCTGGCTGCTGAAGCAGGGCTCGCACCAGTCCTGATTAAATTAACTGATGAATTGGCTTACGTATTGATGGGAGCACAAGCAATCACTCCGTAGCTTTACGCTCTTATGTGATTTAGATTACGTCCCTGATCATCCACTCAGGGAGTAGATCCTACCGCTGGCGACCACTGGTGGACTGGGTCGCGAGATCGTGGCCTGGTTGGGGCGCGTATCATTGTTCTCCGATGCCATCGCATAGCGGGGTCGGCGTATTTCTGATGTGTTCCTCTGCCTTGCGTCCCTTTACACAGGTCAGTGCCCACGGCCTCATGAGCCAGTGGATATGCAGCAGTGATTATGCTGGTTTCTGGGAGCGAGTTCTCAGAGGCCATGGTCCGAGGTAGCCCAACTCCCTGGTTGATCGGGGCGACTAGCCGAATAGCCGCACATCAGTTGGCATCAGGTGTTGTAGCTTGCTGCACGTGCCCCTCACCACGGGTGTGTTTGACTAGTTGCACTAGAGGCAAAACAGAATGCACGGGCGGGCCCATGTTGCCATGCAAGTTGGTCAAGGTGATCCTCCGCCAACAGGATAATTGCGTCGAGTGGAAGATATCAAGTCTCCATATCAAGTTGAAAGTTCATACAGCCGCTGTGAGGAATTTAACCACCAAGTCATTCACTGGGACAATTCAGGCCTTACCTGTTGGTGATTTTAGATCCCAGCCAGGGAGGCGAAATCGGTAAGTTGTGCAAGCCCCAGCTAACTATCCGTCCCACAAACCTCCCTGGAGTTGGTGGGACGTATCGTAGCCTGGAATGCTCTAGGAAGTGTGACTCCACCCCTCAGCCTGCTGTCTACCTCAATGTCATTCTTCTTGTAAGCGTGGAGCTTGGTGATTTGTATAGTCTTGCCTGAGGTGAGTCAGTATCACTCTAGATACCAGGAGGCAGACAGCAATAGGACGGCTACCGCGGGGAAAGAGCCGAGCTGATACTTTGGTCTAGTATCAATTCGCCGGGATCTAGGCAGCTTATCGTACAAAATTTCATAAATAGTATAAGATATCCTAGTGTCTCAATGATTTCTGAGAGAGACTAGAAACCTTATTTAAAAGGAAATATCAGGGAAATTTAAGAGTACAGCTAAGCCATCCAGGTTACAGTACTAGGATGTGTGAATTTTGGCTCTTCTTGTAAAGATTTCGGAGCTACATAAAGTGCTAGCAACATATATATACTATACTAACTTAACCTTAGCTTATTTCGGATATCATACACTAACCTGGCCAGGTCATGATAGTTGGTTATAAAGTACTAACTGTTACGTGTACATTTATACGACCGAACTATTGAATTTAATATGCCAGCACTACCGGTTTAAGCCTTTGCTGCAACATCAGTAGCCGGAGAAATGCAGCCAACAGCAACCGCATCAGATCCAAGCCCCGTGATAACACCACCTTGTCCCAGCCCGCTCGAACTACAGTAACGGTGAACAGCTGCAATACAAGGCGGATCCTGGGCCATCAATGAGGACTGACAGCTCTCGTGGAACTCCTTCAGTTTGCAATCGTGACAATGTGATACGATGATTTCGGCACGCAGCCGACGCCAACGACACCATTGCCCAGCTCTTGGATCATCCCAACACCGCCATCGCCAATCCGTTGGCATTATCGGTGAACGGACGAGTAGCATGCTGCAGACTGGCTGTTCCGACCCGGATCCTGACAGTTCGGGATCTCACTCAATGGGACTTCGCCATACCACGAGGCATTGGCGCAGAGAGCTCCGAACTCGTCTGTACCAATCTCCTGCGAGTAGCCGACTGACCTTCTGGCGCTGTAGAAGCAATAACGATGCATTGCTGCCATGCAGTCAGGCGACCGGGATGCGTGAACGGAGTGGCAGCCGGAATGGTATGCCCGCAACGGAGAGCTTGCGGACCTCGACAGCAAGATACGAAGGTTCCTCGGCCGTCCTCAACGAGATGAACTAGAAGCTTTAGGATGAAACGGTATGTGGACGGAGGCGCTTGATTTCCCTAAATAGGACGGAACTAAGTAAAGGAAGAATCGAGGTAAGAACCGTCAACGTAAATTCCGTTTGCGCCGTGTAATCCCGAAAACACGGGTCCAGACTACGGGGTGAGGGCGGCAAGGCAAGCAAGGCTGGAGGCTGTTGGGGGCGGAAAATGATCACGATCTAAACTATCATGGGGAATCTTATTTTTGCTCTGGGTTTACCGGAGAATTTTCATAGTCTCATTAGAAAACCTTAGGCACAGAGCCGCCACAGACATCCTGGTCGTCTCTCATCTCGTCCAGCCGCTCCACGGATATTGCCCCGAGCAGAATCGTCATGAGCATCCCCTCTTTTGTCAAACTTACACCACCTCTCCTCCTCTTCAGGGAGCAATTTTCCAGGGAAAAAGGTGTCCAGCATGCTCCTACCCACGCGCGGATACTTGTCCTCCACCGCAAAGAGCGTGTCCATAACCTTTTGCTCTCCGAAAACGTGCTTCTCTTCTCTTAGAGGTATCCCGAAGGCCTCGGGACTACGAGGCCACCCTGCAACCAGGATATTCTGAACGATCCCGATGGCGCCCACCGCAATGAGAAACCAAGTATTCTGCTTTATACCAGCGGCAGTGATGAGGAGGAGAATCCAGAGTACCGCTAGAATAGTGACCGTGACTATTGTTGTATATGGTGTCGAAGCAGCCACTCCGCTAGGCCCAGCAGCAAGGTCCTCGAGATCAAGTCCCTTGCCGTCCCCAATAATCACGATGGCATGCTGACTGCCGTTTCCCCTTGTAAGTATGACGGTCTTGTTGGAGTTGCGTCGGCACGCCCACTTCTCCTCGGTCCACTGTCCAATTCCGCCGGTTCCGAATGCGAGGAGGATACCTGCCGCAGTGACGAGGAGGATGCTCCAGTCGCCGAACAGGCCACATGGTATGGCCGCAACTCCAAGCTGGAGAATGGCGACCGGGAAACCGAGGATATAAACCCAGTCACAGTCCGGGTGCCCCGGCTCCGCGCGATCCGCCGTAAAGACAGAGACGAGGAGCCCTGCCCTTGACGGCCTAGGGACATCCTCCCCTGAACCGCGCTTCTTATCCTCTGCTGCGCGTCTATCCCTCTCCCACCGTTTTGCGAGCATTTGTTGGAGATGAGTCCGGATTTCTGCACCCCGCTTGCTGTCATGCATCCAACTATCGAAATCCCGCACGACGCGGCCGATTACCCAGCTGGAATTGTCCCGGACGTACCCGGTTCGCCCATTGATGACCTTGCAAGCATAGTCGGGATCGGCGATGAGTTTCTTCTCACCAATCACGGACAGGACGGTCTGGACAGCGTAGGCGACCCACCCTAGAGTGCCAAAAAGGAGAGAGACATTAGTGTAAGATAATTTTGAGAGAAGGTGAGCTCGTATTAAAACACCCTCTGAAAGTCGTACCAAACGAAAAGGCCACCGGTGTGACTCGAGATCCGACGAGCTGTGCAAGCGCTCGGCCGACCACATCACCGCCAAGGATGAGGAGTACGGAGAACACGTCAGTCGGATACTCCCACTGCGAAGAAAAATCCCCTGAGGGGACGCCAGGGTCGAAGTGGCGGCGAATAGCCGGGAGTATAGCAGGAGCCATACCCTGGAGCGGTGAGCTTGAGCCGGTTGCAATTAGAAGGATAGGATCAAGAGCTCAGGACTCATAGAGTACATCAATCTATTGACCAGCTTGGGTCTGTCGTGATGGTTTAGATGGTTGGACTTGGGCCTTTGCGGAAAGGAAGCTTTTCCTGAGAATCCTAGACTGATTAACATCCGCACAGGATACCCCTCGTATAGCCGTTGTGTGTCCTCCTTGGATGTCCAAAGCCAGGAATTGCATATGAGGTCGGGCTCGCCTTATCGAGTATTTTAACGCGAGTATCGTGCTAATAACGCGATTGAAATAAACCTTGTCACACATCTTCAATTCTCGTATTCTCCCTTGCAAGCCACTTTCGCCACCCATGGGTGGCTCCCCCGACTCAGCACTGCGAAAGTTCCGCCACGAGGGCGCCACATCTTGCGCCCTCTACTCCTGATCTGATTTGGAACGTGAGTAGTAGAACAAAGGCCGGTTCTGGCACCACAGTACGGTCCTCCTTATCGTTGACGTGTAATGAAGGTAGTACAAGTGGTAGGTTTTACCAGCATCTTCGTCCCGAAAGTTGCTTATCGTTAACATCCGACAGAAGTTTTCTGGTTGCATCTCGTTTCCCACCTTCTGGTGCTCACTGCGCTAAGAGCCGAAAAAAAAAGAGTCGGATTAGGACAGAAATTTCCTTCCCCTTGCACCTTGCCTCCTAGGCCGATCGGACTTACACTATGGCGTTGATATGGTGGATTCTGGACATCTCCTGGTCGATTTTTAAATCATTGATCAAGCTCGCCGTCCCCTTATTGTGCGCCATACTATTTCGCACCAGGTCTTTGACATCACCGGACGACGTACGTGACGGCGCTAGCGAATACATACAAAGACTTGGGCGAGATGGGGTATGCAGAGTGTCCGCCATACTTGATGCGGAAAAGGTGTTGGAACTTGGGCGTATGCGGCGGTTTCAAGAGATGAGCTCGGCCGCGTATGAGTATAAAGAAGTGCCTCTATGTATCCTTTTCATCTCCCATCGCTGGAACTCACCTACCGATCCGGATCCAGATGGCGAGCAGCTCAAGGCAATCCGCTTCCTCCTGAACGCCATCAAAACTCTCGCAGCAGTCTATCATCTGCCATTGGATGATAGGACCAAGGATGTCAAGACACTGAAAATTCACGGATACCTACAAGCAGCCTGTATCCTAAGCAAGATAGCCGAGGAAGGGGGCACCATCAACTCTTCCATTCTATCTCGAATTGGTATCTGGCTGGACTTCATGTGCTTGCCGCAGAAGAGTGCCTCTGGGGTCGATAACAGAACGACGGAGGAACGCGCCATTTTCAAAGAAGGGCTTCGGAAACTTCCATCCTTGATTGGTTCTTGCGACTTCATCGTCAGCATCAGGAACAATGGCGATGACTACATGGAGAGAGCCTGGTGTATATCGGAGTTGTGCTTCGCGTCATTCACTCATCACAAGAACGTAGTAGTTCTTCGAGAGGATCTTTTAGGGGAACCTATCGACGAAAGCTTACTGAGGAGTGAGCGGAAGTTGCAGATTGAACGCGATATTCTGGCAGATTTGCAGCGAAAGGTCGACTCTTGGGAGAACTCCACGCAATACCGTGGACAGCAGTTGGATTTCTCATATGCCGACCTGGATATCCTTGAAGAGGAAAAAGTGGAAGATTCTCATAATGAGGAGATCCCGAGCGCTGAGAGAAAATGGCCGACTCCCTTCTTCACCACACCACGGCCCCCTCTGATGTACCCCGGCCATGCGGACTTTCTAAGGAATATACGGGAACGTCTAATGGAGTCACCCCCAAGGAATATCGCTCTTCTCGTCGCAAGGACCATGGAGCAATGCGGGTTCTCCTGTTCCGACATACATGACTACGCTCGATGTGGTCTTCATATCCTCCTTGCACGACACTCTGGGCACAGGGGATGGAGGGTGTTCTTCAACGACTGCCTATTCAGACTATCCAAAGGAGAGCCTCTTATTCTCGGAGCAGTCGTCCAAGTCGAGATGACAGACGGAATTGATATCGGAACCAGTGCGGTGACGTACAGATTCGAGTCAGATCAAAAGCTGTTAAGCCTTCATCAGAGAGCAACGGATATTTGGATGAGACAATACCCGCAGGAAGACTCAGAGAAAGTGAGAGTCCTTTGGGAGCGCATGCTGCATCGACGGAGCCTTCTCTACCAAGCTTATAGAGTTTTCGGCCCAGGCTATGCGCCCGACCCTGACCGAAGCATGTTTTTGTCGGATGCTTTAGTGGAGGAGGCCATGGACTTTGCTGGGATGGAGTGCGAACAAAACAAAGCGGAGATGGGCTTGGCTCTTCTTTACGCGGAGTGCCATACCACGGGCAGTCATCCAGCTCCCGGCGCCGAAAATATATCCGCCGTCCTCCTGAACTCCCTGGGACGATTGCAGAACGACCTCTAAGTCTCGAGATATCGAATTTGTACGACGTTGGATGCTTCTATACTGATAGGTCAAGGAGGAACATTCTGTATGTTTATGGAGGGAATAGGAGGGAAATAGGAGATGAAAAAAGTGGAGACCTTGACTTCGTACTGAAGCACTGCCATTGACACCGAGTGTTGATCTACCGCCACGAGAGTTTCCCCGAGAAACCGAGTAGTCTCTTTCCGAACTCGGTAAACCTCCGAAGCGAGGTTGTATTGGTGTCCACTGGGTTCCACCCCATATCCCCCGCCTTTTAAGTGCCGAACCCCACATTGGATTGGGAGTAGCTCGCGCAAGCGGGGAAGAAGACCTCGGCACTTGGACACGATGTTCAGCTCAACATGGGTGTTCAACTTAGACGTAGGTATTGTAATTAAATCAAATTACGTATATTAAGGAGAGATACCAACCCATATGCGGACCGTGATGTTTACAATGCCATGGGTTTTATAAATCTTTGCCTTGACATCGCGGGTCTCCAGCCATCATCATGAAATCCCTTAATTCGACTTTCATCCTCCCGGCCCTCGCATATACAGGCCAATGTCTGGCGGCGTCCCCGGGCCAATGCACCTCATTAGTTCACACCCTCGCCCGTCGCCTCTCCAGCGACTCCCACATCGACTTCGCGGAGTTAATCTCGGCTGGGCGGAACCTCACCGTCCCGCAGTCCCACGAGACATGCGATCCCTTCAATAGTGCCATCGATTTTGACTTCTGCCGAGTGGGCATTACCACCACCACGGGCTCCACGAGCGCCGTGACCTCCGAGGTCTGGCTCCCGTCCGACTGGACAGGCCGTGTGTTGACGGTCGGTAACGGTGGTCTGGGTGGCTGCATCGCGCACTCCAACCTCCTCTACGGCGCGCAGAGGGGCTTCGCCGTCGTGGGGACGGACAACGGGCACGTTGGGAACCAGGGCAAGGATCTTGCCGACGCCGGTATCTTGGAGGACTATGCCTGGCGGTCGGTGCATACCGCGGCGGGACTTGTGAGGGAGGTGAGCGAAGCGTATTATAAGAAAAGTCACGACAAGTCGTATTACCTAGGCTGCTCGACGGGTGGCCGGCAGGGGTTTGTGGAGGCGCAGGAGTTTCCGGATGATTTCGACGGGATTGTGGCCGGGGCACCGGCGTTTGCTCTCAGTGCGTTACAGTCTTGGTCTGGCCACCTCACCACCATCACCGGCCCGCCTGGGTCGCCTACTTTCTTATCTCCCGAGCTTTGGGCTGTGGTGATGAAGGATGTCTTCAGGCAGTGCGACTGGCTCGACGGGTACGAGGATGGAATCCTGGAACACACGGATCTCTGCAACTACATCCCCGAAGGCCTCCTGTGCGGAAGCTCCAACACAACGTCCCTCTGCCTCACAGGGCCACAAGCCGAGACCGTCCGCGGCGTCCTTTCTCCCCTCTACGACTCCGAAGGAAACATGATCTACTCCCGCCACCAGCCCGGCACGGACTCCTCGAGGATCATGTGGAAGGGAAGTCTAGAAGGCGCCTACGTCCTCGACTGGTTCCGCTACGTCGTCTACAACGACCCTTCGTGGACCGGGCCGCCGGTGATGGCCGACATCGAGGCCTCCAAAAAGCGGGGCGCCGAGGTCTTCGGGCTAGAAGGCTTCAACGGGGATCTCTCGGGCTCAAGGGACGCGGGCGTGAAGATCCTGCATTACCACGGCCTCCAAGACCCGGTTATTTCCGCCGAGAACTCGGGGAGGTACTACGAGCACGTGGCGCGGACGATGGGGCTCCCGCCTGCGGAGCTGAACGAGTTTTATCGATTCTTCAGGATCTCGGGCATGAGTCACTGCGCGGGCGGGACCGGGGCGTCGTATATAGGGAGCGACCTTAGGACTCTTGCCGGGGAGGGGGCAGATGAGAATGTTCTTGCTGCTATTGTGAAGTGGGTCGAAGAGGGGGTTGCACCGGAGCATGTGCTGGGGACTGCGTTCGGGGAAGGGCGGGAGGTCAAGTTCCAGAGGAGGCATTGTCGGTATCCGTTGAGGAACATGTACAAGGGCGAGGGGGATCCCAATTCTGCGGATAGCTGGGAGTGTAAATAGTTGTGGGTAGTTCTGTTGTGGGATCGGGTGGATATGGGGTTGACAGAATTGAAGACTTAGGTTGACAGGAGCATGTTCGGATCCATACGGAAGGAGACCGTGGCCTCCGGCCATACAACACATTGCTACTAAGACAGAGGACAGGACCCTTCAGCAATCGCGTGCCAACTCCTGACACTACATGGTAGGCAACCTAATTTCTCAAAATCAGCCAAGGAGGCAGGTGAGAGCCGCGGTTTGGTAGGTTGTCTTACCATAGTAGTTTGTCGATTCAGCTCAGGTGTCACGTCGCCCAAGGAAAAAAAGGCAGATCTTTGAGCGCAGCTGGAAGCAGCAACCACACACTTGAATTTAAGTTGGAGAAAGACTTTCCAATAGTTAAGTGAATGGTTAATTGTATTGAACCCCGCTGCTGCCTAGTACAATGTAAAACCGAAATTCTCCCGACTATAAATCACGCTCGCACCATCAGTTGGAGCTTCATTTGGACCTCTTAATACACCCCATCACTTAGCTGATGCATAAACACGGAAAAAAAAGCGGACCCCGATAGAGAATAGGTAAAATCATCTAGTCCTATTTCTCTTTCCTACCTACTTTTCACTCTCCTTGGACCCGGGCGGCTTCTCTTACTTCACCCCTCCGCCCCGCGCGGGGGTGATCCATGCCGTCAGGATAAGATGGCCCTACTTGAGCTGCCACGCGAAATCCTCACCAAGATCCTGCAAGATGACGACTTCGAGACCGAGGACTACAAGGCCTGGAGACTTACGAGCCAGGCTCTGTGCAACATTTCGACGCCGGTGGTCTTCGAGCGAATATGCGTTTCCAAGACGAAGAAGGACTGGGATACATTCCTCGACATCGCCTCCCGGCCACATCTAGCAGAGTGTGTAAAGGAACTCGTCTGGTCCGAGTTATTGGAGGACGAGAAGATACTATGTCACAGTCAGGGCATGGAGGAGGGTTGTTGGTGCCCGAAGGATATGGATGAGGATAGCTACGCCACCATTCACGAACTGGCCCCTCTGGCCGCCGATCTCTTTTGGCTGACGCCCGAGATGGACGTGGACGCACTTGATGCTCTCAAGCGGAAGTTCCTCTTCGCTATCGACGCCATGCCTAACCTCGAGAGCTTCATTTCGAGACCCATGCCTCCGGACTATGTCCTATGCGATGGACCCTACGTCTTCACCGCGCAGATCTTCTACAGGGCGCCAGGCCTCACTGGTCCTGGATATACCCGGCATTCGGTCAACCCCGGATTCTGCAACTTCCTAACGCCGGCGATGACACGGGAATCATCCCGCATTCGACGGCTACACTTCATCGATAACACGACACGATCTGGCATCTTCAACTTCACAGACTCAAAGTCTCCCGTGTTCGAGAAATTGACGCACATCAACCTGTGTCTCAACTGGATACCAGATTGCGACGACTTCATCGCGTGCCTGCGGCGCGCCACTAACGTGAAATACCTGAGGATCTGCCTGGACCGGTCTCTGCCCACACAACCGAGGGCGATCCAACTCTTCCGGAATACCATGTCCGCTTTCTTTGGCACGAAACCGACGCGCCACTGGCCTAAGCTCACGAGCCTCGAGCTCGTTCGGTTTATTATGGAGCCTCACGACGATGCTTTCCTGGCCCTTCTCGAGGCGAACGCCCCCACACTGCGCCACCTTACCCTACACGAGTGCGGGATCCACCGTGACACGCTTGAGGGGATAGCGGGGGTACCGGGGCTGAGCCTAACCTCGTTCCGTGTCATCGCCTTTGCACATGACAGGGCTGCCTGGGTGGATGAGCAGGAGCTCCTCGCCTTTGTGAATGACAGGGGGGGATCGACTGGGGAAGCACTTGAGCAGCTACAGCCCGGTCGGTTGTTCAACACGTTCTCTACGAATGTCAGTCCCGGAATCAGGAGAGCACAGGCCACCCTCGCGTCGGATGCGACAGACAATATAGTCGAGCCCCGCCCCAACGACGGTTGTCCTGCCCGGGAGCCGAAGGAGGGACACTCCACCTACGCACTGGAGAAGATTGAGGCGGGCTCGATAGAGTGCGGGCTTGCAAGGGGGACGGATGGACTGTGCGCCGTCGAGACCCATAAATGGGAATTTCGGCACCACAGTGGCGCCACAGCCGTGGGGGACGAGCCGCTCGAGTATTTCTCGGATTGGGATAGCGAAGACGAGTCCGGCGATATCGCTGTGGCTCTTCCCGTTCGGGAGGAAGGCGACACTGTAGAAGACTGGCTATGGGGATATGGAGATGGCACTGAGGCGATGGGGGAGTGGGACAACAGTGACACCGACGAGGAGGGGGTTTTGACCGGGGACGAGACCGAGGATGAAGTTTAGGACGAGTCCGATGGCGAGGGCGGGGGCGCATAGGACCCAGGACAGGTTCTTTATTTCGGAAATTCTGACTTAGCCGCGATGAACCGCTCTTGTTTGATGAGAGTGACGATGACGTGTAATGAGGAGAACTAGGGCTAGTGTGCCGGTTAGGGAATTACATTTTACGTTTTACACCATCGGAATGGGAATACTACGTAGTGCCGAAAGGAATCTGCTTCCCTCCTTCGTGAAGGCTCCATTTGCCGCGATCATCACAACACGACATCATCGTCTCCAAGGCGATCTTTACATCTACAGACTCTAAATAATATCCCTCTCGTGAGATTTGTATGGCTCATACCAAGCAATAGAGGCTCCCAAGACCATAACTCGCCGTTCATCGATACTCATGGAATGAGGCTGCTAATAAATCAGTGCTTTTCAGTGATGGGACGCGGGATCCCAGGTCCTACATGTCTTATAGGAACGGTCTGTACCGCTTGACGGAGTAGGACTACCTTAATCTCCATTTATATAATAGCGACATGTAACCCTCCCTCGGCAATGAAGCACTCCGCCAGTTACTTCACTGGTCGTCTTAAAGCATTACGCACCCTCCCAAATAGCCTTTGTCATCCTCCACACTGGGAGCGCCCTGGAGGTCTTTAAAAGTCAACAAGCATCGACAGCCATATATCACGGACAACTTACCTCGACTAAGAATCCGCAAAGCGACCTTGCGGAATTGTTTGGCGTCACGCATATCTTTTAGTATAGCATACTGCACCGGATCAACCTTGCCGATCTTACAGCGATCGGAGTACCAGGTACAAGCCGCGTACTTCATATTCCCTTGTTCCGCCAATCTCAAGGCGCGGTTAAGAATGGCAAAGTTGACCTCATCTATCCCCAATTTGAGACGCTCTTTCTCAGCTATGTTTGTAGTTAGCATGCTATGTTATAGAAGTAAGACAGCACGGAAGAAACAGAGCGAGGATATTGTACTCAAAGACATTGCTAAAGAAGAAAGAGTGCGAGGTTGAAATAGTATATATTCGTTTGGTCGTTCTTCGGCTGTTTGCAGTGCTACTAATTTTAGGCACGGGGTCGTGTGCTGCAATTGTATCTAAAAGATTTTGTAAGCAATCCAAAACGCTCCTTGGCTGTAGGATAAGCATGGACACTTTTTTTTTTTTCTTTTTTCAAATACTGACAACCGCTGGAATGGTTATTTTAAGTTTAAGTCTCGGTGGGTGAGGGATATACGGGCATGGTCAGAAGTAAGGAACTAGAAGAAGGTTCGGAGGGGGCAAGCTTCTCCACCGCGAGAGAGGCGAGTGGACTTTTAAAGTAGTGACTTATTACTCTCGGGGCGAGCACAGTTTATCTCTCTAGAAAAAGGAGCATGTCCGTGTAGGCGTCAAACTGAGGCTCTTTGTGACCTCTCGTAAGGGCTCGCGCGCGCTGCAAATAGAACATGGTGCAATGGAGTGTGGCGGCGGGCGGATCGATTTTATGGGCAAACATGAAACTGGCGGAATGTGGGCGAACAAAGAGATCGATCATCTGTTTGTCATCCTGCGCGCGATATGGCGGGCGCATATGCCGCTTTATGGCTTCTTACACAGATTACGATCAAAGGAAGGGGATGACATCTTGGAGAGAGAGAGAAGGTGGTTAGCTGAGCTAGGGACTATGTATAGGACTCTGTGCGGGACGTCATGAAAACAAGCTTCAAAAATGCCACTGAGTCTGTAGTTAGATATATATAAGTTCTCACCCCGGATATCCTTGGCGCTTCGCCGTGAGACTTTGTTCCGGCTCCAAAGACGTTGACAAAGAAGCTTTTTGCCAGAAGGATTTCCCCACAATTCTTAAAAGCGGAGCACATGTGTTGATGCTGGCTCGCTAAAGTTTAGAGAAGCACCCCTGTTGCAATGTGAAAATACAACTGACTACGGAGTAGAGCTCGAATTATTCTATTGGCCTTGACGGCCGGCATCGACGAGAATCCGATGTGTACCATAGACCTCAACACAAGCGACACCGGGGTCGTGTACTGGCGCGACTTGTTATGTGGGAGGCAGGGCAAATGGGTACAACCCAAGCTTCTGAGGATACCGAAGTGCAGTCTTCCCTGCCGCTCGCCTTGATGAGTATTGCAAACCCCCTTGAAAACTTCCAGGTTACATCGTTCGTATGGCTGGTCAACAGACGCCCGTAACCGAGCATTCGCTTGCCCCGCAGTTTGGCACACTCCTACTAGAGGATTTCGGGTTGCTGGGTGTCTTATCCTGCGTCGGCAACCCTACGAAGCAACCGCAATCCGGTCATCGTAAATGCCTGTTGACCAACGATAGAAGCAGGTAGTGCATGTCGCGAACCAGTATCGTGGATACAGTCCTTGTGGATTGCGAATGAACCAAGGCCAAAAGAGATCCTTTCAGCTTCACAATTAAAAACAGGTGCGACTGTTATGATATAATCCAGTCGAGTACGGAATAATATTCTCTGATCCGCTAGTCGTAGGGCCACAGATTCAGTATCACCGATCCACTTCATCATATTAGCGCTCCCCGGATTCCACCACTCTCCCCCCCGTTGGAGATGCGACCGGGGTATGTTGCAACCTGCACATTGATCCCCCCCGCACTTATTCTGAATCCGATGATTCCGATAGGGGCGGCTGCACAACAGGCTAAACCCATCAAATCGGCCCTAAATACTCCGAAATGGTGCATGCTATACAGGTCGTTTTTCATGCCTAAGGGGGGGGGGGGGTTGGATGATAAAAACATCGGAGACGTGCGCTCACTTCCAGCTGCGAATGGGTCCAATTCTTCAGCATCAACAGTGTGCGTCTCTCACGATGGCAAGACTCAATCTCCTCCTCCGGTTTGCTGCCTGCCTCCTCCCCTTCGGGTACGGAGTAGCTGCTCAGGCTGAAAACTCTACCTTCCACAACCCAATTCTCCCGGGGTGGCACTCCGATCCCTCCTGCACCCAAGTCGATGGGACCTTCTACTGCGTGACCTCAACCTTCATCGCATTCCCCGGTCTCCCCATCTACGCCTCCAAGGACCTCATCAACTGGAAGCTTGCGTCGCACGCATGGAGCCGCGAGAGCCAGCTTCCAGGCGTCAGCTGGTCCACAAAGGGCCAGCAGGACGGCATGTACGCCGCGACGCTGCGCTACCGCGACGGCGAGTTCTACGTCATCTGCGAGTACCTGCGAACGGACGAGAACATCCTCGGCGTAGTGTTCAAATCCACGGACCCCTTCAGTGATGATAGCTGGAGTGACCCTGTTACATTTGGCCCGCACAAGATCGACCCCGATCTGTTCTGGGATGACGACGGGAAGGTCTACGCCGCGACGCAGGGAATCATCCTCCAGGATCTGGACCTCGAGACGGGGGAGCTCAGCCAGCCCGCCATCGAGCTCTGGAACGGCACAGGAGGCGTGTGGCCCGAGGGTCCCCACATCTACAAGAAGGACGGCTATTATTACCTCCTGATCGCCGAGGGCGGCACTGAACGGGACCACGCCATCACAATCGCCCGCGCACGGGCCATCGACGGGCCCTACGAGCCATACCCGAACAATCCCATACTGACCAACCGAGGCACGGACGAGTATTTTCAGACGGTGGGCCACGGAGACTTGTTCCAGGACGTGGAGGGAAACTGGTGGGGCGTGGCGCTCGCGACTCGATGCGGTCCCGAATTCCAAGTTTTCCCCATGGGCCGTGAGACCGTGCTCTACCCCGTGACCTGGGAGGAGGGCGAGTGGCCGGTCCTCCAACCCGTCCGCGGCGAGATGAGCGGATGGCCACTCCCCCCCGCGAACCGCGACCTACCCGGGGACGGTCCATTCAACTCTGATCCCGACAAGTATGACTTCGCCAAGGGGAGCCCCATCCCGAGAAACTTAGTCTACTGGCGTGTTCCCGGGGAGGAGACGTTCTCCGTAACCTCCCGCGGGCTCCAAGTCGTCCCGACCCGCAGCAACCTAACCGGAAACTGGGGCGAGTCAGGATCGAATGTGCTGAGTGGGAAAGAGGGGCTGGCATTCATCGGCCGTCGACAGACGCACACGCTGTTCACCTTCACCGTGGACCTGACCTTTGACCCTAAGCAAGAAGGGCAGGAAGCGGGCGTCACCATGTTCCTGACCCAGTTCAACCATATCGACCTCGGCATCAAGCTCCTCCCAGCCAAGAAGGGGAAGAAGCCAGAGCTGTCGTTCAGCTTTGCTTCCCAGGGTACCGGGACTCCGCCGCCGCCGCAGACGATCCCTGTGCCGCACGACTGGGCAAAGCATCCGATACGGCTGCAGATCCAGACAGTCAACGCGACGCACTACGAGCTGTCCGCGGCGCCGCCTTCTAAACCCGAGTCGAAGATTGTCGTGGGAGCCGCGTCCGCCAGCTTGCTCAGTGGCGGGGCCGGCTCCTTCGTCGGTAGTCTGGTTGGAGTTTATGCCACGTGCAATGGCCAGGGGAGTGGGACCGCCTGCCCCAAGGGCGGAGAGGCATTCTTCAATAGGTGGAGGTATGACGGGGAGGCGCAGTACATCTCGGCGACGGAGAGCATTCCTGCGAAGTAATGGCTACCACGGTTTGGCGATGGTAGGGCAGTAATGTAGTTACCGGATGCAAAATTCGTCACCCTGCACACTGTAGCCAAGTAGTAGTGTAGATATGAATGAAAAAGACCGCTATGTCTTGAAATAATCTGCAACGTAGTATACCAAAAGCACCAATAATATCGATTCAACCCCATTTACACCAACCTCTTGCCATCAATCCCATCCCAGTTAGGCCCCGTCTTTCCCGGATCCGAGACATCGTCTCCCTGATCTCCCGAGTCATAGGCGACGGTAACATCGTCGAAGTCACCAACCTCCATCCACCGATCACTGAGCGCCGGAACGGGGAATACCTGGTTGAGGCCCCAATACACACCACCCGAAACCAGAAGCCCGCCGAAGAAGTTCAGGTTGTAGATGTACTTCGCCCCCATCGGCACGTCAGCACCGACGGCGCCAGCGAAGCCCACAACGTTAATGGCGATACCGGAGATATAGGCAGCGTAGGCCCTGGGGTTGATACCCCACCAGAAGTAGTAGGGGCCCGACTTGCGGTCGTCGTAGAGCTCCTTCACCTGCAGGTACCCCTTCCGGACGATGTAGTAGTCGGACAACATGACGCCCGCGATAGAGCTGAGGAACACACTGTAGGCGGAGAGGTAGAGAGTGAACTGGTTCGAGGACGTGAGGAGATTATAGGGGCACATGGCGAGGCCGACCGCCGCGCAGATGTATCCTCCGCGCCGGATGTTGAGGTAGCGCGGGAGCAGGGCGCTCATGTCGGTACCGGCCGAGACCGAGTTAGCGGCGATGTTGGTGCCGAGCTGCGCGAGCGCAAAGGCGAGCGCGATGACGAAGGTGCCGAACCTCTGCCCGGAGTTACCTTCGTCCACGAATCTCTCCAGAAGCGACAGCGGGTTCCAGATCGGCTCGCCCTCATCGGGGTAGATGACCTGCGAGGCGGACGAGACGATGATGCCGATGAAGGAGGTGACGGCGAAACTGGCGGGGATGGTGGCGAGCTGGGACCACAGCGCGTCCTTGGGCTTCCTGGCGAAACGGGAGAAGTCCGGGTCGTTGATGATGAGGGTGGCGAAGTTGGCGATGGAGGACATGATGCCCAGTACCATCTGCCAGGCCAGCTCGGAGCCGTGGACCTTGGCGGGCTGGCGGATGATGGGGCCGGGCCCGCCGGCGCGGACGACGACCCAGACGAGGAAGGCGATGCCGGCGGCGGGGACGACGTAGGACTTGACGGTGAAGAGGTGGCGGATCTGGTGGACGGGGAACCAGATGGCGGGGAGGGACAGCAGCCAGAACAGGAAGAAGGAGACCCAGTCGGCGGTGGTGGTGCCGGAGGTTGCACTGAAGGTGTTTGGGATCCTTTCGCGATCCTGCAAGAGGACGTCAGCAACTAACTAGTGTGGGGGGTGAGAGGGGAACTTACCCAGCTCTTCCAGATCGATCTAATCATGATGTAGACGCAGTTCCCGCCAAGATACGCCTGCACTCCGTACCAAACGCAAGCTTTTTAAGAAAAAGTCGTCAGCCCTGAGTCTCTAAGTTTTCACTAGACAAGTAATAATGACCCTACCCATAGCAGCGCGGTTGAAGACAGGCCAGATGCTCCCCCAAATGCCAAAGGACGACCGACTGACGACGGGGAAACCGATATGATACACCGCACCGATCCTACCCGTCGCGGCAATGAAGAAGCCGGAGATTGCGTAGCCCACCCACACGCACAGCCACGACTGCCACCACGAGAGACCGCCCACGATCATGGACGAGGAAATCATCCACGTGTTGATGTTGAAGGCGTCGGAAATCCAGAAGGCCACGAAGTTCCAGGGCCCCCACGTGCGCCGCGCCGGCTCAACGGGTTTGAGATCATTGTTGATGAGCTAAGGAATGGGTGGTGAGCTGTATGACCTCATCGGCATCATCGCGGGGACGGGGGCTGGGGTGGGGAGGGGCCGACGAAGAAGGGGGGGCGTGAGAGAGGAAGGGGTTGAGTTTACCATGCGCTGAGCCGTAGTCAGACCCGGCTCCGCCTCTAGAGTCAACGCGTCGATGAATCGCTTCGCCATGGCTAGCTTCGTATCCGCGATACCCCAGCAGATGCTAGTGTGCAGGGATGTAGGAGTAGTTCGGAGGGAGAGGATTCAGGTAGGAAAGGGGGAAAAGACAAAAGGACCCTTTCGAAGTTTGGGAACTGGTCACCAAACAAAAGCAAAGGGGGGAAACGAAGCCCCGGATGTGGAAGTGATCTGATCCACAAGAAGAGTGTTTTGCAAAAAGGAAAAAAAATTTACTTTCCCGTTGGCGCCAAAATGGGGTTGGTTGCCAGAGAAAAAAAAGATGGATAGGTAAAATAGCGCCCGCTCGCTAGTGAGAAGAGCCTAAAGCAAGATGAAGAAATCCTACTCAATGGGAAATACGAAGAATCGACGGGAGAGAGTGCGTCGTGGGAGGAGCATTTATATTAGAATCCCAGCGCAAGTCGTCCGATCCGTATCGTAACGCGGGGATGAGCGTATCGGAGCGACGCCAAAAGCAAAGCCCCAAGTCGAACACTCCGGACAATACGTACTACGAATTAGTAGGATGGTGCAGAGAATGCCTGGCTAGTCCAAGTTCTGGTTCGATATCAGCCAGACCTTGGACAGTTTTCGCCCCCCACTCTCCGCCCTCGTGTACCGTCGACCTAGTGCCCGTTCGAGGACGTCAGCGTGGTACCCCAGGTGCCAAAGATGGCATGGCTTTGCATCCAAGACCCACTGGTTCGCCGGTCCGCGGCTGCTCATTGGCCCAGGGACGCGTTTGTCCTATCATTCCCTTATCTTTTGTGTCCCTGTAGGTTGAGATACCAAGGGCTCCCCCCCGGCATCACTGGTCCCAGGACCCACTCACCATGCGAGCCGATAACCAGAAGCTGGGGCCGGAAATTTGCCAAGGACGAGTAAGATCCAGCCGCCAAATCTTATCGGGCGAAGGCTATTATTCGATCTCATCGAGTCAGCCCAGTATAACTACTGTGCTTGTGTGGGCACACACTTTTGCATGGGCTGGGCTGGGGAATGCCGTATCAGCTTCCTTTTTCGGACCTAGGCCGATGAGGTTCACTGTTCAAATCGGGAGCCAATAATTGACTTACTTCGGCCGCACGGCAGCTTTTCCGGCAGTATCAAGGGAAACTTGACTTCTGACAGCCCTAGCTTCGTTAGTTACCGGTCGTCCGTCACCTCCTGCATGGCCGAATTACTGTAGTAATGACGCCGGGTTTGCGGTAACAGCGTTACACACAATAGTTAGTTTGGCTCATTCTTGTTTGCGAATCCTCTTATATTATATTCATACGATGTGCACTTTGGGTTGTGTACGTTTTGGTATTACTCAGTGCAAGTGCAAGTGCTTGCTAGCGGCGTCATCGCGGTGTAATCGTGCCTCTTAGCGTTGGGTTGAGCTCCTTGAAACTATCCGCGGGTCATCACTCGCACTACGGATGTCTTCCGACCCCAGATAATCAAAGCCGCCCAGATAGTTGCCAAGAATCAATAGGCGCAGTAGCGTAGCAGCAGTATTCCCGTCACGGGAGCGGGAGGGGAGGGCGCGAATGCGGTGCTGGGTCTCTAAACAATATTCGCCAGAATAGTCTTAGGGGCACGCATCCTTCATGGGCAGGGACGCTACTTGAAGGTGCTTCTAGCGCGTGAGATAAAAAGATAAAGCAGGCCAAGAAGAAAATGGGGACAGGAAAGATAAGAGGGGTGGACAGAAAGAAGCCTAAAAACACAAAAATGGAAACTTCCCCACCAAGGGTCGAACTTGGAATCTTCCGATTAACAGTCGGACGCCTTAACCATTTGGCCATGGAGAACTTCTTATTCGATGATGGCCGATTGGTAATCCCGCCTCTTGTGGGCCTGTACAACATACTGTTATCCAGTTGTCCAATTGTCCATCCAAGCTTTCACATTGGGGAAGGGTCCATTACTAATCAGACGTGTGGGGCGTGTTCAATCTAAGCGGTCCGTCAGGTGGAAAGACAGCTGGAGGCTGTTGGTGAGGGATTCGATTCAGTAGTACTGGGTGTAACTAATATACCTCCCCCCTTTCCGTCCACCCTCTAGTCACCTACCCTTGTTGGCTTTGGTCTGCTGATGTGGTCTCAAGGAGTACAACACAGAGAAGGAAGCTCAAGAACAAGCTTACTCTTGATTGACCTTGCGAAGTTACCCTCTCAGAATAACGGAGCCTGAAGGGGTAAAGCTTCGACACCCAGGATTCCCACTACGTAGGGTTTGATCAATGATCTGCCTAAGTCTTGGATTGATAGGTCCAAGGACGGGCTTGGGAGATCTTTCCGAAGTCATAACTTGAGGCGTAAAGGTGTTTAGAGGCCAAGTCACACTCAATGGCCCGAACCAATGTAAGCTGGAAGGGGTGTGGACATATAACCAAGAGGGGTACTCCGGTTGGCTTACAAGCTGGGGGGATATGCTGGCCTTAATGTATGATTGGGATTGAAGCGGGGTCGGATGGCGTTTCGTGAGCCAACGGCAGGATTCAGACCGATTCACCCAGTTTGTCCCGAGGTGGAGGGGTTGGTGGTTTTGGGGGCGAAAACCAAGCCAATCAGAACATCCTGTTGGCTGTTGAACCGCCGAACCAACATGCCAATCACCCTTCTTATGGGAGGCCCTGGACTCAGACTGCTTTCCATCTTTCGCCATCATCATTCATTATCCATTTTGTATCCTTCGCCCCCCTCTTCCCCCACCAAGAGCAGAAACAAAGAGCCACGATGAAGATGAAAATATTCGGCCGCAGATCGAAACCCCCGCCGCCGCCCGCCGACGAAGGCCCGTCCGAGCCAGCCTACCTTGGTGGGCAGGTCCTAACAGAGGCGATCCGCGCCGAGGCACCACCAATCGCCACCCCAGACCTAGAGGACCTCGAGCGCACAGCCGATTATCAGCAGCAGTCGGCCTTTCTGCGCCTCCCCATCGAGGTCCGGTCCCCGATCTACGATATGGTCTTTGACCAGGCAGATCTCGTACAGCATGTATATGTCAAGAATGGCCGTTTTACACACGCCACCTGTATCACCGACCACGATGCACCAGATGAGCGTCAGATAGAGGTAGAGGAGGCATTCCCTAGAACAGAGACGTCTTTTAATCACCCCGTATGGTCGCGCCGTCTACTGTCATCATGGTCGAACCACTGGCGGTGCGAGGAGGCAGCTGAGGCAGCTGGGGACACGCCGACTCCCATGCCATTCTGGTCCCTGCTACTATCCTGCAAGCGGATGTAAGTTTCAAATGATTTTCCATCAGAGGCAGGGGGTGCTTTATTCTCTTGCTTACAAGCGGCCCCATCAGCTATCTAGATTGTCGACAGCCGCTCTACGAGCGCATCACTTTTGTCCTGCACCGTGTGGAGACAGCCCTGGACTTCCTGTCTACTCCTACGATACCCCCTACAATCAGATCCCTACGGCTCTCACTCCAGCTAGATATGCGGACCCCCAGGCGCTTACTGTACGACAAGGAGGGAGACGTACCTAAACTTCCCTGGCATGGGCGCCCTGATGCATGGCGGCAGCTCCGAGACCGCTTGACAGAACTTGAGAGCCTCTGTAGCCTAAAAATCTGGCTAGATGCCGCGACCCAGATGGGACGGACGGCCCTACTTGTTGATAAGGAGACATTCGACTTTGACATGCGTATTATGCCTTTCATACAGCTATCCCTCCCTCTTGCTCAACTCAGGAGTGGGATGTACTACCCCTGGGTAAATTTTGACCCCCACGAGAGTATTTTTGTAAGGGGTCTTGCCGAATTCTGGCAGGAGCCTGCTCTTGCACCGGAGATCACCTGGTATGACAGGTACAGTTGGGCTCCAAATCTATATGAGCGGCCTGCTGACCATGATTCTGGTCTTGCATGTGCTTATCCCCGTCATCCTCGTTTAAGGGAGATGATATTTTGCTGTTGGGAATTTGAGTGGTAGGTTGGTATAAGTTAAATGTCATATTATGTGATAATCCAAACGTCGTCACGTTTTGCCATTGCAACACAGCGAACCATTCTTTACTATCTCCCCATATCACTATTCGTTAAACCTCGAGATAGATCCATTACCTATCCTACCTTTATCAGCTTCCCATCTTCTGTCACATCATAGTCGGAGTGCTCGATAATTTGGATAACCACCGCCAGCCACGCGAGGCTATCACAGTGAAGAGGCATGTTAGCGTAGCACTTTTGAGCGGCCGATTTAGGTGTTCTATATCCATGCCGGCATTCCTAGGATTGTGGCACTTGACAGAATTCAACCACCCGTAGCACTTGTTGTTCGGAGTATCCCCGGATGTATGAGCAAGGCGCGTATGGGTCAACTAAACCAGAAGTGTTGTGTTAGCCAGCATCAGCGCAGGTTACCACTGTGTCATTAGGATCATGTAGTGTGGATAGAATCCTTCTTACCTCGTGAAGTATCACCTGAGGATAAGTCTCCACTAAGCCCACATACGATTTTGGCTGAGAGTCTCGACCCAAAGGGCCGTTGATGTATTCCTGAGCGAAACCATCCACGACATTGACAGGCTTCTTGCCAAAGCGTGGGTTAACTGCTTTCTGCACCCTCTCTTTAGTAAGGGTTGGCCACTTTCTCTTTATCTCCGACTTGATATAGTGGGGATTGCCGACTATAACATCGCACTTCGACAATGGAGTGGCGCGTTAGTTACCAGGGACGTGGGTGGGAGGTTTCGAGGTCGCCATCTCGGTATTTTTATCTTTACCCGCCTTCATCTTCAGCAGGACGCCATCTTCATGTATCCACTGGTCTCTAACGGTATCTTTATAGGGATAATCCTTAAAGGGCAGTGGTGATGGAACCTCCTCGATATAGTCGACATTGCACACCAAGGCCTATAAACGACGACTTAGTTCCGGTGCAGCCAGGTTGCGTCCAGTCTCTGGGGAGGGACTCACAATATTACTACCCTGACTCTCATTCCATGCTCTCCCGAAAAAGTCCTCATCTACGACTTTAATTTCGCTGGTCCTTTGAAACCCAGCTGGGGAGAAGAGGTTAGGTCATATCATCCATCGTGTCTGGTTTCAACTATCAACATCAGACTTATCAACTGTATCATCGATGTTCCATTTGCCGTCGCCAAGCAGCCACCTCGCCTTCTCGGATATCCTGGGATTTATCTGGCCGTTCGGGGGGCAGTATTGGGGGCCGTGTCCACTGATGCGCGTTTTAAGGAGGTGCCGGGGTCAATCTTTTTATGAACTCGTGTTTTTGATCGCCGTTGACACCACACTCGCTGCCCATGAGAGTGGTAATTTGCTTTGGGGTTTCCGTCCGCGAGTCGTTTTTTCTCGTCGTTAGCTCATATTCATTTATCGCCTCTATCAGTTCTAGGAACACAATCTTTATTTTACGCTGTGAGGAACTAGTGCTACCATTCTATTCCGGACCATGCCTTGAAGACCCCTTTATTCCACGGTTTACAGTTCCAATGCCTAACTATATATGGGTTCGTCATTGAAGCCTTCGCCTCCTCCACACTAGCTGTATCGGCCTTCGCTCTCGTCCTCTCCTGCCCGACCAAGAAGTCGAGTATTCAGATCCTTCACGTACATCACTCAGTCGAAACCATACAAATCTGATTGGACAGGACTAAGTGGTTCATAAGCCGGGTCGGTGGCCTTAGGTGTCATATATTCCTTCACACACCTCCTGTGCTGGGTCTAGACATTATGAGACCGCATGGGCGACCATACCGACCTGCATCGAGATTGTCACGTGAGAGGGTAAACGAGAAGGTGGCAAGGATGAGAGCTCCATCTGAGCGAAGGGGAAGTTGGAACTCGAAGAGCCGTGGCCATAAGCCTTGGTTACCTTCCGGGTTTCGTCGCTGTCTTCCGCGACGTTCCTAGCGTGCACGGCTTTCCTTGATATATTGCAGGGATGGTGAAAGGCGACTGAGAGTAAGGCATGAGACTAAGCATAAAGTGCGCCCGGGTATGTGGATTCAATACATATTACAACAGCTAGTCCCCTTTCAGCACCGGACCGCAAGTAGCGATATGCATGTAATGCTAGAATACCCTGTCCTCCCATAATTTCTGGTTTGACCAGACGCTGTTGGCTGGCCGGGTCGGAAGACAAAGCATCGGTTACATGTACGGCAGCCGCGGCTACGGCAGCGGAGAAATAGGAAACCGCTAGCATATGAGGGAAGACCCACTTCACAACCGATAGGTGAGCATCAGTTTTCGCCTGAGCTTGTGGCTCGTGGGAATTATGGTTAGGAAATTGAGTTGAGGCAGAGGTGACAAGCATAGGATGCAGCGCGAGGATCAACAGTGAACAAGTATAGAGATAGGTGGCTTAAACGCTGGCTAGTTATCCAGAGCGTTAGGCTTAGTGAGAGTGCAGAATGACACAAATAGCTTCTCTCCCCCGACGAAAATCGTTGACTGTACACCGCCACCAGCTCCCTCATCACTCCGTGCCTGGCAGTGACGCACCAGATCGAGCGCAGATTTCGATTTCATTCCTGCCAGATTGAAGCGACCGCTGAGCATGCTCGAACGCCCGCATGACCCTGAGCCGGCGTGCCCGGAGATGACACCGCCTGTCCCTACGCAGCACATTAGAGGCCCCAGCCGTGGTGGAGCCTGTCGACGCCGGAGGGGTTGGGGGTGCTCAGGGTCAGGTCGGTACCGCTTCCGTGGAGCTTCTGGATCGAGTACCAGTCGTCATCTTGGCCTGAGGTAATCTTGCCGCCGATGGCCGGCCAGTAGGTCGAGCCCATGTTGAGCTCACGCATGGAGTCGGTTAGGGCGCGGATATACTGGACAAAGTTATCACTACTATTGGCGTCGCTGTAGTCGAGGCCGCTATCCATCGGCGCGCCGAACTCGGTCGTGATTGCACGTGAAGCGCAGTCGCCTAGGCCGTCTTTAAAGCTCTGCACCCAGCCGTCGTAATCCTTCTCACCGGAGGAGAAGAAGGTGTAGATGTGGTAGGACAGGAGGGTTCCGTCGAGGCGGCTGTCAGCGCAGATGGGCTTAGCGTCCGCGGAATAGCCGCTGCCGCCTATAAGGATCCGCTCCTTCGGGACCGATGAGTGCCTATTGACCCAGGCGGCGGCCATATCGACCCAGTCGGTAGCGCTATAACCGTGCGGCTCGTTCATGGGCTCGAAGTGGACGAGGGTATTATCACCGTACTGATCGGTCACGGTGTCCCACATAGTATTCCAGGCGTACATGTCATTGACTCTGCCTTCCGAGGCCGCGCCGTCCTCCCAATACGCCAGAATCACCTTAAACCCGCGATCGGTGGCGGAGTCGATCACGCCCGAGTAGGCATCCCACCAGTCAGAGCCGACGGTGTGCGTGTTAACTGGCAGCCGGACGGTATTAACGGCGAGGTTATCCTCGAAACCGGTGTATACGGCGTCAGCCTTGGCGCGGACGGTGTCGTAATCGTCGGATTCGGCCAAACCGTAGAGGATGAGGCTACCCTCGACGAAGTTATCTCCGAGGACGGCCCAGTTAACACCCCGAAAATCGCTAGTGTCGGCGCTAGCCAGCGGTGCGCCTGCCAACATTGCCAGCACGCCGATCAGGAGACGGCGGATGGAGCGGGCATGGGACGGCTGGGGAAAGTCAACTGGCATGATGTTGATAGTTCTCGGGAGATGTGTGGAAGTGGGGGGGATCGCAGCGAATTAGCAAGCTAACACGGGTAATATACGTATGTTGGTATCCTGCGTCCTATGGGTCATTGTTGTTGGAGCTGGAATCCGCCGAGCTATATATACTGCGGATAAACCATCAGAAGCGGGGGTTGCCTCATCTGGCTCTCTGACATCTATACTCGATCCTATTCCCACTCCAGGCCCCGCTCCTATTACGAAGGGCCTTATACCCGGTCCACTGTGAAATCGTCCTCGGGCGGCGCTGAGGCCCCAGGGACGATGTAGATTGCCTGAAAAGCTAGTTCAAATCCGACAGGTAGCAGTGTGTCGGACTTGCAATCTCCCGGCCCCCGATGCAGGCCAGCACCGCCCTGCACACCCCCGCCAATGGGACGTGCTCGTCGTTCCCCGCCTTTACCCCGCAACTACCCTACAGCGATCGTTACCCCAGCCGGACCAAGGCCCGACTGCTGCCCCGCCCACACCGTTCATCAAGCCGCAATGAACCACCACACATGGCGCTGACCGGGAGAACTACCGGAATCCAGCATTGTGCATCTCCCGCCAGCTTCGCGGGCTCATGAATTGTCTTGGACGTCTACGCATGATTAGTGTAAGACAGACAGATGGCGCTGTCAGGCTCCTGCAAAACATTCCTCATAAATCTATCTAGGACAATTGTCTTTTCTGACAGAAGCCAGTGATGCGCGGATATTAGTGTATTTTGTACTACGGAGTGGGTGTTGCAGCTCGGGAATTTCCGCCAGATGCCACCCTCGCCGATAGATCCGGACGTCTCCCACGATGATATTTTACGGGTTTCGCTTTGGTAATGAGTATATTTTCTCGCCTAAGGTTGTCGTAAGCAACCTTATAACTGTGAAGATACTGACCCACCTGCCAGCACCATTCAGTCATGTTAATGCATCCGGGTACTGGTGGCTGCATTTGGACACTGTTTGAACTGTCGCGAAACTGACCCGGATGACTCAGCCCGCACTGAAGTGCTGCAGTGTAGAAAGACGGCATCCTCACTTTCCCAACGGTTCTCCCTTCACTGTCAAGCAACCTGCCGGCGTTATACAGCGGCCACACAGCACCAATCGCATTATACCCACCCCGAGGGTCCAAGAAATTAGATGTGGCATCAGGCCCGTGGCTATACGTATTGTTAGAAGGCTGCTTGTACATATTTAAAGTTAGGGGAATATGGTTGGTTCTACACGTATATTAATGACTGGAGCTGATAAGTAGGAGATACTGAAAGTTCCCCAAATTTACAACATCTCGGAATCAACTCTATTATTTCATAGCGCCAGCCAAAGTGTCATCCCTGTGCTACTGCTTTCTACTCCGATACCCCTTCGCTCAACTTCTGGGTTCTAAGCGCCCTGATGGACAGCCTACTCCGCTCGCGACCCATTGATGACATCCTGCATCATCCCCTGGGAGATGTCCTCTTGATAAAACAGTCGCTTGGTCCCCGAGGCTTTGCAACCGCCGTTGCAGTTGCAGCGGCTTTTGTTTTCTACGGGGGTCTCGTCAATGTCCGAGCGTTATACCGGAAGTATTTTCACCCCTTGAGGATATTCCCAATCCTGCTGAAGCTTGCGTGTCAGACGCCTGGCTGGAATGTCGGGATCTGGAGGGATATCCGGAGGAAACCTTCGAGGCCCTTCATGAACAATTTGGTACGTCTCGGTATATTCTGTATGGCCAGACCGCTGTGTCACTAATGCCTGGGAGCAGATACACGAGCCCTCCGGATTGCCCCCAACCACCTCCACATCTCGGATATCAAACTCTACAAAGTCCTATACAGCCAGACGAATCCATTCCTCAAGCACCCTTCGTTCAATCCAGACCGCTGGCTGAAGCCGAACGCCAGGTCCCTTGAACAGTATCAGGTTGCCTTCTCCAAAGGAGCTAGGATGTGTGTTGGACGAAAGTAAGCTCTTTAACACTCTCTTCCCCCCACCCTGGAGATTGACTGGCTGACTATCAGATGGCATAGTCCGGCCCCTGCCGAGATTACCTATGTTTTGGCAGTCCTTTTCCGGCATTATAGCATAACCTTCCCGCCTGGCTTCCGCCGCCCGCGTAAGGTGGATGTTTTTACTCCGGAATTTGAGTCGCCCGGGGTCCCTCTCCGCTTCATGCCACGCCACTAGGTGTAGGAGAGTAGCAGTCTTGGCCCAACGCAAAGGAGCTTCCCGGACCTGTGATTGTTGCCTGTTTCTTGGGTGGGCTTTCGCTTCTTGTTGGGCACGATGTCATCAATGTATAGGTTAGAATGTAGAAGAAACATGTCGGGGAACTAGATGCCGAAGACGATTAAGCTATGGGCAAGGATGTGACATGAGAGTAAGATTGCTAAAGCAGCTAAGCAATAAGCCGCCCTTAATGTCTTGCCGCTATGGCACAGAATTTCCATCACTAGGAAGAACATTCGTTCCTCGTACGGATGCGACCCGGTCTTTGTAGCGTACGATCGCTGTGTCTGCAACCCCTTTGTCAGAATGGCTACCCGTTGGAAACATATCCCCAGGTCTCAACTCCTATCCTCCACGTCTGTTTGATTGACCTCGACCATTCGCTGAGTAGCAGTCTTCGTCTTGTGGAATCGCCAAGGCTTCACCTTCTGCTCAAACAGCTCGTCGAGTTCCGCAGCAGAGCGGCTATTCAGATGTCAGCCATCGCGCATTGCTACTATCGTGAATGGAAAACTTACCCGGCCGTTTCGGGAATTAAGAACCACATGGCGACGGTAAAGGGAAGCCCGAGCCCCGCGTAGAACCAACCCGTTTTCAGTCCCCAGTTCCACTCGTCGGCGTTCACCATGTACGGTACCAGGACATTCATGACCACCCCGGCGACGCACGTAGATGCGGCACCAAAACCAGCCGTGTAGGCCCTGAGACGCTGAGACGAGATCTCTCCGATGAAGCCCCATCCCGTGGCGCCATTGGTCGTCATGCCGACGTCTATTGTCTCAAAGTTAGCTCAAGAGAATGCAGTGAGGTGCTGGGACCAAAAGGAGCAGATGAGGACTCGGAAATCTTCGCGAACTTACTCCATAGGCAAGCAAAGAAGATGAAGAGGTAGTTGGTGGCCTTGACCTGCGGTGCAACGCCGAGAATCCCGACGGCAGCGGTGGTGGCCCAGGCAAGGGTAGTGCCGCTACAGGAGATCCGCCGACGTCCCACCTTATCCGCAGAGAAAATTGTAAGAATGCACGCGGCGAGGTTGATCCCGGACGTGATCGAGGTAGCCTGGAACGGGTCCTTGACGCCGGACTGCTGGAAGAAGTAGGATGCGAACGTGGAGAATAGGGTGAGGCCGATGAACTGCTGCGACATGAGAGTCCACAGAGCGACGACAGTCCGGAGGCCATCCGTGCCCCGGAAGATGGCATACCACTTTTCGCGCTTCTGCTCTGCTGCGACGGCTCTCTCATGGTCGATAGCCAGGATCAGGAGCTGCATATGCTGTTCGTCATCGTAGTTTTCGATTCCACGGTGGAGGGCGCGGAGAGAAGCTTTTGCTCTATCGAACTTCCCCGCGTTAACGCACCACGAGGGCGATTCCGGCACGACGAGGTAAATGATGAGCATCAGGCCGATCTGCGACCATTGCGTGTAGATGGGAGTAAGGTAGTTGTAAGGGTCTTTGTCAGAAAGGACCTTGAGAGCGACTGGGGCGAAAAAGCCGCCAAGAGTGAACCAGAAGCTGTAGCACATTAAGAGACTACCACGGATCCTTACAGGCGCGACCTCGGTGATGTATGTAGGCACTGTAGACTGGAGGCAGCCGACGCCCACCCCCGCAAGGAGTTTCCCGACGAGCCAGACGGGCCATTTGCGGGCCAGGCTTTCGCATAGAACGCTGCAGGCGAGGATGAACCAGTACCAGTACATCGCGGCCTTGCGTCCGAAGCGGTCGGACAGGAAGGGCAGGGTGGTCATGCCGATGATTTGGCCGACGGACATGATGGAGCTCCAGGCGCTTAGGACAGGCGAGGCGAGGACGGGCTCTCCGGCGGCGTTGATTTTGGTAGCGAATTGTCTGACGAATCCCGGATTGGCGATGATGTTCCCGTTTATCCTAGCAGGGTCAGGTTAGTCGGGGACACCATGGTCTTCAATTCGGCCCGGAGGCGATGAGGCCGGGGACTGGATCCTACCCGATTTGGTACCCGTCCGTCGCAGCACTGAAGGCGACGAGGAAACAATAGGCGGCGTTGACCTTGAACGTCTTTACCGTCTCCCAGAGTGACAGTGTTTCGTAACCGGAAACGCCCTGGCCCTTTGCCGCTGCCTCGGCGGCGAGGCCCTTGGGGCTGTCGACGTCTTCGATTTCATCCCCGCGCCTGGGCTCGATAGCCGGCTTCTCGTTGATCGCGTCAGCCATGTTAGGTTGAGTTTCTCCTTGCGGAATGCCTGCCTAACGTAATCGACAAAGGCATGGACTCCCACAATGGAAGAGTCCGTATCACGATGGTAAGATGAGGGAGGAGTCTGGAGATCTGCACGGGAGCACTTAGAGGTGATATTGTACGACATCTTTCTAGTACACGGCATAACGATTACCAGGGAGGCAGGGATTCCCTCGGGAGAGCATCGGGCGAGAATATACCGATGAAGTGCCTCGTCTCTCCTGATCATGAACCCAAAGCCGGGACTGGACGAATCCCCGTGGGGCCCCACGAATTTACTTTTTACCCCGCAAACCCACCATCCCGGCCTTAACCTGCTGCTGTACTTGGACCGGAAGTTCTCGCGCCACTAGAGCTCCAAGTCTGGACCGCCAGGGATGGGAGCGGGGGAATAATATCGCTGTGAGGAAGCACACTGCCGAGGAAGACCCGGTGATGGCCATGAGATATGTGATAGGGTCACATTTTGAGGATCTGCCAAGGAAACCCCATATCTAGAGTAAAGCTCCGGTTACATTGCATGACGTGGTAGTCTCGGCAGCATCCTAGCAGTTGCCCGCTCTCCTCGCCTTTGTGAGCAATAAGCACAGTCTAGTACCCTCACGTCATAGATCGCCGAATCATATGCACCCAGGTCCGAAGCTTTATGCCGGAAGCGGACACTAGCCTCAGCGCTAAGACGTTCCCAGGATTCAATCTACCGAACTTTTGCCAAACGGTATTGAGATTCCCTTGGTGCGAGCACTGGCTACTCCTCATTTTGGGGTCTGAATGAACACACGTTCTTCGGCATGCATTACCCCGCGTGGCGTGGATCGGGACCCATTTGCCGGTACCCAAACCGGAAGCGGAGAGGATGGTGGAGGTGCGGGGGCTTGGGGGAAGACAAGGGTGGGGCATACGTAACGAATTTTCGTACCCAATGCGAATATTCAGGGGTGCCACATGCGAGTATGGCCACTAGTTTACCCTGAGCAATAGAGGTAGGCGCCTTGTTCGGTCGCCACGTAATGATCGTTTCGAAGCGAAGTGGGACAAGCGATACAGGGCTAGCTCCACTCCAAGAAGTTTCCAGGACAATATATTGTATTCTTTCCGAATATTATACTAGCGCCATTGGATGACATCTCCGACCCTCTTAGCTGGAAACTGTTGCTATGCCTGGAGGCCTGTGGGCATTACGGGTAGTACGGCCAGGAGTGATTGACGGCTCAAAGAAAAGAGAAGACCCATAGTTTAAGAAACTAGTGGTATCGACGCGTGGTATTGCGGAGGAGCTGCGATCCCCGTCCAGGAAACGCGTGAGTCGGTGTCCTACCCCAGAGACGTAGAAGCCTACACCAATTCGAATGCACAAGATCAAAATGAGTACGACAGCCACCCGGGTGACTTAATAATTCTCACCCTATATTTTGGGAAGCATATGTCGGGATCGAGGGTTGTTGCAAAGTGTCGCTCTACTTCGCGGAATCCCACAATCCGTTAGCCTGAGAGCTATTCATGTGCAAGTTGGACTATCCCACCCCACTCCACGACGGTGCGTCCAGGTCGAAGTGGTGATGGTGGCACATCGGACCCATAGAAGAAGAACCCTTCGTTGATGGTCTACCGATTTTGGAAGATTCCGCCCTTAGCCTCCAAAAGATCCTAGCTTTGTCCGCAAGTCTTGGAGGTCTACTGCTCACTGCAACGGCATTTCTGACCGCTCGTGCGCATGATTTTCGCATTAGATGCGAAAAATGTCTCCCGGGCACTCGCCCGAGAATAGGTTTCAGTTAAGGCAGAGTTAGGGATCCACAGAGAGTCCCGCTAACCAACTTAGCCCAGACACGGACACAGCTTCCAAGGGTCGTCATTTCCCGTGGAGCCTTTTTGGGCTACGAGCAAACCAAAGCAACCCTGGGAATCCACCAACTTTATTTCCATTCTCTGGGGTTGCCGACGAAATGGGCACGGCCGAGCACATAGGGAGGTGTATGGATATGAGTCCTTCCGATATATATACCCACAGACCTGGAACCTTGTGTTGGACATATCGACCTGTGTAGCACGCAGTTTGTCGACAGACTGCGTATTAATCCTCCGAACACGGATACTCAGGGTTCTCTCTCCTTTCGTTTCATTTGACCTTTCTCGGCTCAGCCGTTGCACTTGTGAGAATGATGGCCAAGACAGCTCGACGGCTATGGTAAGCGCACATTCCCTGGAGCTTCGGGCCTGATATTATGTTAGTATGACAATTATAGATGCTGATACAAGTTTAGGCCGTATGCTTGTACTGCCTCCGCTGTTCTGGCACATGTTTCAGTGTCTGTGTCTACACCTCTCGTGGCCACTGGCCCCGAATGTGTGGCCGTAACGGTCGGAGGCCCGCTACAAATCACTCCGGATTGCACCGATCCCGCCTTAGCGACGGCCATCGTTGACCAGGAAACCGACGAGGTTGATCCAGTCCCACACCGCAAGGTCTCGGTGCACTTTGACGGGACAGCTATTGACTTTAACATCTACCTACCCAAGGACGGCTGGGATGGTCGCTTCTTCCAGCTGGCCTACCCCCTCCAGAATTCTACCGCCACGAGCCGGGAGATAGGGTTCGGTGCCGAAAGTGGAGGCTACACCGTCCGCGTGGCCGGGGGTGGAGGCCACCGCGCAGATGCTGCCGCTGCGAAGCTCTCGAGGACCATTGCCCGAAACTACTACAAGTCTTCAGGGCGCGATATCTACGGATATATCTACGGCGGCAGCGGGGGCTCTCTAGTCGTCGTCGGCGCTATCGAGAACACCTTTGATGTCTGGCAAGGTGCTGTCCCTCTAGTCCAAGCCGTACCCATTTCGAACCCCAACAATTTCTGCGTTCGTGCTTTCGCCGGGCTGGTGCTGGACGAGGTCGCGGACAAGATCATCGATGCCGTCCGTCCCGGTGGCAGCGGCGATCCTTTCAAGGGCCTCGACAAGATGAGGCGCGAGGCTTTGCAAGAGATCACAGAGCTCGGAATTCCGCTGAAAGCCCTGGAGGATTTCGATGGTGTCGGCAGAGACAGGACCAGCCTTTGGAAGTCGTTGCGCACGATGATCGTCCCCATCGTGACGGACCTGGATCCGACATATGTCGAAGACTTCTGGAGCAAGTCGGGGTACCTTGGAACGGAAAAGTCCAGCCTCGGCACGTTCTTCCGCAAGTCTGTATATGAGCATGATCTGGCTATTAAAGATATCGAGGTCGGGGCGGACAATGTTCCTGTGAGCCTCACCTTTGATAAGATTCCGTCAAGGCCGCCCCCGCATGGGCTTCGGTTCACACTCAAGTCGAACGACAACGAAAGAGCTCTCGGTTTCTTCACAGCAGACATCGACGTGGTGTCCAAGACAGCTCAAATACACAGCGAGAACAACAATGCTACCGTCCTTGGCTTGCTTTCCAAGGGTACAAAACTCCATATCGACAACCGCGCGACACTCGCCGTTTCAGCATACCATCGATACCAGGTCCCTACTCGAGCTGGGTTCTACGGGTACGGCTACCTCCGATTAGCAAATGGGCAGCCCAAGTATCCTCAGCGAAGCTTCCTAATTGCGCCGGCTTTGATCCAGGGAGCAAGTGGTGGCGGCGGCCACACTGGAAACATCACGGCAAAGGTCATCGTCATGGACAATCTCAAAGACTACGATGCATTTCCGTGGCACGCTGACTGGTACAAGAATGAAGTCAGAACCGCACTCGGTGATCGCTTTGCAGACAATTTCAGACTTCACTACAGTGAGAATGCGGACCATTTCATGGAGTACACCGAGAAACCCCATACCACACGGCTCATCGATTTCACTGGCCTCTGGGAGCAGCACCTTAGGGATTTGAGCGCATGGGCAGAGAAGGGGGTGCTGCCGCCTGACCCAACCAATTATACTGTCAGCCACGGTCAGGTTGAGGTCCCGTCGAGCGCTTCCCAACGTCTGGGCATTCAACCTGTTGTCAGCCTGACCGCGCAGGGCAAAACGCGCACCACCATCAAGAAGGGACAGTCGATTACCTTTAATGCCCATATTGAGGTTCCACACAAGGCCGGTACGATAACCTCGGTTGCGTGGGATTTCGATGGGACTGGCGAATTTGTCAAAAAGGATTTCGGCAAGGCAACTCAGGCTACGAATGATGTGGAGGTCACGCAGACTTATCAAAAGTCGGGAACGTACTATCCCTCGGTGAGGATTGCTGTTCATCGCGATGGGAATGCGGCGTCTCCTTATGCTCAGGTGCTCAACCTCGGTCGCATGCGAGTGATTGTAAAATAGGCGACCTTGGTCCGGTCAATAGTACATTTCAGGCAGTCGGGGTGAGCTGGAGACAGTGGCAAAGTTTTGGATCATCACCGAGGGTGCCTGAATTAATGATATCGCAGAATCCGCCCAGGTGTGCGCCTGTTTGCAGGACAATGTTATAATGAAGTGAAATGCCTCATACTCTTAAAATTAGAGAGACCTATCTTGTAGACTAGTAACTGACGAAGACAGAATTCCTTGGAGACCGAGGTGTTTCTTCAACTACAACTGGCGAGGTTGATTGTCATGCCGTTGCAAGTGTTAGTCTGAGGGACCAGTTGCGGTCGAGGAGCCACCATCCTGAGACAGTCCATCTCTATCCAACGAAACCAAGCCGGATTTTATACTTTTACAGAAGCCGCTAACTGTAGTGTGCAAGCTCGCCGGGTATTTCCTGGCGAGCTATTTGCCCGAACATAATAGTTTACGAACTAACCATACCCAACTCTTACTAGTCCCTGACGGGCACCTCTTCGGCAGCCACAGAGAACCTGTGCATGCTCCCGCGCTAAGGAGATGCCGCCGCGCCTCCGCAGCTTAAGTTCCGAGCTTCAACCGTACGAGTATATTCGGCTGTCCGAGAATGCGGGGCTAGGTGGGGAGAATACCAAGAATGAAGGAGGGGATCGATAGTGTGTGGGGTCCCTCACGCCGCATTTCGCACTAAGATACCCCGAGACAAGCTGAACATCACCCGAGGAATCCGCGGCCGGGTGGGCTACTTAGGCTGGATAGTAAGAGTGCGAAATATATATGAGTAGTCGCGCTCGAAACCGTGCCCGGCTACTCTTGAACCTATCGTAAACCAATCGCCGGAGCCACCGCTTAAGCACCAACCCTCGTAGCCAAACCGCAAACGGGCAACATGGCCTTCCGACCAGTAAATCTGCGCTTCGAGCACCACCTGCCGTTGCCAGGTACTCTCTCCACCATCGGAATCGGGGAGTCACACCCGCGAGTCTCATGGAACCTCGAAAACCAGCCCGAAAACTTCCAGCAGATCACCTACCATCTCGAACTCCTCCGAGGAGCCGAACCGACATCGGCCACTCCACCCACGTACTCCGAGGAAATACAAGGCACCTCTTCAACACTCATACAATGGCCCGAGTCCCACGCCTTACCATCTCGCTCGGGCGCATTTGTCCGCGTTAAAGTTTCCGGGGAGACGGCATCCGCATGGTCCGACTGGCACTACGTCGAGGCAGGCCTCCTCATCCGCAGCGACTGGACCTGCTCTCGCATCTCATCACCGTCCTACACTTCCCCGGAAGCCCCTAGCCCTTCGGCGATCTTCAAGCGGTCCTTTGCCGTCAAGCGAGGCGTTAAGAAGGCTCGCGTGTACATGACCTCGCAGGGCGTCTACGACCTCCGCGTAAACGGCAAGCCCGTCTCCACAGACTTCATGAACCCCGGCTGGACGAATTATCAGGACCGCCTCCTCTATCAGGTCTATGACGTGGCCGGCGCCCTATCAGAGGACTCTGAAAACCACCTGACTGTCGAGGTCGCCGAGGGCTGGTTCACGGGTCGCCTCGCCTGGGGAGACGGCGTCCGAAACGTCTACGGCGACCGCAACGCAATAATGGCACAGCTCGAGCTCGAGTACGCCGACGGCACGCGGGAGGTCGTGAACAGTGACGATAGGTGGCAGGTCACGCAGGGGGCCTCCACTACAGCGGAGATCTACGACGGACAGACCTTCGACGCCAGTCGCGCGAAGCTGATCGAGGAGTCTCTACGCGGCGACCTAAGCCTCGCGGGTTTCGCAGCCGCCCAAGTCTTACCGCCTCTACCCGAGAGCACGGAACTCGAGGCTATGACCAGCGCGCCCATGCGACAGATCGATGTCCTACGACCAGCAACGCAGTTCACCACCCCCTCAGGCAAGACCATAATCGACTTCGGACAGAACCTCGTCGGATACGCCCGCATCAAGAATGTCACCGGTCAAAAAGGCCACACCATAACACTCAAATTCGCCGAGGTGATGGAGAACGAAGAGCTAGGAACCAGGCCCCTCCGATGCGCCAAAGTAACTGACAACTTCATCCTCGCCGGAACCCCGGAGCCGGAATCCTGGGAACCGAACTTCACCTTCCACGGCTTCCGGTACCTTCAGGTCGACAACTGGCCGGGCGACACTGCGACTCTTTCGTCGGCCATCGAGGCCGTCGTTATTCACACGGACATGACCCGCGCCGCGACCTTCGAGTGCTCCAACGCGAGCCTGAACCAGCTACACAGCAACGTATTCTGGTCCATGCGGGGGAACTTCACCGGCCTGCCCACGGACTGCCCCCAGCGCGACGAGCGTCTAGGCTGGACCGGCGACATCGCCGTCTTCGCGCCCACGGCGACCTTCCTCTACGACTGCACCGCCCTTCTCCAGTCCTGGCTCAAGGACCTGTGGCTAGACCAGAAGGATCTTGGGGGCATCCCGCCCGTCGTGTCCCCCAACTGCCTCAAGGCAATGGGCTTCTGGGCACGCGTGTCCGAGTGCGCGATCTGGAACGACGCCGTCATCCTCGTCCCCTGGGCGCTCTACCAAGAGACCGGCGACCTCGCACTGCTATCGGCGCAGTTCGAGAGCATGGACACCTTCCTCAACTCGATACCGCTCGACAAGAACCACGACGCCCTCTGGTCGGACGATTCCTTCCAGCTAGGCGACTGGCTCGACCCCCTCGCGCCCCCGGACAACCCGGCACAGTCCCAGACAGACGCGCACAACGTCGCGAACGCCTTCCTCGTCAACAGCCTCGCGATCATGGCAAAGATCTGCGCACTCCTGGAGAAGCCCGCCGAGGCGGCGAAGTTCTCTGACTGGCACGCCCGCGCGCGGCAGCAGTTCCGGCACCTCTACGTCACCCCCGCGGGCTTCGTGTCCTCGGACTCGCAGACGGCCTACGCCCTCGCCATCGTCTTCGACCTCCTGGAGAAGGACCAGCTCCCCACGGCCGGCGCGCGGCTGGACAGGCTCATCCGCAAGAACGGGTTCCGCATCTCGACTGGGTTCGCGGGGACGCCGTACGTGCTAGAGGCGCTCGTGCTCACGGGGCACACACAGACGGCGTACCGGATGCTCCTCGAGACGGGGTGTCCTTCGTGGCTCTACCCCATCACCATGGGTGCGACGACGACATGGGAGAGGTGGGATAGCATGATGCCCGACGGGAGCATAAACCCCGGCGAGATGACGAGCTTCAACCACTACGCCCTCGGGGCGGTGGCACATTTCCTCCACGAGAGGGTGGGTGGGCTGAGGTGTGTTGCGGCGGGATGGGCGAGGTGCCGGGTTGAGCCGCTGCCCGGTGGCGAGATTACAAAGGTGAAGGTCGAGCATCTTGCCATCCAGGGTAAGATTGGCGCTGAGTGGGAGGTCGTGGACGGCGTGTTCAGGGTAGAGGTCAGAGTCCCGGCCGGGACAGTCATGGAGGTGGCGATGCCTAAGGGCGAGGTGAAGGAGGTCGGGGCCGGAGTATGGAAGTTTGAGGAGAAGTTCGACGCGTATTCATGGCCGCCCAAGGCGATTTCGGGCTTGCCGGATGGAATAACTTTAGAGGATGTAAAGAATGAATAGGGGCGAGATGTGTACTCATTAAGAGCTATACCCTGGCCAAGGACGTCTCCAGGATTGGCAATGAATATGCGTTTTCGCCAAGAATTGTATATACGAGTCAAGGCCCTTCTCGCTCTCAAGCCACACGGAGTATCACTCATACCCCAGATCCTCACATCAGACTAGAAACAATCATCTACAGGAAAAGGGGCGTCTGGAAATCACATTCCATCCGTAGAAATCAGCCCCAGTTTTGAAAATCGAAAGAACCTCCCCCCCCCCGCCTAGCCCGTAAGCTATGAAGTAGCGACCACCTCGACATGAGATTCATACCAGATAGCCACCAATTTCAAGCGTGAGCGACATATGACCCGAACACCCCCCTCGCCATCAGCAAACGTTTCCTTCCTAGTTGAGGTTCTCCTCCCCAGGTTGGATAGTTCCGTTAGTGACGGCCGCATCATGCCCCCTAGCAACATACCCCCAACCAGGGAAATACTCGTCGAACCAAGGAATCATCTCCTTCGCACCTGGCGTATTCCGCCAGTCCCTCATGAGATCTGCAGCAATAGAGAACATACTAACGACCTGGACCCCAGCCCTTGCCATCCGATCATTAGACACATCTCGGACAAGCACAGAAGTAGTCCCCGAAGCTTCGACATTAGCCCAGACGGAATACCCCTCCTGCCTCAGCGAAAGCGCCAGGAACGTCGTGCAGACGTCGGTCGCAATACCAGCCAAGATGGCCTGGGACCTGTTAGTTGCCCTGACAGCGTCCCGGAAATCCTTATTATCCCAGGCGTCGACCTCTCCCTGGCGCTGGATAATGGACGCGTTGGGGTGCATTTCGAGGATTTCCTTGGGTAGGGGGCCGTTGGGTCCCGTTTCGGCGGAGGTTGTGAGGACGACGGGGAGGTCGAAGACCTTTCCGAGGGCGGAGTGGGCGAGGATCTGGTCGCGGTAGAGGGTCGGATCGAAGTCGCGGGCTAGGTTGTAGAGGCCTACTTGGAGGTCAACGACTAGAAGGACCTGTGAAGTGTGAGCTTGGCGCTTGGGTCTTGATTATTCTTTAGGATAGGGGGGACATACTGCATCGTCTTTGTTCAGTCGCTCAAAAGTGTAGTCTGTCCACAGTTATCAGCCACGTCCGACAGTGATTGGACATTCAGAGGCCTTCATGTCTTCAGGTCGAACTCACTCTCTCCGCTTGTAGGTACAGCCATGGAGAAAAGACTCATAGCAAATATCGAGAGAATCCTCATGATTGCGATGGTCTGTAATTCTCTCAGGACAGGAACCCAGAATGTACACCGGATGAGATAGAATGTATGGAAGAATTGGTAAAACAACCAAAAAACAGCTCTCGAGGTCACGGCAAGAAGTGGTCGAGATTTGACAGGGAAGGTAGTAGAGACGCAAATTTATCAGTTCCATGCTCACATTTTATACATGTTATATATCTTGCTTTGCATCAAGATCTATTAACTTCTTCCTAAGAGAGAAGCGAGATACCATGATATCATCAAGCTCCACTTGACAGCTGATAGGATTTGACACTGGTAGGAGTAATCCAGACTTCAAGTCACTATTAAAGACGAGTTATGGTCTTATACCATGCACACTTGGTATCCAGCTGCCAGTGAATCGAACAGCACCAACCCACTGTGTACAGGCCATTCCTGCGGACATACACCCGATCATGTCATGTTCGTACCCGTATGGAGAATACCATTTTTTTGCAATGTATAAACTTCACAGATGCTGGGGAACCTAGTGTCATGTATCGAGGCAACACTGACCATTTCACTAGCCTATGTCTACTAGCACGGGAGTAGGGGTCGCATGGCTAACATGATTCTTTCATTTTATAGTTAACCAGGCATGTTATCAAACCCATGATACTCCCTGGACCAAATATGCAACTTACGCGGCAATCGCGTCACTCCAAATCCACCTTTGCTAAATCCATATAGTTACCATTGCAATCCCGTCCTAGCATACGATGACTGCAAGCCGGTCAGCTCATCTGCTTGTATAGGTGCCCTCATGAATATTAACGACATCTATTACCCTTGGCTCACCGAGCAGGGCCGCCCAGCCACGACTATCAGCTCCGCGGTTCCCAGGGAATGAATATTTTACCCTGACAAACTCAGAACTATATTCTCATGCATGTATGCTGCCAGCCGCATAGAACTTGCCAGGAGTTTCCTCCACCTCCTCGTCCTGGTAATCTCTGAGACGATTACACCTTGAGGCAGAACCCCAAGTCCTCAAATGCCTTATAGGTGGCGGACCAAACTCTACTCAGTACATACGACCATAGCTCGTGGAAAACTGAGGGTCCCGTCCGCTCCCCTATACATAAACCACGAAGCGCTAGACTAGTAGTTGGGTCGGTGACGACCAGCGAATCCCTGGTGTTGTATGTTCTCTTTTTGCGCTATTAACCACATAAGGTTGTGGTGGGCCAAGCTGGTATATAAACAGTTTCCAAAAAAAAATTAGGCGGCGGTCTCGCGGTCATACATGGTCATCGACGTGTGTGTGCATGGGGGCAGAAGCAACTGGCTGTCTTGGATAACGTTAGTTGTACTTTTACTTGTGCTTTTTGTTAGTCCAAGTACGCACGCACCCTTCCACCCCAGCAATTACCAACTGTGACTGTGGAGCCACAGACCAGGCGGGCGGCGGAGGCTGTGTCTAAAGTGCATAAACAACCCCGCCGCCCAAATCCCAGATGATCTTGCTTCGCCACGAGATTCTATTTAAACCCGAATGCCCTCGCTCATTACATGTACCCTCGAAATGCTCTCGCCTAAGATCTTATTCTACTCTTACCATTGAGACTCCTACCGCCCAAAAAGCGTGTCGATAACTGCCCTTTGCGAAGTGGTTACGATTTAACCTAACGGGCTGCGAGTCTGTGACCTACCTACCTTCTTTCTCGTCGCCGAAAGATGGATCCACTGTCTATCGCCACCTCATCATTCGCCATCGCAGGGGCCGTCGCCAGGGCCACCATCGCTGTTGTACAGTTCTCCCACGAGGCCAAAGCCGCTGCTGAAGATCTCGAGGCAGTCAGCAGGGAGCTCCATGCCCTGAGCACGATCCTCCATCCATTGACGCGCAGCTTGTCTGGGGCCCCCGATGGCTCAGTGCCGGAAGAGTTCCGAGAGCAACTTAGGTCATCCCTGGAAGGCTGTTGCCTCGTGGTGAGTCAAATAGAAGACTCGGTTAAGAAGTATCAGCGCGACGGCGCGTGGACGAGGACGAAATGGGTGATGTTTGGACGTGGAGATATGGAGAAGCTTAGGAGGAGTCTGGAGGCGTACAAGATGGCACTCGGTCTGGGGATACACGTTGTCTCCATGTATGTCCCCCCTCACTCTGTCCTATCACTGTCCCTTCTTCCCTCTATCGTCCTTGTCCGAGGCTCGCTCACCTGGTTTGCAGGGCTGTCGGGGATAGTATCCAGAAAGATACCACGGAACTTCGAAATGAGACTCGCCTTCTTCGGCTCAATACAGAAGAGATCCTCGCCCGTGTTAATAGCCTTCGCCGCCATGGCCGCAGAAACAGTGGTGGTATCCAGATAAACGAGTGGGTGGAGGACATCGCGATCCTGAGCTCGTATGCCGAGACGACCTACCAAGAATCAATTGCGGACGAAACAGCCGTCGGTGAAACAGACATCGGCGAATCGGCCGTCGATCCAGTCAAGGCCAGAGAGAGTATTCCCCACCCAGTTGGCCACGACAAAGACTTGGGTGATCGCAGACGAATCAAGTACCGCCGTCCGACGAAACAACCTCCCGGTCCATCCCAGACGAGAGAGAGTGTGCACCATAGGACAAGGCGGCCACTTGTCGAAATAGAAGAGGATATAGAGGCAGTGCCCCGACGTCCGACGGGTCCATATATCGCTCCAATCGAGGGGAGAAAAGAAACGGTGCCGCCCCGCGCAAGAAGACAAGTCTTGGATCCACCCGAGGAGATAGTGGCAGTGCCCTCCCCTCGGACAAGGTCGGAACAGAAGCACAAGTCCAGTAAGAGCAGGACAAGAAGTTCAAGCTATCAACCCGGTGATGAAATCACACCCCCACAGCGCCGATCGAACCGGGGTCGTGACAGCGTACGCGCCCCTCATTCGGGTGCTCGATCACCCAACTTTCGACTCGCCCGTGGCGTAGGCTATCTTACTACTGCAGCTCAGTTTCTGGGGGTTTTGGAGACGACAGAGGCACCTCCCTACCCTGACCTTCATGGATAGGGTGGATATAATGGTGGCGAGTAGAGATGGCAAGTGAAATGACAGCATGAGGTGCTGACAGGTCGGCCAACCTGCCCCCGGCAGAGTGATCCTGTGACCTTGGGTCCTTACGTAGATAGAGGGAATAGCCGCGTAAAGGCTGTTCCCTGAATGCATACATGTTTCACCACAGCAGGTGTTCTTGTCGAGGCATGAGAGGCCCGTCAGTGAGTCTCTAGGGGTTTAGAAGAGCACAAGTTCCTCGGCGGCTTAGCCTACAGTAAGGGAAAAGGGGGAGGAAGGCTTTAACTGGTGAGAATACCTTGGTTTTCGTCCGCTTTTGTCTATATATCTCACATATTGATTGATTACAAGCGTCGAATCTCAAATCCCAACTGGACTTCCTGGTCGCCACCAAGACCGACGAAAATTGGGGAGCAGGAGGACACCTACTGCCCCATCATTACCGTCTCGTCACCCGATATTCCTATGATCCTTCCGTTTGTGAGTCGGCAGGCCCTGCTGGGCATCAGACCCAATATCCTCTGGATCGAGCTCAATTCCATTGAACCCCCACGCCGGGAGGCTCATGTCGAAGAGACGGTCCACCTCCTCGAGACTCCGGCCTTTTAGCTCTGGGATCCAGAGGATCGTCGCTACGACAGACGCAAAGCAGATAGACCCGTATATATACCCCACCTTGCCGCCCAAAGCCGCGTAGGGGGGGTTCAGAAGATAGGGTAGCGTGAAGGACGTAACGAATGTTGTCAAGATGGAAATGCAGCAGGCGACTAGGCTTGTCTTCTCCTTGACACGAGCCGATGCTGACTCGCTTAGCACGACGTATGATCTGTTTTGCCAGTGTTAGTCGCGCCTCTAATCCCTGAATTTAAATGCTGAAGGAAAGGGATACTCACAGAGGGCCCCATGAAATGCAGTACATGCAGTTGAACAGAATCATTGAGGCAACCTATCAATTTCTGTGAGCTCATCGCATTTCATATTGTCTTGTAGATGTAGTAGATCTTGCCGACGAACCATCGTTTCCTTCGCAGCTTGCGACGGGTTAGATACCGATGATATGATAGCTACAATCATTAAAAACGTGCCCATCATGAAACCACCGACAGAAAGAATGGGCCTGTCAACCATATTAGCAGTTGTCCTCCAATGACGGGGATTGCTGTTCAGTATGCGGACAGGGGGCGAGTCCTGCCTACCTTCGCCCAAATCCATCGACAACCACCCATGTGCCGGCGGTTCCGACAAGACCCGCAACGTTGGCGAGCATGGTAAACAGGAAAGCCTGGTCCTTGAACCCGTTCTGTTGAAAGAAGACGGTGCTGTACTGGCTAATGAACGCCTGGCCGGTGATCTGCTGTCCGAACATGGCCAGGATAGCTATGCCAGTGCGCCGCCTATTGGTCCGATTAAACACCTCTGCCCACGTGCCCTTGCTTGTATTGGCATTTGCAAACCGGAACGCGTCCAGCTCGTCTTGTATCGCGCTTTCCATCTCCTTCCTACCCCTTAGGCGCATGAGGCTCTTCGCTGCCTCGTCCCATCGACCCTGCGCTAAGAGCCACCTGGGGGACTCCGGGATCAAATGTAAGAAGGCGAGTAGGAAAACCGGGACAACGAACTGCAGGCCGACCGGAATCTGCCACGACGCATCGGAGAGTATGTGCTGCGTCCCAAAGTTGACGAGGGACGCAATCGTCTGTCCGAAAATGATCATCATCTGGATGGTAGAGTTCACGAGACCCCGGAGCTCCGGTGGCGAGCACTCGGCCTGGTAGATGGGGACCACGACGATACAGAAGCCTGTCATGGTGAAGTTGACTATTCTGCCCACGGTGAACTGTGCTACCGTGGTCGCGGACGTCTGCAGCGTCACTCCGACTAGGGATATGCAGGCGAGACACAGCAGGGCCCGCCTGCGGCCCCAACGCTCGGCGATCTTTCCGCACGCAATGGCCCCGACGAGCTTACCGAAGAAGGGGGTGGCGGTCATGACGGACGAGAGATAGGGGGGTAAGGCGTAGAGTTCCTTCTCCTCGTTCCATTGACCGAAGAGCTTCGCGAAAGCTATTTTGTAGATGGGTTATTAGAAGCGCGAATATAGTCAAGGCACTGGAAGGGATCCCGCGATAATATGTACGTTGCATCGCCTGTACACCCGCAAAGTTGCCGACATCGAAGCCGAAGTTAAAAGCAGCCAGTGCCATGTAGCTATGACAGTCAGGCTCTGTCCTTGCTAGCATGCAAGATTGCAAAGAGCAGGACGCACAAAGTGGTGAAAGCAAACATAGGCGTGAAGGCCTTGAACCGTTGGGCCACCCTGGGCGTTTCCCCACGCGAGGTCATGGTGGAGATCGTAGATGGTATGAAAAATGGCACCACTGCTTATGGCGAGATGCTGGTACTCTTCGGTGCCGGATAGCAGGCCAGGGGGTGGATATCCCACCACTTTAAATCATTTTCAGCCCCGCGCCTATTAGAGTATCGAGAGGAGATCTTAACGAGGTCAAGGACCTCTGGGAGGCGGAGCCCGAGAAGTTCACCGAGCTTATGGCTCTGTCGGAGTACATGGAGGAGGTCAGCAATGTGGGGGTGGCTGGGGAGTGTCCGGACGTTATGCTGTGATACGAGGCGCCGATTTCGCGACGAGCTTGACGATAGGTACGGGTGGGTCAAGCTTGTTGGGAGGCTTGATCGTGTGCCGGAGCACCTTAAAAAGCGTTGTGCCGATATAAAGGTTTCGATCTTTTTTTATATCAAACAGAATATACGCGTAACATTAACGCATCATGGCGACCAGACTGAACAGATGATTGTACCACAGCTGCCATGTCAGACGTCCTCGTGAGCCGCCCTGTATGAGCCGTAGATCGTCGTAATCCGTATTATTATGTATCAGTCTACACCGGTAGTGCTCGTAAGCTGGTCCAAAAAGCAATCGTTGTCCCTAATAGGGAGACTGCATAAGTGGCGTGTGGCGCAACCTATCCTAGACAAGATCATCGCCCTGTGATAAACTCGCAAAAGTTCCCCAAAGGTCGAGTTCGCTTGGGTGGGTGCGGATCGTCAAACGTCCTCCGAACCGGCAGTGAACAGACAAGCCCTCCATGACCACGACTGACCGAACGCGCCTACATACCTTCGCGTTCCCAATGATCTAGCTTGTATGGGAAGCCAACTCCCGACAATGACTAGCCGGCCGAACCCCTCGGGACGGTCCACATATTTGCAGGCAAATAACGCTGTCTTTGCTAACCAATAGCTTCAAGGAGCTGAGTGGAATCCACGGCGATTGGGCTATAATCGAATGCCGATACCCCATGCGGAGTTCTGGCCTATTCCGTGGGCTTTGATGCTCTTACTAGAGGTCTTTAAGGAACTTATGGCTCCTGCCAAAACTTAATGGGTTACCTACAGTCGCTAACAGGAATACGCCCTTCATAGTAAAACCTATGTACATGACCGATCGCCTGATTTCCCACTACCACTCCTGAACCTCGCCAGTGTAAAGGACAACCTTCCCGCCATACTTCTCCTTGGTAGCCGTCACAAGCACGTTAAACATACCATCCACAGACTCGTCGACGGATAAGAGAGCGTCCGGCGAGAAACCCAAGAACCCCGCAGAGGTTTTTCCGCCCTCGGTCCCAACGAATCCGGGGTCCAAGACAAAGGCGTTGAGCCACTCGTCCTCAGCGTTGATCCTAATACCATACCAGGCCACCGCGACCTTGGATGGGCCGTATGTGGCATTCGGTATGGGAGGTTGGCGCCTGGCCGTTGCAAGCCATTACAGTTAGCAAAAAGATTGTCTCCCTGTACCACTTTTCCTTTATTCGATGAAAGGGGGGGAGGGGTTGAGGGGTATTGAAAGGGGAAGGACAACTACGTACCCGAGAGTCCCAGCCCCTGAACCAACAGGCGCAAAAATGGGCTTCTGTCTCGGCGACTTCTGCAACAGATCGCGCGTGGCCTGGTACAGCGATACCACGCTATACGTGTTCACATCGAAATGCAGCTGGATATCGGACCGCTTCGCGTCCTTGACCAGGGGGCACTGTTTCACAATACCGGCGTTTGGGATGACGATGTCCAGGTGGTCAACGCCGTGCACCTCGTGGAGCTGCGTGGCAATGTCGAAGGCGTCCTGCTCGACCTCGGCACTGTACTTGAGCACGATCAGGGAGCTGCCCTCCCCCTTAGGGAGGGAGGCGAGCTCCTTCGAGGTGGGGTGCTCCGGGTCGCGGTTGGCGGCGATGACGGTCTATTTATAGCGTCAGCCTTGCCTAAGAGTGTACCTTGTCTGCGGATGAGAACGACAATCATACGTGGTTTGGCTGCGCGAGGAATCGGCTGAGAAGGCCCTTTCCCAACCCGCGGTTTGCGCCGGTGATCAAGACGAAGGTTTGGGACATTGTGTGAGTGAAGATGCAGAGAATGGTCAGAGGGGCCAGTAAGTGTAAGACTTGTAGGTAGGCGAACGGCGATAGAGAAAGCGGTCGATGTATCTACAAGATGTATGCTATGTCTAGATATTAAAGTCAACCCACTGCGATAATGTCAAGCATATCTCCGGACACATCTTGATCGGATCGTGCAAAGTCCGGCCATATTACAAATGCTTACTGACAAATTCACCAATTTGTAATTCACACCCGTAGGATCTCAATCATGCCGTTTGCCAATATTTCCCCTCCACGGCAGCTAGCGTCAGCTAATGGCTGGAAACAGAATTTAAGGGGAGTAGGGGTGTGATGCTTTTTGGGGAGGGCGACACATGACGTGCAACTTTTTGCGTCGACTTCTTCATGAAATGCAACTTTTTGCGACGACTCCTGCCAAGAGATTATATGTTTTTTCTCAAAGTTCACTGTAGGTCAGTATCTATGTACATATAGTAAGCACTCTTATTGTGAGTGTGACACCCTTATGCCGGGGCCAGACACGAGTAGGGATGTATATGTGAAGATGAGCTCTGGGCGAGACAGAGCGAATAAATGTGACTTTCACGGCGGCAGTGCGCTTCCGCCTGAAGGAATACAGTTCTCCTGCGTATGGTATGTAGTTTTGTAAGCAAACTTTATTTCTTTTCCTTGGCGAGTGAGGAAGGCGCGTGATAGTTCTGGTCGTAGTTTTGGAAGGCGCGAGGGACCCCATCACACCGCTACGCGAATCCCTCCAACCACCACAATGCTATCGCTCCCACAGTTCTCTCACTTCTCAACACCTTCGTCCCCCACAATCCTGGCCCTGGCACGCTTCCATTAATCTATCAAGGCACGTTCCTATGCCCTCTAATTGGACACTCCCTGGCTCAACCAATCAGAACAGAAGCCCTTCCTCGAAAAACACGCCACCCTCCGATCTGTGCATCGGCGATGGCCCGAATACCCCTTGTCTTCCATATCGTAGGGTGAAAAAGCCGTTCGAGGACATCAAGGCGACCAGCGGAGACGGTCTCCGCATCACGGGTGTCACTCGTGAGATCTTTTCCCGAATAATGGCGGCACGGTCTGAAGACTGCAGGTTCAAATTGTTCTTCTCCGAGGCCAATAGGCTTGTTCTTGTTACCATTCCCACTATACATCACGAGAGTTTGGCCTTTGAGATATCCTTCCACATCGCCGCGATGACCAGAGACATGGACCTGCGGGGCCGCCCGCTCCGGGGAACCGCAGGCACAACGTTCGCTGGTTCGGGTGAAGGAGATGGATCATTCATGCCGAGCTTGCCCAGCGGTGAGAGACGGGCTTGGCCAACAGTGGTGATAGAGCTGGGTTATACACAGTCGATGGCCGACCTCAGAATGAAGGCAAGATGGTGGATTATGGCATCAGACGGTGCCGTGAAGATCGTTATACTGGTGAAGTGCACGTCTTCCCGGGGTAATACTACTATTAAAAAGTGGAAGGGAGTTCATGAAGATCGCCCCGGCGCCACCTCGACGCATGCGACCGCAAATGCGCCAGCCTTTCAACCGGTATGCGTCCAGACCATCACCATCTCCCGCCCGGGCGTCGGCAGTACCGACCCGGCTCGACTGGACCTAAATTCGTATTTCGTGGCTAGGGGCCCTCTGCGGTTGCAATTTAGGGACGTGTTTGACCGTGAGGCGGAGGATGGTGAGCATGACATCTTGCTCGATGATAATGTTCTCAAAAGCGTAGCAATTCGGGCTTGGGAATGAAGAAGGGTCGGTGTATTCATATAAAGTCAGCCAACTTCAAGTAATAAAACGAAACCCTAACTGCTTCGTTTTACACTGTTCCATCGTTCTAAAAGATCACGTCGGGGTCTTCGTTCCCAATTTTCTTATTGTAAATATCTGTTCAGGCTCGAGCCGCTCCGATGGAGCTTACCCCTGCTGCAAGAACCCTACACTTCCTGGCCTATGATAGCGGCCTGGCCATCGACATATCGCCGGGATATTAATCACGTGTGCTGTAACTCAGCCCATCGAACTCCAAACTCCAAACTCGCCCAACTTCTTCACTTCACACTTCACATCCTCCGCCCGTCCCCCCCCCTTTTTTTTTGTTCTGCCTTTCTCCCCCTCCTTTAAAATAAAATGGAGCTCCTCAGATTCCCAGACGAACTGCTAATAGCAACCGGGACCTTTCTGCGCCCTCGAGACCTTTGCTGTCTCATCCGTGTCAATCGGCAGTTTCACGCCATCTTCGAGCCCGTACTCTACCAGCAGGATGCCTGCGAGAGCCACCCGAACACCCCAGCAGCGCTGATGTGGGCCGCCAGTAACGGCGACGCCGAAATAGCGCGCAAGGCCCTCTCGAGAGTGAAGGTCGACAAACTTGCCGACCTCGATGGTGGACTCGAGTTGCTAACAACGTTGGCAATCCCGCGAGGCCACTACGAAGTAGTGAAGGTATTACTCGCATCCGGCAAAGTCGACGTCAACGAGGAAGACAAATATGGCAGCCGGCCGCTGATATCAGCGTGCCTGTGGGGTGCCGACAAGGTTCGCATGGCGGAACTACTCCTATCTGTGGACGGCATCGAGATCAACACCAGCAGCAGGAACGGCACCCCCCTCCTAGAGCTGGCGGTGGACACCGGGAACCTAGAGCTCGTGAAGCTACTCATGTCCTTCGAAGGCATCGAGTTGACTTCGAAAAAAACTCCCGGACGGACGCTCCTGTGGCCCGCCGCAGCCCTGGGCCACTTAGACATCGTAAAGTTCCTCCTCGGGACAGGGAAGATCGACCCCGCGGCGCTCAATGAGGAAAAAGGGATGCCGCTCCTTCACTGGCTGGCCATTGATGTAGAGAAGGGAATGGACCAAGAGGAGGAAATGATTCGGCTGCTCCTGGCCGCTGACGGGGTAGATGCTAGCGCGAGGGATAACTCCGGCTGCACGGCACTGTTCTACGCCGCCCAGGGAAGCAGCGTGGATCTGGTGAAGGTCCTCCTCGATGAAGGTACAGACCCCAATTCACGGAACCACGACGGCGACACCGCGCTCATGCATGCGGCTTCGGGGGCTGGGAGCGCGGAGGTCTTCAGGCTGTTGCTTGAGCGGGGCGCAGACCCCAATTCCAGGAACCACGCTGGCTATACGGCCCTCATGTATGCGGCAAAAAATATTCGGAATGCGAGAAGATATCCAGAGCCTGATGATGCTCCCACTCGCCCGTTAAATGGCGCTGCGGTTGTCGTCAGGCTGCTACTTGAGAGAGGCGCAGACCCCAATTCTAGGAACCAGGACGGCTGGACACCTCTCATGTTCGCGGCAGATGTTGGAAACGCGGATGCCATCGAGTTGCTACTTGAACGGGGGGCGGACCCGGAAGTCGAAAATAACAACTCGCATTCGGCCACATACATAGCTTATGCAAAAGGCCATTTTGAAGCGGAGTCAGTTCTGCTCGTGGCCACCTTGGAAGGGATCCCATGAACACACCGTGGGCTCCCTTTGCTAGCATCCGTTAGCCCAACCCGGGAAAAGGGCAAGTAATCCTTGATAGATTTATGGATTTGCTCCGAGTGTAGGGTCACTGGGTGCTTAAATAACAGACCGACTGATATAACATAAGCAAGCGTAACGTCTCTTCTTGCCGCTTCTTAATGGGCAGCTCCGCTATACGCAACGTCTCTTGGGCCATTATTCGCCGCCCCGCCTTCATCAAATAACTGGTAACATGGCCGAGCGGTCTAAGGCGCCAGGTTAAGGTTACCTTAACAAGTAATTCCTGGTCATGGTTTCATGGCGTGAGTTCGAATCTCACTGTTATCAAGATTTCTTTTTGCCTGATGTCATTTTTGGTGGGGTTGTTTTTTGCTATTAGCATTTTACTACCTAGTGTGTAAACCTATCTACAAGGGGAGTTTCTTCCAAACGATGGGACCTCCGACAGGTGTAGTTGGAGACCTGAATCCCTATTCTGCGATTTTCTTGGTATGTATGTCTGTAAGGCACTCAGCGCAAACTCCTGCTCCGAACTAGATGCTTAGGCTGTGGCACGCAGCAGGTCCCCCTGAGGCGGGTTCGACAGTCTGACACGAGATCCAACACAATCTGCGACGATATTGGGGAGATACTATCTTCTATGTGGGTAGCACAAAGGAGAGGCTGAGATGGTGTGGAAGACAGATTCGGCGGCGTCATGACATGCCAGACCAAGACTTTAGCCCCCAACTAAGGATGGGGTCCGGAGCTCCCCCAAATCCGCCCGCGCCTGGGAGTAGCCCGGATGCGATCTATCTTTAGACCGACACAGCGTATTTGCCGGCGTCTGCACGTCAGTAAACTCTGTGGGGGTGGACGGGGAGGGGGATTCCAGTGCCAGCCGCTGTTCGACGTCACACAGATGACAGACTGCAGCGACGTCTTTGGCTGCATGGCCAGTAGGTCTGAGCCCATGACCACGGAGCTGGCGCGTCGTGTGCGACCTGTATGGCAGGCAACCGCGCCCAAGCCCTAAATAAACTCATCTCCATGTATATATAAACCCAATTTAGCTCTTTTGCTACGTAGGCATCCACTTCCGCCTACGCTCAAATTTCTAGATACAGCTTCAATGTGAACCTGGATCCGCTCGGTGCCCTATGGAAAGATCGAATAGCTCATCGCGAAACGAGTACTGCAGCGCTGTCACATCATAGACTCTCAAATACCGTGTATAAAGCGACTAAATACCAAGGTGAGACCGACCACAGCCATGGGCATCGACGATCTCCTCGAATTCGACGCACAGTCCTACACCGCTAAACTGCGCAACCTCCCCACGCCGCATCTTAAAGCCCGCGAGGAGGAAAAGACGCGCCAGATTCTCTCGGGCTCCTGCTCCTTCGGCCTAGGCGCCGGCTCCCTCGGGGCAACCGGCGGCCTGAGCGCCCTCTGGATGGGCGTCTCCGCCCGAAACATCCACGTCGCCGGCCAAAAGCTGGAGCTCATACAGGCGGAGCTCACCAGGCGCGGGGTCCCGCTCAAGACAACGGTGACAGAGAAAGATAAGGGCGTGGCTGTCGTCGGCGGACTAGCTGCTTTCGTGGTAGGAAGTGAGGTCCAAGCGGGTCTAGACGGGGCGGTGGGTGGTGGCGGTGGGGATCCTAGCTTTGGGGAGGTGTTTCAAGCGAACGTTGCCGGAAGCGTTGCGGGTGGTATATCGAGGGATGTCCTGGAGCGATTCGAGACTAGGGACTGGAGGGAGGGGGTGAAGTCGGCCCTGGGGTGTTTGAGACTTGCTGGGATGTGGCCGGGAGTTAACTCCGTTTACTGCGACGCGTGCGGGGAGGATATCGCGTCCGGCATGTTTGCGCGTGAGTTTGGCCCCTATATCTCGAGGTACTTGGGAACTAACAGCCCTGTGTAAAGACTGCTGCGAGTGCGACGACAATTACGATCTCTGCCACTCATGCTATTCAAAGGGCGTCGCCTGCCCTCAAGCCGCGAGTGGCCATAAGCTCGCTATTCGGCAAGTGGCCGTGGACGGACTTTTCGACAGGGAGGTGGTTCAAAGGGCCTTGGAATGCCGGACTATCTACTGTGATTCCTGCAAGCAGACATTGCAGCAGGGGAGATTCTACGGTATCGAAGATCTCGAATGCTACTAATCAACTTGGCTTGGTGCTGATCGATCCTTCCAGCATGCGGAAAGTGTAACCGGGACGCCGGCCACTACGATCTCTGCGCGAACTGCTACTTTGACGGGGCTACTTGTCTTCAGCCCCTAGAGCACTCGCTATACGTTTTTCTCGCCGGCTTCGTCCCGCGAAAGAACGAGTCAGGGTATACGAAGACGCAAGGATCTGGAGTGGCACAATGTGACCATTGCTCCGAGGTTGTGACACAGGGCCTCTACTTCCGTATGTCCTCCTCGAAACATTCTTTGCTCTCTGATATCTCGCTAATGGCAATGCACTTCCCAGAGTGTCGGGAGTCTTCCTGCCAGAACGACCAAGATTATTCCGACGTATGCTATCGATGTTATGAGAAAGGGCGTTCCTGCAAGAATAGTACTCATCGGTTAAATCTCATCCTGTCATATGATGCAACGCGCCGGATGGACGAGATTTACCGCGGTGAAACGTCATATTGCGACGCATGCAAGGGGGATACAGGGGATTTCTCGTTCCGTATGTGTTCCCTGTTTTGTTATTTGAGGATACCGGCTGGCTGACCATGGATAGATTGTAATACTTGCGCAGGGGGGAACTATGATATCTGTGCTGTTTGCTACTATATGGGCTGGAGATGTGCGAATGTAAAACATACCCTTGACCGCGTCGTTCGCGGTAAGTGATGATGCACTCCTCTCGGGTGTTTTGGAACAGGCAGGGGACATGCCTTAGCGGCACTGGCGGCGCAAACGCTCCAACAGGACGAGCTGGGATGGAGTGGGCTATTTCCCGTGATTATGTAGACAGTGGGAAGATGGAGCAAATACCAGAGGGGTGATAATCCTTACAGGCACAGGGTCCCGGGAGATTAGCCCTATTGAGTCGTGGAAATCCTTCCTCAGAGGATGGCTCATCGAGGTGGCAAGGAAGGACAGTTGCACCCTGTTACCTGTCGTACGTTGCAGAGTATCGAATGGACCATAGGCAACTTTGGGGGATAGCCATTGAGATAGGTGATGGATCTTCGAGCGGACAGGAGGCATGTCGCTCTTCGAATTCGCTTCGGGGATATGGTAGATAGGTAGAGCAAGCTGCACACGACGAGTTCCTATATCCCAGGATGTTCCTAATACCATTGTTTGTGCCATAAGTATCCTGATACGGAAAAAGACGGCAATGGGTTTATGAGGTGAGGGAGAATATTTCCCTATCGTGACTACTAATTACATGAATCTGGGCACCAGCAGGGCAAATTCCAATTTGCGCGACACCTCAGCTTTCAATCGCTTCCAGCAATTTGGGTATCCTAATACCCCCGCGCTATCCTCCACTTCTTTATCTCCTCCTCAACGCCACTGGCAAGACCCTCCCTCCAACCCCCCTTACTATCATCCTCGCCCCCTACCCTGGTCAGCGACCACGCCAGCAATCCCTCCGCCCTCGCACCACCCGGGTGCTCGAGCAGCCCTACCCCGATATCCACTAAGTCAGGACGATCATCGACGGCATAAAACACCGAGGCGCCGCACCGCGAGCAGTGATACCGCCACACATCATGGGAACTCTGGTACGCCGCCAACGTCCCCAGGCGAGGGTCTCGATCCTTGGCGTCAACAGTAACGGCCTCTCTCAGGTCTGAAACCGTCTGCGGGAGTGCAGTCGAAGAAGGCAACTGGGTCTCAACAGAGCCATCGCCCCCGGTGCCGGCTGCGAAGTGGATGTGTGAGAGGTTCGCAAACGTCCAGCTCATCAAATCCGAACCCACCCAAACGCGGCACGAGTTGCAGGCGTCGAGGGTTGAGGCATACTTGTACGTCTTGGGTTTAACGAACCACGGTAGCTCGGCGTCAGGACGGCCGGCCATATCTGCCGCGCTTCTCAGGACTAAGTCTACCCCGCGGCAATGGCATCGAAATCTCGTAGGCTCGGGAGATGCTACGGCCCCGGGGCCCGGGGGCGTATTTTGGGTGAACGACTCGGGAGAAACCTCATCGCCGTCCTTATCCTCTCGCCAAAACTTCGGATACGTCCCATCAGAATGTGGGATGCGGAACCACGGTGACAATCCGCCGTCCACGGTATCACCGACGTAGGTGTGATTGTCGTACCGGATGAGATTCGGGGTCTTGCCTAAGACGCCAGTGAGAACCCAGGGAACAGATCCGGACTTGGTTCCCCTGGAAAACATGTGGCTTCCGCATTGCTTGCAGAAGAACTTGTTGAGGTTTTTGGAGAAGGAGTACTTCTCCAAGGCCGAGAGGTCTTCATCTTTGTTTGGCCACTTGACATCTGACAGGTAAAGGGTACCAAGTAGATGCCTGCACGAGTCGCAGTGGCAGCAAGAGGCGCTTAGTGGGAGGGCAGAACTTGGGAGAGACGAGGTGTAGGTGCGGGCCTTGCAGAGGCACTGAGCAACCAGCTGGACAGTTTCCTCCGACATGATAAGCAGCTGACAAAATTGATTGCGGGTGTTCGTTCAAGGACAGCTTCCCTGTATTCTTTCTCTTGATAAGGGAGACGATGTGCTAATTCAATTGACATATAGAGGCGAGTGTATAGTGAATGAAGCCTTTGGGGTGGGTGAAATGTTACATGGAGGTATAGGTGTGTTTATTGAGAATACTTTGTTTGTTGAGTGTAGGTGTAAGTAATTTTTTGGTTTGAACTTGTTGTGGTAGTGACTAGGTTCACATTGTTCCGAGATAAACTGGGCGAAATTTGTGAATATATTCACTTTACGTATTCGCCTTTATGACTTGAACATATAAGCCGGGATTTTCATTTTCCCGGCCCTCTGCCAATTCCCCCGCACTTATTTTCGAGGGGACACCAGTCAGGATCAGTCTTACCTGTTGGGAAAGTGATCTGTGGTTACAATGTCTTTCCCTACTCTATCTCTCCCAGCCAGCCTCGACTGGTGTGTATTCTCGACGGTCTAGGCTTGAGTGACGCAGATCAATACGATGTGCGAGGACCTAACCTAGAAAAGCAGGAGTTAATTGCATGACACAGTAGTCTAGGGTACTAGCGCCACCTTCGCACAAGTGCACATCGTGGTAATTAAGGAAGATTCAGGTAATCATCAGCCCCAGCTATGGACTATAATTGTTCACCTAAACCCCTTGTGCTCAGTGCTTGTCCGGTCTTGCTCATAAACTGCGTCCTCCTCTACGAGCGACTTGGAACGCTACCTAGGGGCTAGGACGTGCTATATCCGTGTATCTTGATACTTTATTGGGGCCAATATACGACCCGACGTTCTGCGAGGATTGCCTACAATGTCTCTTGTACTTCCTCCTATCAATTCTGACTCCCCACTCCTTAACCCCTCCGACTGTGATGCAATGGAGTGGCTCAGGCCACCTGGTGGTGAAAAAAAAAAAAAAAAAAAAGTAAGCGACACCTGTGAGATTCGAACTCACGCTCCCGAAGGAACGGGCTTAGCAGGCCCGCGCGTTAACCACTCCGCCAAAGTGCCTAGGGCTTCTTCCGATACTGTGGCGACTCAATTTGATATCTATATACGGACAATAGAATGGAGGCGCTTGGCCGGTTCTCCCCATCTCGGTGGATTGATGGCGAGCCGATAGATGGGGACATATTCAATCTGTTAGTCTCCATAGCTAGACACATTCTTTCTGATATTTACGGTTTTCCGAAAGCACGGTGAAGGTACCAAAAGAAATTTTCCAAATTAGATCATATGCTATTCCAATCACTGATAAAGTCCTTTCCCTCTGCCGGAATCTGCCTCGGAGTACTCCATTTCCATGTCTAGGCGAGTCCGGGGCGGACACCCACAGCAACCGCTGCTTACTTCTCGTACCACTCCGACGGAGACCTTTTCCTTGAGCGAGACCTTCTCCTCGAGCGAGACCAAGGCCACGCCAACCGCGGCACATGAATGGCCGACTTTATCCTAGCCATAGATCTCCTACCTGTAAGGGATAGGCATAGGATTGCGATCCCCGCCGTGAGCGGCCCTGAAATCTTCCAGAAACGAGCCTGGATGTCTGTCCAACTAATCTTGAGCCCCTCGACCCCGCCGCCCATGCTAAGGTACGACGCGACGAAACTCAGCGGTAGGAAGATGACGGTAACGATTGTGAAGACGACGACGGCGCGGCTCTGGTCGCCCTCCATGATCTCCGTCAACTCGCGCACCTGTCGCACAAGCCGCGTGCACAGGTCCACGATCTGCGACAGGCGCCGCGCGTCCCTGTCTAGCTCTCGAATCTGCCGCACGAACAGCTCGACCTCTAGGTCAGCGAGGTTTACCCGGTCTGTCGCATGGCGTAGGTCTCGGTGGTACGTGCCGGGCTGTAAGAGGTAGCCGAGGGATTTGAGAGGGCCTGTCTGCCACTCGTTGAACTCCTCGAGAAGGTTGAGTTCCTCCGCGAGGGCCGTGATGACAGGGATTTGGCGCTTCTGGGGGTTGCGAGTGATGGCAGAGCGCTAGATTGCAGTATGTTAGCTGACGACATCGTGTGAAAATATGCGAGTTGCCTCTCTATCGCCATCCGAAAACGTACCAGGTTCTTGACGTAGCCCTCATAGAGGCCTGCGGCTTTCTTGTTGTTGTGAATCGGCATCCGGACGAGATTGCACATGATCTGCAATCCAACGTAGTGCATCCCAACCGAAGTCATGAAGTTCTCGGACCTGTCTTGCACCGTCTCGTCCGTCATCGACACCAGCGCCCTGTCGGCCTTCCTAATCAAGTCACTAACGGCTTCACCGATACTCTCCATAGCCTTCTTCCGCGCTTTCTGCTTGTGACAGGTCATGTCTTTCGCCCGCCTCCCCTGCTCGAAGTCCCGGTAGAACCAGTGCATCTCGTGGATTGTATTTGCCAAGGCACACACAAACGCCACGATCAGTTTGAAGGCGTCCAGGAGCACGTAGGGGAGACCTTGTTCAGGAGCCCGGAACTCCCCCTCGAAGAGCACTCCGTCTTGTATCGAAGCCAGTTTCCTGAGGATGGAACGAATTCCGTCTCGACTCGCAGAGAGGATGGTCTCGATCTCTTCTTCAAGCCACTCTCTCCGGGCGTCGTGTACTGATATAAGGCACTTCCACAACTCTTCGTCGGATCGTGACATGACCAGGTGCATGCTTCGTAGATGAGCGGTGGCCTTGTCTCGACTAGAGTATATCCGCCCTCGTTCGCAGTCCCGACACTTGTACTGGCGATCTCTCCCGGGTATAGTTGGACGGAAGTCATATTGACCCACCTCCCTGCGGGAAATTACCCAGTCATGTCTTGTTACACCGATAATGGCTGCCACCGAGCTTTCGCCCAAGGATCCACTCGGGGTAGGGTCCTAGAAATATCAAGTCAGCTTGCATAGTTCCACCTAAGCCATAGGGTCGTCCGTTTTCTCAACACCTACCTCTATTATCATCGAGAGAGCGGCAAAGTACTTGGAGGTAAGAGAGCATGGCAGCCCAGACGACACGAAGGACTCGAACATCGATATGCAGAGATCGAACAACTCCTCAATGTGTGCTTGGGACTGGCCGGTAGGGAGCCGGAACTTGCTAGACGGCGAGCTACCGCCGTTGGCGCCATCCAAAGCACTCCTTCTAAGAGCGAAGTCTTCGAGCGAGCATTGTCGCATTCCTTCATAAACGTTCTCGCCGAAGGCATCGTAAAGGTCTTGCAGCGGCCTGCTCGAGCGTGGAAACTTGTCCAAGTGAAGAAGAGCAGCTTCAGTGAGGCCAACCCCCTCCTTGAACCCCTCCGTAACTGACCTTGATTTATCGGTGCTGGACCAGGCCAAGAACGGGGGCACCTTTCTGTTTAGCTCGGGGACATTTGGAAGGGAATCTGGCTTTGTTAGGATCGTTGCGGCTGGCTAGGATGATAAGAAGTACTTACCTTTGGGTTCTTCATTTTTCTCCGGCTCGGGAATGGACAGAAATGCTGGAAGATCCGCGTCTGGGATGAACCTTCTACGTCGTCGCGAGCGATACCCCGAGATAACGATGGTGCGTTCGCGTCGGCCGACCCTCTCCGACCCGCTCGATGAGCCAGGGGCGGATGTCGATCGGCGGCTGCTGATCCCGAGGTAGGACGACCGTTCATCGCTTGATTCATAACTCGAACCATCGGAGTAGAGTGGTGACGATGTGACAGAGATTTTTATCAGGGGGATGTCAGTCCCCTTCAGCAAGCTAGACCACGTCGCAGCAGTGATTGCTTCTCCTTCTAATACCTCGAGCTGGATATCGGCGTCATCAACATCCCTTCCCGCCCTAGACAGCTGGTTTCTGACCTCGATGTGCAGCTCCTAAGCGAGAATAAGTCACTTGGGACTTATATGTAATCAATACTGGCTAAAGGGGTTGATACTCACGTAGAAGCTTTTACAGTTGCTCAACAACGAGTAATAGAGTTTTCTCTCCTCATCCATGAACTGAATGACGGTTTCCCCTTCTTTACCTTGTCCGGTTGGCTCCCTCACGGCGATACTATTGCCTTCGAGGTCTTTCCTACTAATATTCCCGTATGTGAGTAGCCCTATTTCGAAGAAGAGTGTTAACATTTAACATGGTCGTACACGCCATATACCGCGTGCCGTTTTCATGGATAACCTCACCTGACTCCGTGATGAGCATCCAGACCTGTCGCACCCAGAGGACTTGATCCGTTGCCTGTCCCTCGTTCCTCCTGAACTCCTGGTCTTTATCTCGGTCCGTGGAGGCGCTGAGCATGTTGAAGGCCTCGTGTAATCTCCGGGGCGGGCAGATGCCCTCGGATTTACTCGTGTCAGGTCCACCTTTATAGGGACCAGGACTAAGATACGGAATGGACACAAAGATTGCCGAGGCCGCAGGAGTTTCTCCGACCTTGGTGTCGCACCTCAGTATGGTTGCGGGTCTGATGTACCAGTCGTCGTCCAGCTTTTCAGCCTTTATGCGACGGAGGAGGTGGCCGATGACACTCGACGTTGCCCGATCCTTGGCTAAGTCGAATTGAGCAATGTCCTGCGCAAGAAATCTGTATGAGCCACGGTGGCGATTAATAGTAAACAGGTCGGGGCATATAACCTACTTCAAAGTCGTGAAAATTCATCGGGTTCCTCCTGACGTGTCTAATCAAGATCCCACCCAAGTCAGCATTGTATCCCACCGTACCCTACACACTATAGGAGCACATACAGCCACGTCGAATGGTCTCCTCCGGCAGATGAACTGTTCTGGCCGCCTGGCAGTGGCGGCTTCACTTTCTGTGCAATCAGTTCTAGGGTAGCCAGACTGACTTTTTCGGGGCCCTCCCAAAAAGTACGAGCCGACGAGATAACCAGCCGTTCCGGCGGGATGGCCTGCGTATCGGTGCCATTCAGAGGTTGAGTCGGTCGTCGGACAAGCCTATCCTGGACCTTGCAAGCCACGACCAGCCGCTTATCTGAATTGCCGTGGGCGAAGAGCTTTCGTATTCTCTCTGGGACTTCACTCTCCGCGTCAGATGATCCGGTGTCACTGTCGGTTGAGCCCCTATGCCTTTCTCTACGCCATGCCCAATCCGTTGCCCCATGCCTTACTCCATGCCTTGCCCCATGTCTTGCTCCATGCCTTGCTTTGTACTTTGAGACCGACGAGCCTGACGACGAAACCGATACGGCCGGTGACAGCGCACGCCTCCGCGACCTCGTTCCGTGGAGCAGACCGAGCTTAAGATTCACGTCGCCTCGACTGGCTGCCGTATGGGTTGCCTTGCTCCTGCTCAGCTTAGTCCAGGGCCGAACACCACCTGAATGACCCGAATAGGGCGATGGGGATCGCGAGGATGGTGACGACGACGAGGAGGACCACGACGATCGTTGGGGTAAGGTTTTCCGGAAAAACGACAGGCTCTTCTTTCCCTTTCTTGGAATGGCGGACGATCCCGCAAAGCCTTCTTTAGATGACGGGATGTCGTCGTGCCCAGAACCATATTGAGCCGGCCTTGGCGGCCGGGGCATAGTCGGAGGTGGTGGCCTGGGAATGAATGCGGGCGGGGGAGGTGGTCCACTAGGCATGGTGCTAAGCGGCCACATCGCCATGCTGACTGACCACCCCGGCTGGACAAGATGCTCCCAGACTGAGGGCAGGATTATTTCGCCGTTAGGCCCCATCAAGTCATATTGGCCCCTCACAACCTGCGGACCAATGACTTCCACCGCCTCGAAGGCCTCGTTTAGGAGGCCGGAGACTCCCTAGGGTCGCAAATGCGTTCGAATGAGCAGTGGATTCACATTTGCCGGCGCGGCCAGGCAGAGTAGGTTCGGCAACTCACTTTCCAGGTATTGACAAGGTGCCATGGGAGGGTGAAGTTTCTCCCCACAGCATCTTTTAGTTTGATTGGTGCTTTACCATCTTCGTCGGCATTGCTGGCCGCCGGGATATCAGCATCGAGAGGAATGGTGCCTCCGTCCACCTGTGAGATCTCGGGAGGTCCTGGAGAGGTATCATCCTCGACCGTTGGTGGCACGTATTGCCCGCTTGGCTGCTCTACCGTCGTGTCTTCAGACATGGCTAGCTCGAAGGTGTCTTAAGCGCTCGATCGCGCCTTGACTGTTAGCTGCGCAAGACAGACTAGTATTATTTGTGCAGTTGAGTCAGTTCTGCCAAAGCCGCAGCCTGGTGCAAACAGGAGGTTGGGAGGGAGGCCTTCCCCGCGTGCTTAGTAAGATGAAGACCCTCATGTAGAGAGTTACACTGCAGGCGGCAGTGCTGTCGGACATTGCATTAGACCGGGGGCTGTACAAGTGAGATCATTCCCGTATTGGCGAATTCTCAGCCCAAGCCACATGTAGGTAGACTTTAATATGTAGGTCTTGTATAAGAAGTAACGGCTGAAGAAAGCGGGGAGCATAAGGCATAGGTATGGGTAGGTTACTGGCGGGTTCTTGTGTGGTTGGCGATTGTTTAAAGAGGAATCATTCAGGCCTTCGACTACTGTGAAGGAAGCCGACTTTAATTTACGCGGCACTCTTAAAAGAGAGTAGCCTTATTTTCCAGCTGGTACGAAGTTCCAAACCCAAAAGTGAGCCATGGCTTCCTTCTCTCGCAGCATGGCCGGCTATCTGGACCTACATGTACCATCGCGATGTCTGTCGCCAACACCCAATGAAAAGCTGGATTGATTTGTACACTTTACAACTGACCCAATTACAAACTCACCTCACTCTAAGCCCGCCCCCTCTGTGCTGCACGTTGCCTCACTTCTTTTGTGCACTTTCGCCTCACTCCCATTTACACCATATTGGTGTATTTGCCCACAACGGTGATGGCGCTTGACTATAAGAGCCCTGCTGCTATCGAGATGCACTCGTGTCGTCTCCGTAGTCCGGCGACGATGTTCGGGCCAAGCTCTCTATTGCGCGAACTAGACCACCGCCGACATATTTCTCGACGCCCGTACATGACTCTGAGCCGTGTGTCCGTCAACGGATAAGACGATGGCTTTCATATACCGTCCTCTAGAAAACCCCCGAGAAGATATCAGACTACTGTCTCTCCTCCCGGGAGGCGTTGACGACCCTCTGCAATGCATCATCAGGCACACTTCCCTTCCCGACCTACCGCCGGGCATTGTGTCAGGTTCATACGACATATCTGAGATCCAGAAAACCCTGCCCGAGGGATGGAGTGCCACGCAGACTCACGAGTACCGCCTTATGTTCGAGCACGAGGCCACCGAGACAATCTCATGGTCCCATCCCGACCCCCAATTCGACCATACCCAATTTGAACCCCCTCCGCCTCCGCAACCCGCAGGCCCGGTCCCAGCATACGAGGCCCTTTCCTACGTCTGGGGTTCCGCAGCCGACCACCAATTTGCCCTCGTAGCAAACGCCGGCGCACATTCGAACTCCGTCTCCGGACCACACAACGGTCCACCTCCAGACTTCCTGCCCCTGCGGATCACTCGCAATCTCGCGGAGGCTCTCACGTCCCTACGGCTTCCAGACGAGGCCCGCACATTGTGGATCGACGCAATATGCATAAATCAAGAAGACAAGGCCGAAAGGAACCACCAAGTCCTGCGTATGGCGGCCCTCTACACCATGGCACGCCGCGTTCTCATCTGGCTAGGCCCGGAGAGCCCGGACAGTGGCGAGGCCATGTCGACACTCGACTACCTAGGTAGCCAGGTGGAAATCTCGATCAATACAGCTCGCTTCGCCTCCCCCGACGCGGTCGAGAAGAGGTGGTATCGCGCCGAGGTTCCCCTCCCGTACTCGGCTTCCACCTGGGACGCGATCCAGGCCCTCTTCTGGAGGCCGTACTTTGAGCGAGTCTGGGTCACTCAGGAAGTGATCCTCGCGAACCCCCAGGCCGTGGTCATCTGTGGTCCACACGAAGCTCCCTGGCGTAACTTCGTGCGCGCCATCATATGCCTCGGCACCAAGCACGACATCGCCCCCGGGCTCCGAGACCGGTTCAACCACATAAGGACCCTAACGTGGAAGCATTCAGACATCTCGCTCTTCCTCATCTTAAACATGATGAGGAGACAACAGTGCTCTGACCTCCGCGACAAGGTCTACGGCGTCCTAGGCATAACTCCCCCAGGGTTCTCTCGGAGAATCCAGCCCGACTACCAGCTTCCGATATCCGAGGTTTTCAAGAATGCGTTCCTGGCTGCCCTGGAGCACACCAATCGGCTGGTGCTACTGCAGGACTGCGAGCTACTCGGCCCCTCGACCCCCTGGCCCTCGTGGGTTCCGGATTGGTCTGTCAGCCGCAAGAGCAATCTATTATCGGCCTTCACTTTCGCAAGCGGAATCTCGCGGTCCCACCACCGTTTCATCGAGCCCGATACGCTAGAGGTCCTAGGCCGGAGGGTAGGCAGGATCCGAGAGGCCAGTGCCTTCTGTCCGGACACACCGCTGGCTGCGTTGGAGCATGTGCGGACGTGGGCGCCGGCCGGGCTGTTGACGGAGGCGTATGCCGCGGGCGGCTCGCTGCTGGACGCGTTCTTGTTGACGCTCCGGCTGGGATATGTGCGGGAGAGGTTCCCCTGCGGGACTGCAGGCACCTTGGCCACGTGGCGAGAATTTTTCCTAGACAGATTGCACAACACCTCCGAGCCGTTGCAGACAGATGACATCGCCCATGATGGGGAGGTATATTGGACCACTGTGTTCACCAAGTCGCGGTGCTTCGTAACGACCGATGAAGGATATATCGGGCTTGGTCCCCCAGGGGTGATGGCAGGTAAGAAGCCATGTCTGGTAGGTGAACAAAAAGCATTATGAATGCTAACATGGAACGACAGGCGACGTGGCATGCTCGATACTAGGATCCAATTCGTTGATAGTACTCCGGGAAGCCCCCGACGGCCGACATCGTGTAGTGGGAGAGTGCTATATTCAGGGGATGGACGACGCAACCGGCATCCTGGGACCACTGCCGGATTGTTGGGCTGTGGAGGTCGATAAGGATTCATCAGGCTTCGGACTACACCAGTTTCGAAATCACCACACCGATATCTTGACTTCCGAAGATCCGCGGCTACCTCCCCTGTCGCCACCCTGGCAAGCCCTGGAGACGGAGAGGGAGCCTGGTGGGCCGGCTATATGGGCCTGTTACCAGAACGAACTTAACGGAGAGGTTATCCATAGTGATCCAAGACTGCTTCCGGAGTCGCTTGAAGAAAGAGGGATCGAACTTGAGAGCTTCAAGCTCTGTTAGTTGGGAGAAGTATCGCCATAAGTGACGAAGACAGGACGTGCCGGAGGAGGCAGATTGTTACACCATTACGGGCTGTAGAATGCTACTCTGTGAACCTACCATTTTCATAATAATACCCCATTACACATCCGAAAGCTAAGGGCAATGAATGGCAACATTTTCTCAGAACAGCTATCCCTTGCCCCCTATTCTCTACGGCAATATATGCAGCGGGATCGCCTGAGCACCTATTATTGTAACCAAGGATCATTCGTAAAATTGAAGGCTTGCTATGAAAAAGAAATACCACAAAAGAAATATTTATCCCAATCTTGTCTTGCCCTTCGTTCCCTCAAGCACCGGCGTATTAGGCAGTAATCTCCGTAGCAAGAAGCATATCCTTCTTCGCATCCATGCTTCCCCCGCCGGTGTTGTTCCGACAGCAGTCCACGGCGGAGCAGAAGTTAGTGTCGCTCTGGCTGGCGGTCGCCGTCTTCGGCACCCGCATCTGCGCGGGCCAGATCTCGGCGCCGGCGGCCTGCTCCTTCTCGAAGTGCTCCCTGACGACCTCGCGCACCGTCTTCTGGAAGTAGAGCGGGCCCTGCTCCATCTTGGGGTGCATCTCGCCGTTGACGAAGACTCCCGCGCTGAGGTTCTTCTGGGCGTTGGAGCAGAGGACCTTGTCCTCGGACATGATGCGCTTGTACATGTCGTCGATGACCTTGAAGTCTGCGTCGCTGGAGTTCTTGTTCCTGTAGACCTCGTACTTCATCGTCGACTTGGTGGGGCCGCTAGGGACGAAGCGCTGAATGAAGAAGAAGTGCGGCCTTTGAGAGGGCGCGGGCGTTAGTCGATTTTCATGTATGTGATTTCAACATCTGGGCCTTGGGTATGAGGATGGAATGAACACTTACGAGACGTTCAGCGAGGCGTTGGGCCAGAAGTAAGTGCTGGCGACGCGGAAGCCGTTGTCGATTTGGTCTGAGGTGGGGTTCCCAAAGTGCTGAATGTGCATGTCCTTGGTCTTGACGTAGTAGGAGTTGAGGTCGGCAATCTTGGGGATGTCGGGGTGCGTAGTCTTGCAGTGGTAGCACTCGTTGTAGTTGTCGGCCAGGATCTTCCAGTTGTACTCGCCCTCCATCTCCCAGGTGTGGTCGAAAACGTAGTCCTCGAAGTTGTAATGCTCAAACCTGGGCTGCTCATCGACGCCCGCAAAGTCCTTGCTCCAGGGGATCTCGGGCTCCTCGCCGGCATCCATGTTGACCCAGATGTATCCGTTCGTGTCGACGTGCACGTGAAGCGGGAGCAGATTGTTCTTGGACTTGTCGAAGCCCTCCAGGTCCTGGTAACCCGGGGCCTTGGCGAGGTTGCCGCTCAGGCCGTATGACCACCCGTGGTATTTGCACGAGAATATGGAGCTGTTTCCCTCGGCGGCGGTCACAATGGGGAAGGCTCGGTGTCTGCAGATGTTGTGGAAGGCGTTGATCTTGCCACTGCGGTCCTGGACGATGATGAACTGGTAGCCCGCGACGTCGTATCGGACCCAGTCCCCCGCCTTGGGAACGCGGGCCTTGTGTGTGGTGAGGAGCCATTTCCGAGAAAAGATGGCACGTCTCTCCAGCTCATACATCTCGGCAGATGTGTACCATGAAGCTGGCAGGGCCCTAACTGCAGACTTGCCATCTTCCACGGGAGCGGGAGCGGCGGCTCCTCCGAGGCCGAAGTAGCTCTTCAACATAGACATTATAATGTAATAGATAAGGATAGGATGATGAGCTAATATGAGAATGAGAATGCAGTGTCAGATTATACACTGCAGGTTGTATTTGGGTTTGGTCTATAGAATCACTAGCTTAAATACCAGGAACGAAGGCGCGCCCCATCCTTCTATATACCTACGTAGGTAGAGTAATAGATAGTGACCAGCCTAGAGGTCATCGCACCGGCCGAAGCGTATTGTAGCGCGCACGCACCCCCCCTTCGCAATATCTTCAGATGGGAACCTGACCCGACGGTCTAGCCCCTGAGTCCCGGACAAGGAAAGCGTCTCGCTACAGCTAGAAGCCCGATTCCATCTCAGATAGCCACTTACACGATCGGGCCCGATCACGTGATCGGCATTTGGGCAAGTTCCCGGCCGGTGGCTTATCGCACGCGGTGGTGTGGTTGGTTGACACTGAAACTTGCCGGTATTGTTATGCACGGTTAAAGATATGCAAGCCTTCGGGCGTGGCTCCGAGAAGGCCGGTAATGGATCTGATATCGGCCTAGTCATGGTTATTCCTTCGGGCTTTCGAATGTGTCCGGCCCACCCAAGTCCGGCGCGTGACGTGTCATGGTGACGCCCTTGGGTTGTTTTTAAGTGTCATATATACGACGCCTAGGTATTTCTAAGTGTCATATTTTGGACACCGCAGCCGTTATCGGTACTAGTGGGTGTGGGGATAAGCGTATCGCTAGTTGTATCTGTACGCCTTTCCGGTAGCGGCCACGATCGGTGTTTGCCGCGAAAGGTGCCGACTGATTGGTCTTGTGGGCCCATGTTCGTTCTAAGGGCGACACTAACCAACTAGAAGATCATTGTCTAGTACGACTATTAAGTTGTCATGTCGCTCTGGGGAATAGCGTGGATTTCAAAAGCATCTCCGATCTATCTCCTCTAGCTTGGCATGCCCCACACCCGGCATATATATACCGCTTACGACGTGTGATACCGCCCTCGCGTTCTTCTAGGTTGCTTGCAGGAGGAGAAACCTTACATACCAGCATTTCCAGCGAGCGAATCGTTTCTTCTCTATCCCCACCATGGCCCCTTCCAGCAAGCCGTCCTATCTCATCGTCGGTGCCGGCGTCTTCGGCGCCTCTACCGCATACCATCTAATCCAGAAGTACCCAGGTGCGTCGGTGACCCTGGTCGATAGGGACGCGTTTGACGCCGAGAGGCGCGTGGCCGCATCATGGGACTGGAGCAAGGTGGTGCGAGCCGACTACGATGACTTCGCGTACTGCAAGCTCGCCCTCGAGGCGCAGCAGGTCTTCAAGACAGATCCGCTCTGGATGCCTTACTTCCACCAGACCGGCATCTACTGGATATGCCGAGGCGGCTACGCCCAGGACGTAGTAGACAACTATACGAAGCTTGGCCGACAGGACGACATTGCCGTATTGTCTGTCTCCGAGGCCCGGAAGCTGTACGGTGGAATATTCGAGGACGCCGACTTTACCGGGGCCGAGCACGTTCTCGTCAACAAGGCGGGTGGATGGGCTGCTGCCGGGGACTGTCTGCGTGCCGTTACGCGCAGGGCGGTGGAGCTCGGAGTGAAGTACGTGGTGGCGGACGTTGCATCTCTGCAGATTGATGCTTCTGGAGCTTGCGCTGGGATTAAGACAGTCGGAGGCGGCAGCTTGACGGCGTCGAAGGTGATTCTCTGCACCGGGGCGTACACCACGAAATTGCTAGAGCTGAGTGCCGCGAGCACGGGTAACACCGATCTTCGTGCCGGAGACAGGATCCTGGCCGCTGGAATAACGACGGGGCTGGCTCCGCTCAGCGAAGTGCAGGCCAAGCCGTATGAGAAGATGCCTGTCGGCTTCCAAGGGTATACTGCGAAGCATCGTGGGTTGCCCCCTTTCTGAAGCACATATCGATTCTAAAACGAGCCGGAAAAACTGACCACTCATGAGCAGGCAAGCCTTTTATTGGCACCCTTCCGCTCACGGAGCACAAAGAGCTTAAGTGGTGGGGAGAGAAGATATTCTCGAACACGCGGGAGTTCTTGCCGGGCCGCTACTTCTCGGCACCTCCAGCTGCGAAGGATTACTCTCAGTGGGATGTCCCCAAGCTGTTGAAGGAGGATATCGCGCATCAGAGGCGTCTGTGGTACGGCCCGAAGAGTGCCGATTGGGAGGTTAAGACGTTCCGCATCTGCTGGTATGTACACTCCAACCATATCGATACGAATTACGACATGAGCCTCGAACTAACTCTGGGCTTAGGGATGCTTTTACTTCCACCTCTGACTTTATCATCTCCCCGCACTCTGCAGCAAAGGGGCTCTACGTGGCGACCTGCGGCTCGTTCCACGGTTTCAAGTTTTTCCCGGTGATTGGAAAGTACGTGATACAGATGCTCGAGGGTGAGCTGTCTCCCGAGCTGGAGGGGAGGTGGGCGTGGGATCGGGAGCGGCCGGACGCGTCGCAGAACCCGGAGTATCCTAGGTGCGAGATGAACGACTTCCTGGATTCGGTGCCGAGGCTATAGCGAGGAGGGTTACAGCCATGTTACAAGTTACATCCACGGGAGCCACGGGGTAATAATGGAGAGGTAGTCTAGGACTACATATACTAATGATGACTGAGTAAAACCCGATACCCGATACTTGTACTTACCCAACTGCATGTGAGGCGAGAAGAAGCGAGCGACGATTCTGTTGCCGACCGCGCTAATCCCTCCAATCGAAGCTGGCTTATTTCCATCTCGGGTCCAAGTATACGTGTCTACGCTAATAGGCTCCCTGCAGAATACCATCGGGGGGCCGCGGAATACCGCCAGGGGTGAGTGTCCAGTTAGCGTTGGCGGAAAGCGATTTCGAGATCTATGGAACAAGGAAGAAGGAATAGGAGAAGCATGGTGGTGCCTTGTACAATTTCGGCCTAGTAGAATTCTGGCAGTTAGTGCCCGATTAGGCGCAGGGACCACAATTTCATTTTGGGGGGTGGCGCACAGCTATCATATGATACATTGTACGTATGCGGGGTTAGCCAGCAGGCAGATATGGGCGGGGTTGGGTTGATAGCTAGCTGCATGGAGTAGGAGTAGGTGTACATTGTACTTTTTTCACCACCGAAGCTCGTATCCGCTTATCGGTCGGCAGCTCGTCGTCGTCCCTTTTGGACCTCACACCTCCAATTTCTCCCCTCGCCTGGGATGAGAGATGAGAGATCCATTCATCATGACGCCACCAGAGGAAGAAGACCCTGGCCAGCCGGCGAGCCCTCGAGGCAGGCGACGTTCGCACCAGGCCTGTCTCACATGCAGGTATCTTCTGATCCATCCATGTTCCGGAATCTAACTAGTCTAGTCCAAGGCGATGTGCCGCAGAGGCCACTGCAATGATTTTTTTTTCGGGAGCTGACGGTTTCGCCTAGGAGGAAGAAGATCCGGTGTCCGAGGGAGAAGCCGGCGTGCTCGAGCTGCGTCCGACTTCAGCAACAGTGTTTATATCCCACGAGAAGACCATCTCAGACCGGTCGATCGGTAAGTCCCAAGTCCCTGGGCCCGTCCGCATCCATTGCGGACTCGCATGATGTGTACGCGCACGTTCCTTAACCATCCATCCTTAGGATGAGCGACTGCAGCACTTGGAGGAGAAGCTGGACTTTATCCTCCATGGAGGGAGCTTGTAATAATACCACTCTGTGTGGACAATCCTGCGTTGAGACGATCTGACCGGGTTTTTAGAGCGGCGAACCGCCTGACGCATCAAGGGCAAGGCCAAGGGCAAGGGCAAGGGCATGGACATGGACATGGACATCCACATGGACAGGGCCAGGGCCAGGCATTCGAGGCGGCCACGGACACATCGGAGGACTCATACGCAGGGACGCCTCCAGCCCGCGAGCCGAGCTATACTCCACACAACCTCTCGACTGCCATCTTCGACTCGGAGAGCGCCAACATGCGACCCAGCCAATCCGACATGGCAACTGGCGTTAACCTATACTTCAAATTCTGTCACAGGCAGCCGATCTGGTGTCTTGACCGCGAGGACATCGACGACTATGCCTCCATTCCGGAGGAGCTAGCGTGCAGCATCCTGGCCCTAACCTCGCGCTTCTCCGAGAAACGCGACTACCTGCAGCTCTACGGCAACATTGCAAAGACGCTCATCATGCTGCGTATCGCCAATGGCACGGTGGACCTTACGACCATTGAGAGCCTTTGCCTCCTGTCGTATGCCTCATTCCTTGGTAAGCACCACGCCTGCCCGCCCTACACGAAGCTATCTAAATCAAGGCCCCCACGTCCTCGAAGGCTAACCTGAACCTTTCGAGTACAGACGGAAATACTCACCTCGGCCAATTCCACCTCGGCCTATGTTCCCAGCTCTGCCGATCCGCCATGCTTGATACCGAGTCCGCTTACGCCATCGACGACGAGACGACGGAGCGGAAGAAGAGACTCTTCTGGAGTCTCCAGGTACTAGAGCAGTCCTACGGCCGGCAAGACGGGCTCCTGACCGTGCCAACCGGCATCTGGCGGCCCGCCTACTCCGCCGCCTGCGGCAGCCAGATGGAGAAGGACGCCAAGGCGCCGCCCCTGCCCAGGGACGAACTAGGTGCGACGCCGGGTGACCCGGGGATCTGGAACACCAGCATCCACCTCGGTTGGGTCTGGAGCCAGGTTCGGAAGTACGTCTTCGACTGCTCGCGCAACGACCTCAAGGAGCCCTGGCGGCACGACTCTATGTACGCTAAGGTCGTCGCCGACTTCCTCGAGACGGAGAACAGGATCCCCATGTGCCACCGGTACGACTCGGTCAAGTTCTACGAGCGGAAAGTCGAGGAGATCAAGGTGAACAGGGACTACTGGGCCCCCTGGCTGAAGGAGCAGTTCACCTACCACTCGATTCCCATGGTACTCAACCACCCGTTCCTCTACATCGTTGGGGCGCAGCACAACCCGAACCTGGGCATCCCGAACACGTTCTGGCGGAGGTCGTCCGAGCAGGCGCTGCTCCACGCGACGTGGATCGTGAGGATGATTGACATGGTCGTGGACAAGAGGGTGCCGCTGGTGGACCCGTTCTTCGGGCACGTCGCCGCCATCTCGGCCACGGTGCACCTGTACTACTGCTGCGCCGCCGCGGCCAGGCTGAAGCACAAGTCCAACAGGGACTTTGCGAAGTGTAGGAGGTTTCTGAAGAGCTTCATCCCCCACTCGGCCGCCTGTGGCGAGCTGGTGAGTTTCTCCCCGTTTTTGTTTATTTTAGCCGCTTTCGCATGAGTAAACTTCCATATCACGGTGGGAAATTAACACTAGAACCCTTCCAGGACCGCAACCTCGACAAGATGACGCGCATCGCCGCCGGCTCCGAGAACATGGACGTCGAGGACTGGGTCCCCTCCAAGATCTACCTCAGCGTCCCCCTGATGTGGCACATCCTCCAGTTCAACTCGACGCCCGACCCGCGCGACAAGGCCCCCGCCGCCGGAATCCTCGACGCCTCCCTCGCCCCCACCGTCGTACCTGACGACGACGGCGAGGGCTCCGTCCTCGAGATCGTCGTGGCCACGTCGCCCGAGATCACTATCAACACCGCCGACGGCGGCCAGGACGCGCCCACAATGTCCTACAAAGTGCGCGCGCCGCCGGCGCCCTCCTCGGGGGGTGGGCCCTCCGCGTCGTCGCGGGAGAGCTTCTTCGACTCCTCGGGCGGCGGCGTCGACGCCGTCGACAGCCTCACTTTTAATACCACGCCGTGGCTGTACGCGAATTCGTCGCAGCTCGTTAGTATTGGGGACATGGCGTTCCCGCAGTCGGAGCCTGGTGCCGCGTGGTACCAGGACGATGATTTTAATAACCTGATGCTTAATCCCATTTAGCGAGGCGCGCATATATTCATTCCTTTTTTTGCTCCTTTCATAGCGGCTCTTTTTTTGTACGGATTGGAGTGTCTTGATATTGAGGTCGACTGGCTAGGCGAGTTATCGGCCGAGGATTATTGCTACTATATGTAGGCCTGTAATTGTCCTTTGGGTTTACCTTGTTTTGGCCATTATTCATTAGCGTTACGACGAAGTTGTGAAAAATGGTGATATTATTTCGACACACGATGCTTTGTTTCAATCTCACTTCCGCTCACTTCACGGCCAGTACATGTATGTTGGGTGTTGGTTTTGTGGCCCATACTCATGAAAGGGGACGACGGGTCGATGCTAGGGTCTCCCGAGATCTTTTCAGTACGTAAGGATATCCATGAGAACCCAAGGGCGGATCTATCTTTGATGCTGACCATCTCACGCCCTTCAATGTGCCCCTTATCGTGAGATGCGCTAGTTAGTACCTCTTATCAGACGAGCTTGAGACTAAGGGCCACGCAGACATGTGGGCCCCAGCTGATATATCGCACGTGAGCGATCACTTACCGAGCCCCTAGTTTCTTCTCGGTGAGTGATAGAAGTTATGTTACGCGGTAGACAGAAGGGGGTTTCATCGTACCCGCTCCTAAGAACCGAGCTCCATCACACCCTGTGTGCCTGTAGAGACCTACCGGCATATGCGATATCTAATATGTGCTGCCCGACACGGGGCACGGGCCGCCCCCGCAAGTTGGGCGCGAACCAGCTATGTCTCAAGCCGTATCGAGCCAACCCCGCCGATAAACATGTAAAAATAACGGGGCGCTACAGCGCGTGCTGGCGGTGCATGGTGCAAGTGGTGGAGGCATGCTTGTATAGAATATGTGAGGCGTGCCGGTCACCTTCCTATTATAGGTGGCTTCCCCGGTGAGCTCCGACCTCGGAGAATTTTATTGAGCCTCAATATCTGCACGGCATTAGCTAGGTTGGAGGTTAGGGGAGTAGCTATTGAATGTGCCTTACAGGCGCCGTCACAAAATAGGTGTGAGTGGCGGAAGGACCGACCGTGGTGTTGATCACGCGCCGGCGTTTGCTCGGCATCCGCTATCACAATGCCGATCACGTGATCGGTGTACAACCCGGCAACTGCGCGCGCCTGGCTGTTTCTATCAATAGCTCCCGGGTTGCTTGTATCTAGAGTCGACGCTATTGGTTAAGATACTATCATGACCTCTTCAACGTATAAGTCGACCTTGAAGAGATATATGCCATAGTGAACAATACTATGGTAATAGGGATTTCTTTATTATACCCCGAGCCATTTTTGTCTAGTCTTTCGTGGACCATCACATTTGTCTTTAAAACACTCGCACTTTGATTTCAATGTCCCTCTTGTCACAGCGCGTCGTCATCATTGGCGCGGGTATCGTCGGTACCAATATCGCTGACGAGCTGGTCTCGCGAGGATGGTCCGACATCACCGTGGTCGAGCAGGGCCCCCTGGACATGCCGGGGGGTTCGACCTCACACGCTCCCGGCCTCGTGTTTCAGACCACCCCCTCCAAGACGATGAGCTCGTTCGCGAAATATACAGTTGAGAAGCTGCTCTCACTGAACTGCTTCAGCCAGATCGGCGGGCTTGAGGTGGCGATCACCCCCGAGAGGCTCGAGGATCTGAAGCGGAAACGCGGCTACGGCTCCTCCTGGGGGATCGTGTCGCACCTGCTTAGCCCCGAGGAGTGCTGCGAGATCTACCCCCTATTAAACGAAGACGCTATCCTGGGTGGCCTGCACATTCCCAGCGACGGCCTAGCCGCGGCCGCCCGCGCCGCCCAGCTTCTCATGGCGCGGACCCGAGCGGCCGGCGTACGATATCTCGGCCTGACGCCCGTGACCGGCATTGAGCAGAAGGACGGCCACGTCACCGGCGTCGTGACGAAGACGGGCACCATTCCCGCCGACATAGTCATCTCGTGCGGTGGATTCTGGGGCGTTGAGCTAGGAGCCATGATCGGCCTGCCTATCCCCCTCCAGCCTGTCGGCCACCAGTACGCCAAGACCACCGCCCTATCCAAGACGTGGAAGAGGACCTCGCCCAACGGCGCGCCCCTTCCCATCCTCCGCCACCAAGACGAAAGCCTCTACTACCGCGAGCACGGGGACCAGCTCGGCATCGGCTCCTACGACCACCGACCCATGCCCGTCGTCGCCGCCGCGCTGGGCGAGACGCCGGCGCGCGTGACCGAGGGTAACATGCCCTCGAGCCTTAAATTCACGCCCGACGACTTTGTGTCGGCGTGGAAGAAGTCCGGAGACCTGATCCCGGCCGTCAAGGAGAGCAGCGTCGCCTCCGGATTCAACGGCATAATGTCTTTCACGCCCGACGGCGGGCCCCTCCTCGGTAGGGCGCCGAACCTCGAGGGGCTCTATATCGCGGAGGCGATCTGGGTGACGCACTCCGCCGGCGCGGCCCGCGCCATGGCCCAGCTGCTAACCACCGGCAAGTCGGAGATCGACCTCACGGAATGCGATCTGTCGCGCTTCGAGCAGGTGCAGCTCACCCCGTCCTACGTCCACGAGGCGTCTCTAAAGAGCTTCGAGGAGGTGTACGACATCATACACCCGAGTCAGCCCCGGGACTCACCGCGGAATCTGCGCCTCAGCCCGTTCCACGCCCGACAGAAGGAGCTCGGCGCCTACTTCTCCGAGAGCGGCGGGTGGGAGCGCCCGCGGTGGTACGAGGCCAACGCGGCCCTGCTGGGGCATCTGCCCCCTGAGTGGAAGGAGCCGGAGCGCGATTCCTGGTCCGCTAGGTACTACTCGCCGATTGCGGCCGCAGAGGCGTACAAGACGCGCACGGCAGCGGCGATGTTCGACCTGACGCCTATTCGCAGGCTACTAGTGTCTGGGCCTGGGGCGCTTGAGCTACTTCAGCGTCTTACGACGAGCGACGTGGCAAAGAAGACTGGGACGGTGACGTTTACGCTTCTTCTCGATGAGCAGGGCGGCATTCGGAGCGACGTGTTCGTCGCCAGGCTCGGTAAAGACGTGTTCCAGCTAGCCGTGAATGGACCAGCAGACTTTGCGTATCTGGAAAGAGAGGCCCGGCTCCAGGCGAAGAAGACACCGGGAAAGGTCGCTCTGGTGCGAGACGTCACGGGGGGGACGTGCTGCATCGGGCTCTGGGGACCGCACTCGGCGGATATCATTTCCGCCGTGTGCTCAGACGACCTTAGCGAGAGGGCCCTCCCCGCGTCCCACCTCAAGGCGATAACCATCGCCTGTATCCCCGTCATAGCCATCAACAACTCCTTTGTCGGCGAGCGCGGCTGGGAGCTCCACGCTAGTGCGGAGAACGGCCAGCGCCTCTGGGATGTCCTCTGGGAGGCCGGCAAGGCGCACGGGGCTGTGGCGGCGGGGCAGATCGCATTCGGCGCGCTGCGGCTAGAGACCGGGTTCCGTACGTACGGGGTCGACATCACTACCGAGCATAACCCGTTCGAGGCGGGCCTGGAATCCGCCATCGACGTGGCGAAGGCGGGATATGTCGGGCACGCGGCGATCAAGCGGCTTTCCAGGGAGAGGGTGGCGCGGCGGCTGCGGTGCCTGGTGATTGACGACGGGCGCTCGGTGGTGCTTGGGAAGGAGCCGGTGTTCGTGGGGGGCGAGGCGGTGGGGTACGTCGCGAGTGCGACGTTCGGGTATACGGTTGGTACGCCCATTGCTTATAGCTACCTGCCTAGCGCGGTGGGAGAGGGCGATTCGGTCGGGATTGAGTACTTTGGCCGGCGGATCAGGGCGACTGTTGCGTCTGAGCCGCTATATCTTAGGCAGCGGGATGGGTTGGAGGCACGTTCCACGGCGAAGGGTGGGCAGGATCGGGCGTTGGCAAGGGCACGGCTGTAGACATTGCATCTGGCATTAGGTTGTGTGAGAGGGACATTTCATAATGGTAATAATGAGTTTTATGAGCTACATGCAATTTAGATGAAATTTAGCATATTGGGAAATACATGCTTTCCTCAGCATCGTGACTCCGAATTGTACGACAAAGGATCTGCGCAAGAGGCACAAGTGTGAGGTTGATCGAACGTTCTAGGATACGTGTATATGTCCGGATGTAGACTTACTCGTAGCCACGAATCCAAATACCGAACTACCATTCTCAGGCACAGGCCATGGGAAAGCCCCGAATATAGCATGGTGCACAATAACGAATATGCGGTAAGGAGTGGAATAGAAACCGTGGGATCGGTGTCCCGAATGACGGCTTGGGAACGGGTGATTGAGGTCCTTTGAATACAATATGACGAGGGCCTGGGCGTTGGACTACAGGTCCGTCGTTGGACGGTGCACTATGACAAAGTCGTCTGGCCATGGCCCATCTTCACAGGGTTTTGAAGGGAGAGTCGACCAGATGAAGGGGGTGGTTTGTGCATCAAGAGAGTGGCATTCTATCATATTGGGAAGTATAGTTAGGATATCACAAAGTTGATCGTGTCATGGTGTAAGAATCGGATTACCTAGAGCACAAAGTGCCTCCCCAGTCTTGTACCCGTACTCGACTTGCTACGATTGGACCTGCGAGCGAGGAATACCTCTCTTCCCGTGCGGGGCTAATGGCGATAAGGAATACGACAAATATATTTGGAATACGATCAGCGCAACTATGGGTTCATTGTGGATTACGGTACGTACTTGCGTGGACACCCGGAACCCCGGCTCCAGGTAATATCCCGCAGGGACCTCACTAAGTGGTCCATTTGTCATACTGCCGGCCTCTTCAGGCGTCGACTTGGAAAACCCTCCAACTGTGGTGCGGTATGGAACCGTATTAGTCGTGTTCCTTGTAATACGTAGTATTAGCAATCCTGCCTGAATATGACCTTCTGCTATAGTCGGGCCCATACCAAGCTTGCAAGCGTCTCAAACGCACGAGGACGGCCATGGATGGTCCTAGCATAGTTCCTTGGCCCCCACGAAAATAGGCTGATGTTAATGAGATTAAGCCATTTTAAGGCCGCATGAAGTCACAGTACAAGTACAGGAAGGGAAAAAAACGATGTGTGGAGAGAGAGCACGGGGAATCTGGTGCTGACCGGGCCCACCGGAGATTGAGCACAGGTTTAATGTCCTCGGAGCCTTTTGGAACTGCAGGTCATCGGGCTCGACCCAACGATTTGGAATACGCCACACTAGCGGCTGCACGATTTGGAATTTGGAATGATACGGGTTTCGCGCATCTATCCGCCATGGCTTGCAGCCGCGAGCCGCGAGATCAAGACGTCTAACTGTCCGAAAATCAGAATCAAAACAAAAAAAAAGACGTAGCATATATATAGGACCTCCCATAGACCCTCAATAAGAACTCCTAGCCACCTCAACTCATCCTGGCATAGTGAAGCACCACCTAGACAGCACTCCGACTCCCCCCTAGTCATCGCCACCATGAGACGCTCCGTGACCATCCCACTCCTCCTAGCCTCCGTGTCCGGCTCGTGCCTCGCGGAGAACTGCCGGCTCCTCGAGATTCCCGTCACCGTCACCTCGACGAACCTTGTCTGGGGCCCCGCGAAATTCGAAAACGACTTCCAGCTCACCGATCTCGTGGACAAACTCACCAGCCGCACCCCCCCGCCGCCCAGTGAGATATTCAATGGCACCAAGGACGTCACGGCCTCTTACGAGATTGCCGCGACCTACTGCACCCCCGGCCGCGGAGACTCTAACAAGCACAAGGATACCCTGCTGATTGCATCCCACGGCCTGGGCTACGATGGGAGGTGAGTTCACCAATTATAAACCACATCCTACTCATAGACATGTCCCCTCGAAGAATTTAGGGGCTGATTTCCATGCGTGCGCGCCGCTTCAGCTACTGGGACCCTGAGATCCAGCCTGAGCGCTATAGTTTCGTTCGCCACGCCACGGCTCGCGGCTACTCCGTCCTCTATTATGACCGCCTCGGCGTCGGCAAGTCGACTAGGTAACTAGCTAGCCCCATCACCCAACCCAGTTGCCACCCGATAAGAATCCGGTCCTAATACATCGTCAAGGGTCTCGGGATACGAGGCTCAGGCTTCGACTCAGACCGCCATCCTCCAGGAGCTCACCAACCAGCTGAAGGCCGGAAAGCACATCAAGAGCAAGCCGAAGTCCGTCGTGCTCGTCGGCCACAGCTATGGAAGCGCGCTCTCTCTCGGCGCCGCCACCGCTGACCCCAAGATTGCCGATGCCCTGGTTATCACCGGTGAGCCCCCCCCCCCCCCCCTTTTCAAAACTGTCTAGTCGTCGGTTCACTAACAGCGTTATTAAAGGTCTGAGCCTCAACTCTACATATCAGAACACCAAGGGCTTCCTCCAGGTGACCCAGCCCCGCATCGCCTCGAAGCAGCGTCCCCAACAGTGGGGAAAGCTGGACACGGTAGGCTTTTCTGGTCTCCGTAAATATGGTTTTCTGTGGTCCGGACTGACCTGATGTGTTCTTCCAGGGTTACATCACGGGGGTGGATCTGTACGCCAACATTCTCGGGTAAGTTTGGGGCTCCGAAAGTCAACTTGAAGTTAGACTGCGGTTCTAACTATCGAGTAGATTCTTCAAGTACCCCTACTTCGATCCCAAGGTGGCGCAGTGGGCGGACGACCACAAGGCTCCCATCTCCATCAGCGAGCTTCTCTCCTCCTCGGGCCAGGAAGGGGTTCCCACGGAGTTCAAGGGGCCGACTCTGGTATGGATGAGAAATCTTCTCTTTCCTTGAATAATCAGTCTGCTAATAGAGTATCTTGGACAGTTCATTACCGGAAAATATGACTTTATCTTCTGTCAGTCGAAGTAAGTGACATGACTAGCAAATTGGGCTTCGGGCCCGCGGGAAGCGTGCTCTAAAACTAACGAAAATATATAGCTGCGATGATGGTGTCCTCGAGACTCCCGCCGACCAGATCTTCTCCAACTTCAAGTCCATAAGCTACCCGGAGTCGGCTCACGGTCTTAACCTCCACAAGAACGCCCCCGGCGCCTTCAAGGAGATCATTGACTTCCTCGAGTCGAACGGTTTCTAGAGGAGCCCAAGCCCGGAATATATTGTCTGTCCAAGGCGTGTAATTAGATGAAAACTTGTTGAGTCATGATAGGAAATGGTTGGTGTGAGGGAGCCGAATGGTAGCGTTCAATAGGGGAGGCGAGAATGGTGAGAGGGGTGGTGGCTTTACTTCGACAGGGTGGCGGTGAAGGGCGAGAGGCGATGTCCGGCGCTAGCAGACCTGACACACCTTAATACATGTGAATAATTCCAGCAAGAACACGGCGTATAGCCAGCCAATAACCAGCAGCACGGGGGTCAGATATGCCCAATATCCATGTTCTTCACAGCTTTACTGTTACCTCAAGATAGAGGAACAAGTCTTATAACCATGTTAACTAACATTTGCATGGTCGGTATTTATCTCAAGGCCTCAGCTGTCAAGATAGTTCAAGGGAATTAAGGGAATCAAGTAAGTGTTAGCTTAAAGCATATGATCATGAATCATGACCCCAAGATGAAGTATCGTGAATTCGTAGTCCAAAAAAACTCAGACTTTGGTACAGCTCCCACAACCGACCCAAGAATACCTACCGTATACAAAAAAAACTCTCTGACCTAAGACTCGTGACGTTTTGTACACAAAACTAGTGCATATTTAAACCTCCGATAACCCCACATTTAGACACATGAGTCTGTCGACGAAGAGTCACTGCTGCCCGTCCTCCAATCCAACTTATTGGCGGATAGTTTTTGGATCGTGATCATTTTTGGCCCCCAAGGGTGACCTTGAGCATGAAAGGGGGCCTTGCGCGCTTGTGCTCTCGGGAGCTCTGAATACCCCTCTATACGGAAAACAGGGACAACTCCATCTCAGAGTAATCATCCGTGATTTATACGAAGACAAGACGCCCCGCTCTAACCAAATGTCTTTTCTTCCTCCACCCCTCCTTTTCACCGTTCAAACAGCTTTCCTACTATATTTCTTCTTTCTTAGCTCAACCTTCCCTCTTCTGAAACTTTACACTTTCCTTCTTTACCCTAGGCTAGGGATAATAGCTACTATCGGGATATATATATGTTAGAAAGAGAGCAGTGTATCCTAAAGAACAAGGCCACCTTTTATCTAGCAGTTATAAGTTTATAGAGTGGTAGTTTTAATTAAATCCTCTTGCCTGCGCTCCCAACAGAGAGCCCTATAACCTTCTTGTTAACGAATACAGCAAGGAATAATGAGGTATAAGACAAAGTAGTGTCTTCCATTATGGCAAGACTATTGCTTGCCAGGTTCCTCTCTAGGTGGCTAGGGAATCCATCTCTTAAAACCCAGCTCCTGTTCTGGGTCACGTGATGAAGTGGAACCAGGCCCTTAGGTTTGATGAGCTACGCTGGTGCTTCGCCAAGTGAACGACATCTGTTCGCCCATTAATCGCTTGGTCACCTTGAGCCTTGGTGGCTCTCCAACGCTTCTATTCTGGAGTATAGCTGAACCTGGTTGCTCTAAGGGGAAGATGATGAAGAGAAATGAACCTCTAGCGAGCGATCCCCATATCCGTTGATAGGTCCTACTGCTACTTAAGAGGGTGTACAAGCAAACAATACTTATAGGGAAAATAGGAGGCCAGGCACCTTATCCCTTTGGCCCACATAGACATACATTTGCATTGTTCAGCCATGGGTGGTATCATCTGAGAATGCCAGAGAACACTGCTAGCTCACTCTCACATGATCAAACAAGCCTGCCGCGAAGCTAGCATATTGATCATTGAGCCTTTCTATGCATTTTAGAGATCTATAACAGTCAATGCCAGCGTCTTTGTACAATCAGATACAGAGGTGATATCAGCACCTCAAGACTTTAAGTCCCCCAAATAATTATATGTGCTCTTGCAGAGTGTTGTGCCGAGACTAAAAATGCTGTCAACACCACTAGCAGTAGAAATGGTTCCTCCATACTTTAAAGGGCAATTACCTTAGAACTCAAAGAGTAAAGATGGTAGATAAATAAGCTGAAGGTAATATATATTAGCACTAGGAGATAATAGAAGAGAGAGTAATCTGGTTTCTATATAAATATATAACTACTTTAGATTATATATTGAATTTAAACAGGCTATAGTTAACTAGCTCTAATTCTGGAGAGTTGTTGCCTACGGCGTGGGCGGCCGCGGAGGCTTGACGACGAAACGGAGACATAAGCCACTAAAGCAAGACCTGAGGTAGACGCTGCCGCAAATGATGATAACGATGGAAGAATAAAAGGCGTATCCACACACCAATTTAGAGACAAGGCGTCAAAGTTGGGGTGCAATGAACTCAGGATAGTGTATTGTAAATGTCTACGCCATTCTGCAAGTATCCCAAACCCAGGTTGAAGGAAAGAAGAGAGAACCGTTTGTCAACCATGACCCTTCGCCAAGACGGCCGCTCCCACTAGTCCCAAGGTGGCAAATGCGCGTACAACGGGTGATGTTACCAGGGGCCATATTTTGGTGGTTCCCTCCAATGGCCGAGGGCCATGGAGTCTGTCCCTCGGGCTCAGGTCGTCACATGCATGATAAAGTATATAAACAAGATAAGTGACAGATGGAGATATTTGGTAAAGATGGATTGTCTAAGTTATGCTATGGCTCTGCTGTATGCTCTTCTGGCCGTCCAGTGCATCCCGGAATTATGGATTACGATGGATCTCGCATCTGCAAAGTGGTTTATGTACCGCGATTGCACGGTCCACCTCAGTGCCAGCTTTGTACGGTGTACCCTTGGTGCTACTGTCTTCGCGCCCTGCACTTCGGCACTTCGCACTTCCACTTCGCACCCTTGGTGCCAGGCTTTCACGGTGCACCTTTTATCTTGCACCTTGCACTTTCCGACCCTTGGGAACTTGGCCTATGCGGTATATGGACTATGTACAATGAGAAATATACCCTGTGTCATTTTAGTGCCTGATCGATCACTGAGCAGATCCTCTTGAAGCAAGTGTGTAGGTATCCACGTGTCGTAGCCGTTCTCGGTGAATCGATTTGCCGTATACTTGTCCCTACTGCCTAGCTTTGTCAAATCAAAAGTGCGGATCGAGTGGCAATGATGCTTAGCGTCCTTCTCGGTAATCGCCGCATAATGGCCGTAGATACGCACTGATTCCCGCGGTTATAGGAGATGGAGAAGGTGAGCTTCTGTCGATAGCCCTCGTCCTCCCGTTTCACTGCGCGAAAAAAGCTCGACGACGGCCCGCGCCAAGAGCATCATTCCGTGCGCGCGTTCTAGAGGTATGTAATGTTGTGTGCCGCAGCTCTATCGGAACGTAATCGGGCGTGCGGTCGGTGCCGCCGCTGATTTCGTCCCCGTCTACTTGCGCCCGGTGACTCCTAATACACCAGATGCGTATCCTATATTTACGGGTAACCGGTCGGTACAGCCAACACTCATTACTCGTAATAAACCGGGGTGGCCAAACCTCGTTACTCCTAATAGACTAGAAGCGCGTCCCATAGTTACTGGTAACCGGGCGGGATGGCCAATGCTCTTACCCCTAATAGCCCAGGAGAGGAGTGTGGCTAACACTCGTTACTCCTAACAGGATATGAGTAAATCTCGTAGTTATGGGTAGCCTGGTGACGAGGATGTTCTTAGGTGCACGGGGATGGTGGGATATTGACGACAACCGGATCGAATCTCGCCCCCAACCCCGCCAGCCTCACCCGCCTCTGTAGCCTTGTCGCCGTGTTTTCCGGATTCCACAGCGCAAACGGAATTTGCGTCAACTTTCCCTACCTTGCTTCTGGTTTTATTTAATGCAATCCTATTTAGGGGGAAAAAAAAAGTCTCCGTCTACGCACTGTTTTCAACCCGGACGTTTAGAACAACACCTCCCTTACCCCTTTTAGCGTCTTTGTTTTCACTTGTCCCTTAGACAGCCTTTGACGATTCCCTCTTCAGGTTGTATCCTCTCTTTGAACAGGGCTTCTTTTCCCCCTATTTTGCCCTAAAGTTAGAGGCATACCGCACATTACTATATGTAACTCTGCAGGAGTCGATATATTAACGCGCTCTCCTGAACGGGTCAAGGGCTATGGCCTAGCAGGCTTTAATAGTTCCTGAAAATTATGTTATATATGCTTAGCCTCTGCCGAATCTCTATCTGGCGAAGGAGCAGACGAACATCTGCTGCCAGGTCTAGGTAACGCAAGGGCGAAGGTAACTTGGGGAGGTAGAAGGAGGGGCAAAGGGGAATACAGGCATGTCTATAACCTAGTACTGTATCCTTACTACCATTATTACCCTTCCTCTTTGAGTCTGCACGGTACAACCAGAGAAATTCGCTCTGTAGGTCCTCTCTAAAAGGGGTAAGGGGTGGCAGGCATCTCTGACCAGTCGTCCGAATAGGTTATAAGCTGCTATAGGTTAACGCAGATGCATAATATCCTATGTCTTCCTCTTGCAAGCCAGACTATATCAGGCCAGTCAGACTCAGAATCTCAAGCGTATGATTAACAGAGCGTCTTATGGAAGGCAGGGGAGGCCTAGGGTTAACGGTAGACGGACTGTGCGATCGCTTGATAACAGTCTTAGCAAGGCCCAGATCCTGTTTATTCTTACTACCCGTTGGCCCCCCACGGCCCCCCCGCCCACCCCACCTTCCCACTCCTCAGCCCTCCATCCGGTCAGGGCTCAAGACAGCTCCTGCTAGCATCCCCAAGCAGATATCTAGACTCTTCAGGACGTGACGTTAACCCATTAGTACCCTGCTATGTAAGGATGTCCTGCTAAAAAGTATATAAGACGGATGCCAACGAGACGGAATACCGGCTCTAGGCTTCTGTTGTGCGCAGGCAAGTCTTCTCCCAAAGCTCTTGGCACAAGGATCCCGCCACCTCCAACCCTTCCTTTCTTGGCTTCCGGATGTTGGCAGCACCGAGGTGAACAATGGGTGGCAAGGATCAGCGGTCAGGCCTCCAGGCCATTTTAGTAAGTAGGAGGGCCCTCCTTCCTATGGAACGGGCTGCATGAAATCTCGCAGCCACCGGCTTGAGAATCCGCCTGCCCCTGCCCAATCTGACTCATAAACCACTCTCGTGTTACAGTGTATTACTAGGTAAGGGACTTAGCTTGGCAAGTAGCAAGGTAGACAAGGATGGTAGTTTTGAAAGTCACGCGATTACATTGATAATAGTATCGTAAGCTAAGGCAGTCATTCTATCGCCCCCAGGCAATACGTCGGTAATTTAGTCAATGACCTCAGGAATTCCTAAGCCCGGTCGCACAAGGGACGAAGATGGGTGTGTTTTCTGCCTTGCGCCCGCTATGTGCCTCAGGAGGTGTTTCGAATATGCACGTTTCTGCTTGGATCATTGTCGGGAAGGTTGCTCTACTGCTGCCTCCTAATGTATATGCAGCAAGTCGCGAGCGAGGACGGCTAGCGTAACAGGCTCATCGACCAAAGGCGACCCCTTCCGGAGACAGAAAACGCGACCCGAAATAGCAAAGGAGGTCACTAGGGGGGGGGTTCACAAGCCGAAGGCACAGCACCTAAATTAACCGCCACAGCAGCATGGCCACTCATCCAGTAACGTCTCTCACCCACTTTTGCACCACCCCCCCATTTGCACCCCCCTAAAAAACAAACCACAAAAAACAGACCCTCTCTTCAACCTAAATTTTCAACCCTTTTTGATGCAACAATAATACAGTCCCCTGGCTCACTAGATAATTCAGAGCTGCTAGATTCAGCTATACCATCAGTTTTATCGCCAGCCTCAATTTGCGCCTTATGGATAGCCTCAATCCCTGCAAACTTCGAATTAGGACTAATTTGGACCCTCTTCTTTTTCCTAGGCCTTACAGCCTCAACCTATTGCTCAAGAGCTTCTACCCTAGATTGTAGGGTAGCTAGTTGATAGTCCTTTTCCTCAAATCCTTTTTTGATCTTCCGGAATAGTAGCTGTTAAGTACTACTAGGCTGATCCAGTTGGCTATATTAAGCTAGCTGACCCTCAAGATCAACAGCCTTCCTTGAGATCGACCATATGACTGCAGATATAGCTACATCCCACTGCTGGATAGGCTTAGATCCAAGGGCTCTTTCTAGGATAGGATTGACCCTACTACTGATATTGCTGATGTTCTCAAGGAGCAGTGGGCTTATGAGAGGTCGGGCTATAGATATAGGCCATAGACCTGTCGATTTCCAGCCAGCCTGTATATTCTGAGCTGTAAGAGCTGACTGATATATCTTCTGATAGCAGGAAAGGAAATTCCTTTTATCTACAACTGTAGAATCATTCTACTGTTCTAGATATCCTAGCTCCTTTCTGTAGGCTGTCTTCAAGGGTCCAAAAACTAACTGATCTAAGGGTTGTAGGATATAGGATATATAGGCAGGCAGATAGAGGAGATATATCCTATTGATATAGTAGAGATATATAAATTCAGTTGACTTATAGCTTCTATGGCCATCTAGGATGAGTAGACAGGCTGTAGAAGGGTCTGTAGATTAGATTGATAGGATAAAGATTTCCCTGAGCCAGTATACAGCTCTCTTATTATCTATCCACCTATTTTCTATTATATAGAACCTCCAGTTAATATAAGATTGAAGATCTAAAGGAAACTATTATTATTAAACAGATCTGCTCTTATAGATGATAAGAGGTGGCACTGTAGAGCCTGTAGTACTGATATACTCAATTAGAATGATCCAGGCCCTTGATCCAGGCTGTTTTTTCTATAGATTCTGGGCCTCTGTAGATCCTAGGACTAGGCCATTAGACCCTCGACCCTCTAGGATATCAGTCTTATCTATATTATACTGATTAGCTGGTTGGATAGCCTTGATCTGTAGGACTGATAGATATCGAAACTATACCCTGATGATATCAGTTGAGGCTCTATTGATATACTGGGAATCGATAGCTCTGGCTCTCTGGACCTTGATTGAAGGATTCCGATATAAGAAGGCCTGGAACCAGTTTTTTCCAAGGGTCTGGGGACCCCCTTGTAGGCACAGGATCTACTCAGTAAATTCCCGGATCTGTTGATAGGTTGGTAGGAGCCCTAGAGCAGCCTGGACCTGTATCTATTCTACTAAGTGGCTCTCCTGGGTCGGAGATAGCTTCTGCTGGCTAGCAAATATGATAGCTCTTGCTTGGGTGCCTTGTATACGATGTTGAAGGGTCTGTCTTGGTATCCCCTATTCTAAGGAAGCCTGCCGGATTGATTGGCCATTTGCAATAGATTCTAAAGCCTGATTGACTTCATCTTCAGTATATTTGGCCATGGCTAACTCAAATAGTAGTATGTAAGATCTGATAATGATTGGAATAAAATTGGTGAAGATATCGTGGGTAGAGATGGCAGGTTGAAGTGGCGGTGAGGCATTTTGAGGGGGGTGCAAATGAGGGGGTGGTGCAAAAGTGGGTGAGAGACGTTAAGGGTAGAGAAGCCCAATATGCCGCCGCTTCTTAAGATGAACTTGCCTTGGGCTTCAACTGGATCGCACATGCTCGCGATGCAGACCACTCCCTCCAATTAGGGCTGAGGTCTGATGAGGCTTGTCCCTCGCTCCGATGGGTGAGGCGTGGAAGATAGCCGCCCACTACCAAGGAAGAAAATGGGCGGCATCAAGGGGTTAGCTCGGTAAGGGCGACGGGCACGCATCCGCCAATCAATCTTTTTTAATCCACGCTTTCTTCCCCGGCTCCTGGCGCGTTTAAGTGTCGAGACAGTAATAATTGGTCCAGGTGCCGCCGCGACACCGCGTTCTAGCCTGGACTGCCTCACCAGCCGGCCTCCGTCATCGAAGCTGAAACGGCGAGGCGCTGGGCGGGCTAAAATTGCCACGTCAAGCCAGGCCCGATTTGGCGGGTTCTGTGGGGCTGGTGGACGATTGGTCTCGGGATGGAGCCGTAATGGCCAATCATGGGCCAATGGAGGGGGGATGGTGTGGCTTTCGGCGGCAAGCTGGGCGCTTGCAGAAACAAATTAATCTGCCATGGTGACGAACCAGTCGCTCGCTCCCAGGGGCACTCCGTCCAATCTCGTCTTACCCCGCAGTGGGGGCCTTCTCCCGCGCGGCCCGGATGAACAACAGCCGCCCGTCGAAGGGAGTGTTGACGGCCCTGTCCGACTCAGCAGATATTTAAGACCAGTATATCGTCCTCCCTCAACTCAGAAGCAGATTTCTCGAGGTCCATCAACTTTCAATTATTCGGCGAAATGGCCGACGCAATCGGGGCCGCATCAGGCCTCCTCGCGTTATTGGTGTTCGCGCACAAGTCCGGCACCAAGCTCTATGAGACGATTCAAAGCTTTAAATTCCTCCCCCGGCTTGCCCGAGATCTCCTGACAGATCTGGCCGGGTTGAACGCGGTTCTGCAGAGGCTGGAGGCTGCTGGCATCGACGTTGACGTGGACCTCTCGGCCCTCGAAGCGACGCTAATTCAGTGTCGTCATGCCTGTGAAGAGTTCGAGGGAGAGCTGCTGAAATATAGCTCGCGATCTGACGGCGGCCGTTCAAGTTTCCGCGACTGGGCCAGGTTCACGTACAAAGGCGGCGACGGTGTCGAGGATTTCAAGAAGAAGCTCTTTGGGTACAAGGCTACTATCACTGTCGCTCTCAGTGTCGCGAATCTGTAAGTCTCTTCGCCACCCCTGGTCCGATACACTAGGCTCATTTACCATTTCGTCTAGCCGCATATCTACCACGTCCGTCGAGGCTATACAGTCATGCCGAAGCTTGATCGAGATGACAAGTCTTGATCTCGAGGACTACCTTGCGGAGATTCTTCAGAAGCTCGAGTCCCTGGCCGCCCCCCACAAGAGCCCTGGTGCTAGTCCAGACGCAGCGATCATCAAACGCATGGAGGACGAACGCCTGAGCACAGAAAAGGGTCTCCAGCTCTGCCTTCAGCTATCTCAACACATCGATCAGATCCAAGCTTCGTTCACTGCAGACGAGAATCTCAGTGACCTCTTCAATCCGAATCCGACATCCAGGATGCTTGTCGGCGAAGGACTCTACGGTTGCAAGAATTATATCAGCTTCTCACTTCAGCGACTACAGAAGCATCGCCAAAGGGTTACCGATCGTTTGCAATCAAACCCAACCAGTGCTGAATTCTCGAATGACAAGCTTTTGCTCGAAGATCTTCAAAATGAAGCTGATAATCTGCAGAACTGCCTCAAGTTTTTCTCGAATGTCGATTCATACCTGGAAGAACAGATAAGCAATATCGAGAATGTCGCCGAAGGTGATGATACCATCCAGCTCATGGTTTCGACGGATGGCAAGCCATTGAACGGGAAGAACAAGGGCAAGGGCGATAGACTGAAACAGGCTGGCGGGCTTTTCAACAACACTACTCTTCAGCAGGTCTCAAAGGACTTCACGACGATCAGCATTCACCACAGGGATATTAAGAAGTCCACGAAGGAAGACCCGCCAACTGCAGTGCCAAGAGTTGCGAGTGTCCCCGCCGAGGGGCGATTCAACGGGCCGGGCTTCAGTCTTGCGTCTAAACCTTCTGTGTCATCGGGCCTATCACCTAGCTCGGCGACATGTTAGCCAAAAAGGGTGACATTGACCCATACCGGGGTGTACGAGCCAAGGGAGCCTTTGATGAACGGATGGGCGATTTAGCAACGAATTTAGCGAGCAAGTAGCGTATTAATAGGTTAAGAATTGCCATTCCTTTACCTTCTTCCTCTAGCTCCCTGACGCTGCGGATTCTCGGCTCTATCTAGACGACGCTTCGGCTGCTATGCTATGGTAGGGGCGGTGGAGTGTACTGTGTCTATATCGCGAACCTTGAAAAATATCTGGACCTGTTGAAAACACTACTCTTTAGGTGTGTTTTATGCTCCTAAAATGGCAGTCCTGGCGCTTCTAAAAGCAGAACTCCAAATAGCGGCACACGGAGTTTACGTGTATTATTATCTGATCATCTCACTGTGCATGGGCATTTCGTATTTGCACCAACTGCAGGCGGCCGACGCCTCTTGAGAACAACGATATCATGTCTCTAGACTCAGCTCGGTGACTGCTCCTGGCGGAGTGGCACATAGCCCTCCGCATCTATTTGTCACATTTAATGTCCTTTGTTATTTCTTTTCTCCAAGAGCTCCTACTTCTCCCCACGCCCTTTCCCACTACTCTAGTTGTAAGCATTACCATTATCCCTAACTACGTAATAATCGTCCGTTCAATATTTCTCCACTTTTCTCGAATCTGGACATAGCAAAGCGTCCAATGTCAGTGTCGCCCAGATTCCCACGAGGTGGCGACGATATATCACGGACGGAATGGGCCCCGTCTGCCCGGCAGAGGGGCCGAGACTCGATGATATGCTCATAGTCCAAGAGTACTGACCTGTCCGCTTCCGTAGCCGTGATGATATGACTCTGTTCCCCATGACATTAGCCCTGATATTCGAACGTCGCGCCAGAGAATGGAAGGTGAGAGAATAGCTGCGAGACGGTTGCACGGGCATGTATTCTGAGCTCGGTCCAGCTCTTCGGAGCAATAAGCATGCCAATACCTGGAAGCTACGAATGCTTAGCAGAGAACAAAGTGGGCCGTATCTAGCGAAACCTGCCCAATAGGTTTCGTTTCCTGCATTCTAGTCCAGGGCGTGACCAAGCATAGCGTCAATGTCACTCGAATATCGGCAAGTAGGTCTTGTTACCGAGTAAGCAGCAGGGATAGAGCCGTACTGGGTATCGAGCTGCTGGGTGGGATACGCGAACTCGTAGGATACATTGCGCAAGTCTGCATGATATGGCAGCCATATATGATAATGTATAACAGATTTACATGTTCATGGCAGGCATCAACTTTCCCCTCGGCTATTTGCCACAGACTGGGAAGTGGGCGGAGCAAACCAGACAACGCGGCGGAACCAGGTGTCATCGTATAAAAACTACCAGTCCTACAAATAGTTCGTTCCCAGATATGATACACCCCGGATGATATATACAATCAGACGGGTATAGTCGTGCCATGCAATACCCAAAGTTCTCCCGAGTATCCTCTTAAAGAAAGTGTTCCCAAAACTCCTCCGGAAATCCTCCCATCTATCGTGTGCGCCCAATACATGCATGTATACAACATCTTGTAATGTAAACAAAAGAAAATACAGAAGTAGTACAACAGGAGAGAAACTCGTACAGTTGAGAAACAAAGGAAAATAAAGAAAGGATAGCGACGCAGCTTCAGTAAATGCCAGTGACAAATAGGAATGAAAAATAGCAATGCGAAACGCTTTTCAGAGACATTAACCCCACACCTAGACGCTCACCGGATACCCAGCAAGCGTACAACTGTACCTCTCATCTAAACAACGTGATACTTTACTCGTCGTTATCGGACGACTGAACCGATGAGGCACGAGAACTAAGCGCCTTGGACTTCCTCATCACCTGCCTATAAGATATGTTAGCATGCGAGTTCCCAAAGAAAAAAAGGAAGAAAAAAACTACCCGAAACAAAGGATCAGGGGGGAAAGGGGGGGACTCACAATAAAGACCGGTCGTTCGGACTCCTCACAAGGACGATTTCATCCTTCCCCTTCTTCTTCGGGCTCTTGCTCCTCGTCGTGACCCTCGACAGCCTCTGGATCTGCGCCCGCATCGCCACGAGCTCGGCCTCATGCTTCCCCGTCAGCTCCTCCACCTGCGCCGCCGCCTCCCTCAGGCGTGTCGCCAGGCTCTCGTTCTCGGCCTGGAGCTCCGCCACCCGCGCGGTCTGCTCCTCCACCTTGCCCGCCTCGCCCTCGAGCCGCTTCGACTCCTCCTCGATCCTCTTCGTCTCCTCCTCGATCTTCTTGAGCTCGTCGGCCAGCCGGGCGGACTCTTCCTCGAGCTTGGTGGTTGCCTCGGCGGCCTTGGTGGATTGCTCCTCGAGGGAGGCGGTGATCTTGCCGACTTCTTCTTGCAGTTCGGTGTTCTTCTGCTTGAGGTCGTCGTTTTCTTTCTGGAGCGTTTCTAGGGCGGCGGCGTCATCGGAGGGGGGAGGCGCGGGGGGTGTCTCGGGTTCTGGCTCGGCGGGCTCGGGCTCAGGAGCGGGCTCGGGTTCGGGGGCGGGTTCGGGCTCAGGGGCGGGCTCAGACTCAGGGGCGGCCTCAGACTCAGGGGCGGGCTCGGGTTCAGGAGCGGGCTCGGGTTCCGGAGCGGACTCGGGTTCAGGGGCGGACTCGGGTTCAGGGGCGGCTTCGGCCGCGGGCTCGGGATCGTCGGCCGCGCCATCGGCTGCCTTGTCGTCGGCCGCGTCATCAGCGCCCTCCGACGCCTCCGTCTTCCCGCGGAGCTTCCCAAGCTCGGCTCTCAGCTCCTCGAGTTCGTCCTCCTGGTCGTCGCTCTGCTTCTCGAGTCCGTCTCTCTCGGCAGCCAGGGTCTTGATCTCCTCCTCGTTCGCCTTCTTCTCTTCCTCGAGGCCCTCGACCTTGGTCTTAAGCCCGTCGATCTCGCCCTCTAACTCGCCGACGCGCGCCTCCAGCTTCCCCTTCTCCTCCTCCAGCCCCGCCTTCTCCTTCTCGAGCCCCTCCTTTGCGGCCTCTAGCTCGGCCTTCGTCCCCTCGAGTCCCTCCTTCGCCTCCTCCAACTCCTTCTTGGCCACCTCCAACACCCCCTTCTCCTCCTCCAGCTTCTCAGTTCGAGCGGTCACCTTCTCCAGCTCCGCCTCTAGACCCGCTTTCGCCTCCTTCAGCCCCTCAATCTCAGTTTGCCCCTCCGCGACGCGCGACGTGAGCTTGTCGAGCTGGCCGTCGACACTCTCCTTGATGATCTCCAGAGCGGCGACCCGCGAGATCAAGAAGTCCTCCTGCTCGCTACGGACGGCCAGCCGCGTACCGATCTCCTTGGTCAGCTCCTCGCACTTGGCCTCCGCCTCCGACTTTCCGTCCCTCAGCGAGGCCGTCTCGAGGGTGAACTTCTCCCTCTCGAGCACCCAGACCTCCTTCTCGTTCTTGAGGCCGTCCAGCTCCTCCGTCAACTTCCCCTTCTCCTCGCCGAAGCCCTGGATCTTGGCCATCAGGTCGTCGTTGATTTTGATGAAGTCCTCCTTCTCCTTCGCCACCATCTCCTTCTCGCTCCCTAGGGCCTCGATGGTACTCTCCCGGTTGGCAAGGATGGCCTTCACCTCGTCCAGGCTCCCCTCCTTCTCCTCGATGCTCGCGCGGAGCCCATCGAGCTCCCTCGCCCTAGCCTCGGCCTTGTCAGCCAATTCGTCCAGCGTGCCGTCGCGATCAGCCAACATCGCCTTCAGGCCCTCGATGGTCTTGGTCTTATCCTCAACCTCCCTCCTCAGGCTCTCGACGGCCTGTCTCTCGCGGTTGCTGGACCTCTTGACCTCCTCCCTCTCTAGCGTGACGAGGGAAAGCCTATCCAGCGCATCCTCGAGCCCCTGTGCGGAACCGGACTGGTCGTCCCTGAGGTCCTTGATCTCCTGCTTCAGCCGCTTGATCTCCTCCTTATACTCCACGACCGCTGCGGTGTCCTCCGGGGGCTCGGAGGGGGCCTTCTGAGACTGTACTTGGATGTGGATGGTCCGGCGGGCCGGGGCGACAACCACGGACTTGGCGGGACGGGTGGTCACGACGGCCTTGCGGAGGGCGGCGGGGCGCCGCACGATACGCCGCTCCCTCTCGACAGGCTTCTGCGTCGAGTCGCTGTCGAAGACGGACGTCACCTGCGTGTCGGTGGATAGGTTCGAGCTAAGGTCGGACTCGGACGCTGGGTTCATGTTCGCGTGGTTCAGATGGTGGTAGTCGGGGTGGTACGAGAGGTGACTCTCAGGCTGATGTCGCGACATCGATGGCCGGCGGGTCATGACGACTGGCTTCCGCTCCCTGCTGGGGACGGGAGGGCGCGTGCGGGGGCCCGGCGGCGGCAAGCTCTGCCTCCTCCTCCCTAGCGTGGAGGGTGGAAGCTGGGGAGCCGGCGGCACATTCGATATCTCGAAGCTCGGTCGGGCCTGGTTTTGCATGTTTTGCAAGCTCGGGCGGCGCGTGATGAGGGAAGCTCGCTTGGGTGCCACGGGGGGTAATGATTTCTTGGGGAGAATGTCGGAGAGTCCCTCAGTCATTTCCGTCATTTCCGTGACGTCGGAGAGCGGCGCGGGAGGCGGATTGACTCCCCTCGTGAGCCTGTTGCGCATCCGCTCGGCGCTAGCCGCTGCGTCGTCGTTTGGGCGTGAGCCCATTCCCTTGTCCCTCCTCTCCATCAGATCTTCTGTCGTCTTGGTGTTTTTCGGGTTGTTGTTTTTTGTGTTGCGAATCTTCGTTATGTATTGCAGGTCAGCTAGTCGGGATATTTCGATTGTCGTCTTGCTCTTCTCTTGAATAGGTGTGTGTAAAGGGGAATATGTCGAGGTGTGATGGAAAACATGAGAGCGAGGAGCTATTTGTTTGTATATGAGACTTTTAATAGGCTAAGTGTAAGCCTATGTTTTGTGTAAGTGTGTGATGGGCGAGAGGATCCTTTCCTGCATGCAGACATGAGCCCCAGAACAAGTACTAATAAAGTACAGGCGGGCCAGCAGCGCAGCCGCGGAAAAGTGAGTCACTTTCCTACAAAGCCCTGTTTACATTTTTTACGAGAGTGGAATGCCAACCGTTGCTGAGGCGCCTACGAGTCGTTGTCTTCGTTTTTCTGCCCTACTCTGTGTGCGTTGGCGCCCAGTTGCGGTTGGGCCGCCGGCATTGTCCTATTGGCCCCTGTGGGGCCGCGAGGACGGTCGTGAGTGGCTGGAAACGGGGCATCGGCTCCCACGAGAGGGCCCGTGGGATGTTGTGGGCTGTGAGATTGACGGGCCGCAACAGGGAAGAGGCGTCGGGCATCAGGAGGCGTATTTTGGGGGGAGGGAGAGGCTAGGGTACGAGTGGTAGAGTGGGCGCTTGGCGGGACTAGAGTGAGACTGGCGATGTTAAGTGGTTCACTATTTTTGGGAAAGAGGGATGAGGGCAGGCTCCCGGTCATATTGAGGCTCTGTCAATTTTTTATTTTTTACTTTTACTTTCTTATTCGATGGAAAGACTCGTCCCAGCTCATACGGCATTGATTACTTGTTTTATTCTCTCTCCTTTTTTTGGTGTCCCTCAGTCACGGTGTGATGGGACGAGTTGGACATGTAGACGGTTAGTGGCCAGGTCGGACATCCGCCAGCTACTGTTCGCCTCACGGGTCGCCACGTCTTTCTTGCCTGCTCGCCTGAGTTGAGTATTATGTCACTGTTGGTGTCCGTCACTACTCGGCGGCTCCGCAGGGGAGAGGCCTCGTACATTTGACTCGCGAACTCGCGAAAATGGGGCCGGCAGAGAAGAAGCGCTACTGCAGTTGACACTCAACCCCATATACTGCCAAACCGAAATAGGTGGGCGGGGACACTAAGTAGTGTTCCCCAGATGAGGCAAAAGCATCCTGTCCACATATCACGCGCATCCTTGCCTGAACCAGGGTGGGGAGACGCATAAATACACAAAGTAACATGCAAGCACAACTTATTGGGAGAAAAATGTGTGAAAAACTCCCTCGCAAGCCGGGATTAACCCACAGCAATCACAGTTCCCCAGACAGGCAGGGGTGGGGCGCGCGACCAAATTATGTGCAAGAGAAGGTAATAGTTAACAGCTGTACCATGGGATAGGTCTCTCTGCGCCGAGCCGTAGCTGATGCGGGTTTGTTACGTACTTCTGGCACTGGTAATATGCATGGGTGGTGTGAGTTGGCGGAAACCCATTGATCCCTGGTCTGGGTCTGGGGCGGGAAGGAGCAGGGATGTTCTGTCCCCGCGTGATTGGGAAGGAAAGTGGTTCTTCCTAGAAAAAGGAATAGGTACCAAATTCGAGGCTGGACGAACTGGAACAACGTTGACCTACCTTAGGCAACAAACACATTCGTTTGCCGCGTAAAGTTGCACTTTAGGCAGATGGGCTTGGGCATGAATAGGAATTTTCGAGATCCTAAATTTTATGATGACGACTTTGGTTTTCAGTGAGCACTACACTGCACTGGCCGTTGGACTGAATTGGGATTGGGAGCGGGATTGGGCCTGGTGATAGGCGAGATGAGGTTATTATTCGTTGAGTTGTTGACACCCTATGATTAGTTTGTTCGCCTCGAGTTGAGATGCCTGACTAAGCCACTCTATCACATGCCACGACTGGGTACTCGAGACACTAGCTCCCAGCACCTCATCCCAACTACGTCACCAGCGACCAAGAATGCATGCCTGTGATGTAATCGACCAAACCAAGCCAGAGACACACACACACCACCACAATGTCAACTTAGAGTGCCATGGCGAAAAATCTCACCAGTACCCCTCTCCCGTCCCAGACAACTCAACCCAATCACCACATCCTCCCACGCACAATGGCATCTCGCATCGCCTAACCACCCCCGTCACACAAACCACCTCCTCACACCCCCCTTGCCCCTTCCGGGGCCAGCCTCAAACTCCAAAACCACCACTCATAATGGTCCGCCCAACCATAACGACCGCCCTCTCGAGCACGCGGACCCGCTCCTCTTCATCCTTCCACGCCGGTGCCCCCCTCCCAGCCTCCTTCTTCGACTCCCACTCCCGCCGGACCTCATACCACTACCAGACATTCCCGACCCCTCCCCTCGCTAGCACGCCTCGCTCCTCCCACGATGCCTCCTCCTCCCCCGGGCCGCAGCAGCCCCCGGCGGATGAGTCCCCTCTCCCACTGCGCCAGCTCCTCCTCCTCGCCCTGCTCTCCTTCGCGGAGCAGACGGCCCTCAACTCCATATCCCCCTACCTCCCCTCCATGATCCTCTCCTTCCGCGAGGTCCCGCCCCCCCAGGTCGGACTCTACGTCGGCATACTGGCGTCGTCCTTCGCCCTAGCCCAGCTCTCGACCAACTTCTTCTGGGGCTATCTCTCCGACAGGCGCGGGCGTAAGCCGGTCCTCGTCCTGGGCGCCGCGCTGCTGACGGCGTGCTTCCTGCTCTTCGGCTTCTGTCGGACCTACTGGCAGGCGCTGCTCGTGCACATCATGATGGGCCTGCTGAACGGGAACGCGGCCGTTGTGCCCTCGGCCATGGGGGATCTGACGGATAGGTCGAACCAGAGCACGGCCTTCACATGGCTGCCTATCATTTACTCCCTCGGCGGGCTGTCCGGGCCAGCGCTAGGTGGGTTGTTAGTTGGGGTGTTGGGTAGTAGGTTCCCGTTTGCGGCGTCGAACATCGTCGTGGCGGCTATATTGGCCGTGAGTGCCGTGGTCCTGGGCATCTGGTTCGAGGAGACGCACGTGGACCGTGAGCCATCGTGCGGCACGGACGTCGACATGGTCCGGAAGTGCCTAGGCCTTTCCCCGAGAGAGTCGACCGACGCAGCCAACGAGCCTCTCATCCCGCCACACAAGCCCCATTCTCCTACAGTGCTCGACGAATCCACGGACCAAGGAAGATCCGACGGCGCCCCACACATCTCACGGACGTCACCCACCGCCTCCCTCGTAGACTCTCCCACCGCCTCCGCCCCCGCCTCCACCGCCCCCTCGATCTCGGCCCTCTCCCCCCCCCAGCCCGTGCGCGAGATCCTAAACAGCTCGACCATAATCCTCCTCGCCACCTACCTCATCTACCAGCTCACCAACATCTCCTTCAACTGCCTCTATCCCATCTTCGCCGCCGCCCCCTCCCCCACGGGCCGGGACCTCGACCCCGGCGCCATCGGCACCAGCCTCAGCGTCGCGGGCCTCTGCACCATCGCCTTCCAGGCCTTCCTCTTCAGACCCATAAAGGCCCGCTTCGGGAACCTGGGCCTATACAGGTTCGCGCTGCTGGGCATGGCGGCGAGCATGGTGGCCATGCCGTTGGTGGGCCACCTGGACGACGCGCCGCCGTTCGAGGTCGGGACCGGGAGGGCGTGGCTGTATGCGGAGCTCGGGGTGGTGCTGGTCGTGAAGAATATCAGCTCCGTGGGGGGGTTGTCGTGCGTGATGCTGCTCGCGAGTTTTCTGCTCCCAATCCCGAGACCCCTCCCCAAAAACTAACTTCCCCCAGATCAACAACTCCGCATCGTCGGACAAGACACTTGGCACCCTCAACGGAATAGCCCAGACCATCTCCGCCGCCGGCCGCAGCGTCGGGCCATTCCTCTCCGGCGGCCTCTTTACCCTGTCCTCGGGCGTGCGCCCCAAGGGCGAGCTGCTGGCGTGGGGCCTCTTCGGCGGGATCGCCATTGTGGGGTATTTCGGGACGCTGGCGGTTGATGGGGGCGGTTTGGAGAGCGACGACTGGTCTGGCGGGGAGGAGAGTGGGGAGGATAGGGATGAGGAGCGGAGCGGGCAGGAGGAGGTATAGCATGAGTTGCGAAGTGTCTGGTCCACCGGCGCACATAACTAATGAATAAAAAAAGGTGGTCTGAGATAGGTTCGCGGCCAATATTCTCATAGACCCTAAGCTGGCTTTCTAGCCCTCTCATCTGTGAAACCACACCGAGCATCTACAAAAACACTATAACGACAAAAACATAGTATATTCCTCTGCTCTCGTGTACCATTCCACGGCAAATCATAAGCACAAACAAGCCCATGCTGCCTTCCTATCCGTAGTTCCTTGTACGCCAGCGCAATGCTATCCCAAACCCAGTCGCCCAGCGAAACGCCATAATACCTCCCCCCTAGACCCTCTAAATAGCACAGAATAAACACACACAAATACACCACATACCTTCCGAACAGCTCCCCTCTTAGTCCCCTAATACCATGTAGGTGGAGTCCGCCAATGCCTAAGCATAGTATTGATGGCCCTCCCCCACTCATACTCGAAGTAAGCGGCCAGCTTCGCGACGTCATCCACGCTCGGCTCCGTATCGCCCCACATCTCCTTCTTCTCCGCCTCCACGGCGGCGAAGGCACCTACAAGTCCACTGCTGACTGTTAGCCAAAGTCCACTCTGACCTCGTCCTTCACCTATCTCCTCACACAGATAGATCTCCACGAAAAGAGAGAAGGAGGGGGGGGAGGGCGACACCAATGAGGACAAACTTACTCGTCCCTCATCTTCCTAAGCACCAGCCACGCCATGTTCCAGCTCCGGTTCGACGCCGGATCCCCACCGACCCTCACCCTAGCCTCGTACAGGACGTCCGCGCTGAAGGGGTAGCTCCGCGTGAGGCCCCGCAGCTCGAGGAGGAGCTGGTTGCTGGTGACGTAGTAGTCCCAGGCGGCGGTCATGGGGCCCTGGAAGGCGGCGGCGTCGGCCTCGTTGCAGGTGGCGGCCACGCGCTCGATGCGGCAGAGCTCGGTGAGGGTGTTGACCCTGTGGGTCTCGAGGGACTCTATGAGTTGGCGGAAGGATGTCTGGGGGGAGGAGAGGGTGTTAGTGGGTCTTGGGCTTTCTTTTTCTGAGGGAGAAGAGGAGAGAGAAAAGGGGAAGCGGGGGGGATGGTACGAATATCAACCCGTTACTAACATGCACTCCCTTGATCTTCTTCGGCCCTGACCCACGCGAGGGGGCCTTATCAAGGTTCTTGCCGCGGTTCGACTTGGAGGACGACATAGCGCTATTGGTAATGACAATTTGCAACGATCTGCGTCGAAGTTTACTTGTGTTTGCACCTTAGAGGAGGTCTCTGGGATCTATCTGATCTGCGCATGATCCTTGCAGGGGCCGGGGGAGCATTATATATCCCCGTCGAGGTGCCGCAACTCGCTACGATCCACCAAGCTGATCTTAGGTAGGACCAGGTGTTAGCTATATCGGGTATAGGTCCGGTAGCAAGGGTAAGACAAAAGGTTCCGACCCCGATCACAGCGGGAAGGACCGAAGATAGGCCCGTGGGGCGCATCTTCATCGCCGTCGGTAGTTTTCGGCTATGCATGCAGCCCTACGAAGGATTCACAGCTAAGGTATACTGCTCCCGTATACCAAGACATCACCACCGGAATGAGGAGATAGCCAGTAGATCAGCGTGTTGGACCGATACTTAGGAAGAAAGGATCCGAGAAGTTTAATTTAGGTGGGAGGATGGGATTCACTGCCACGTGGGGTGTGGCAGTGGGATGGATAACCAACAACCAGCAAGGAATCCTCCGAGCGGAAGACTAGAGGGTGAATAGCAGGGGTCTGAACACGAGGAATCTCTCCGTCCGATCCGGGTGGAGGTCACATGGAGAATCCTGTCTCGTTACTCGGACGGCGGACATAGGGCGTGGGGGATAGATGTCCATCATGGGTGTGGCATAGATGGGTGGCTTGGGCCACAGCTCTTGACTACTCGTACTCCACTCAATCAAGGTCGTATTATACTCTGCACTGAAACCGGGGGTTGGGGTTGAGGGGGGGGAAGGGAGGGGCAGAGAAGCGCCTCAATGCTAGGCATACTTATCGCCCCAAAGGCTAACTAACCCGCCGCAAAACCCCCAAAACAAGGCGCGGGCCACTTTTTTATCCGATCCGGCGGGGCGGAGGAACGAAAAGAGGAAAAGAAGGAGGGGAATACCCCAAGAATAGACATTGGGGCTAGTAATGGATAGGTGTGAGACAAGGAAGCGGGAGATGAGCAGGACCTCGGAAAGAAAGACCCCTGTTACGAATGCGTGCAGGGGTGCTTTCCGACACTTGATTCGCTCGCGGCTGTCGCGGCTGTGCGGCCCCTGCTTCTTCATTGCTTGGTGGAGACGTTTGCGCCAAGGAGCGGGTTGGGGGCGGGATCCGCAGCTGACGATTGGTTTGAAATGCCGCGCCACGCTCGCTTGGGGTGGGGGGGGGGGGTTTGGGTGGCTTGGCGACGTGGATCTTCAGGCCAGCTTTGCTTTGCCTTTTAACCCTTCCTCGCACTCGCATAGTTGGATTACTGTATTATACGAGTGCCGTACTAATACGAGCATCTTCGATTCAGCCTAGCACATCCCTGAGCTTCCCTGAATTTACTTGATTTGAAACCAACCAACACCCGTAGGGCTGATCGGTCCGACCTCACCAATGCCCTTGCTTACCCCCAAAACCCCATTTCACGCAGCTCCAATCGTTTCGTATTTATTGTGTCTTTCTTTCCTTGTGCCGCAGCCCTCCTTGGCTCACCAGCCACGAAGGATCATCATCTGAGGCGTCGGTAGGATTCTTTCCGTTCAGGGATTCAATCCTCCTCACCCGGCTTCTATCCTATCTCGGGATTAACCTCTAGTGTCTCTGCGGCGAAATATGGCGTTGGGAGTGGCGGCCGGACATTGTCTTTCGACGAGAACTCAGCTGTAGGACTCTCGGATAGGACTTTCTTTCTCGCGAGGGTGCGCCCGCTGGAAATATCCCTATTAGCATCTTGGCCACGCCCTCCCTTACGGGAAAAGAAGAAAAAAAAGCAGAAGAACAAAAGTACTATGGATATTTAGGGTTAGTTGTGTGAACATCACGACTCCAATACGCGGTATAAAGATACAGAGCATGATGATGCGTGACGACGATAATATTAACCTCCCCACCACCCCTACTAGCCGGCTAAATCGGGCTACCATCTAGCCCGTACCAATCCCAGGTCCCTTATGGTTCCCCGTCGTCACGCTCCTCAACAATGAAACAATGCCAGGCGATAAATCAGACCCGATCCATCTGCGGATCTCGCCCGGCCAAAAATTTCGACCACTCCCAAGAGTGTGGTTAAAAACACAACCTCGGAGTGGGCGATATAGTGAGACCCTGCCCGTCACCCCCAGGTGGACTCTCATCGCCGGACCAAGGACCTCGGTAGCTTCCTAGGAGTCGTCCTCCAAGGGCGGGCTTCGTAGATGTGGAGTCTACTCCGTGCCGCAGCTGTTGCCGCAGCAGAGCTTGCCGTCCTGATTGGCAAGATAGTCATCTGCAGATTAAATTAGCCAAGCTTCCCTTGGGCGGATGCAAAACATGATCGAGGTGGAGAGATAGGTATAGAGGTGAAGAGAGTAGAGCAGCTGGAAAGCAAAAAAAAAGGGGAGGGGAGGGTTCTCTGGAGAGGGGGAGGAATAAAAAAAGAAGGCCAGGGCTTATTAAGAGGGGTAGGTAAATAGATAGAAGGGCGAGGCTCGAACAAGATTCTAGTGAAATGAGGGTACATACTGAGGTTGATCTCGCTCTCCTTCCAGTTCTTCGACTTGTCCTTACACTGGCACCACATCCAGGAGGGTCGGTTCGGGTTCATCTGGCACTTGACGCAAGACTTGGAGTACTTGCCACTTGGAAGGAGTCAGTAACAGTGCACACCAGAAGCAAGGCATGTTTGTCAGGGTTAGGCAAGTAATTGAAAACTGATAAATATGATAAAAGTCACGGTAGAGAAAAGAAATCATAACGCAAGGAGTAAAATGGAGGGAGGAGGGAATAATAATACCGGTCGTCACGGCGCAGAGCACCATTGTCATTGATGAAGCAGCGGTCAAGATCGAGAGTAGTGGTCCTGCTCCCGCCATGCGTCCGGCCACACTTGGCCTTGGCATTATGTCCATCCCTGAACTCAAACTTGTTATGGTCACAGGAGAAGGCAAAGTCCTGGGCTGCGACGAAGGCAGACAGGGCGATGACAATGGCCGTGGTGAGCTTCATTTTTTTTGGACTAATAGAGTAGGTTGGAATTGTAGTTGGTTGAGGTGGAGGGTGGTGTATGTATAGTTGGTTGCCTTTGTCTTTGAGTCTGGAATTCTCGTGAGAGGAAGCTCGCTTTGGTTTGGGAAAGAGATGGTGTGTAGGGAGGAAGGTTAGGAGATAGTAGAATGAGAGAGAAGGGCTATTAAAACACAGGAGCAAGGTGCTCCACCGGGAAGGAACGAGAGACTTCTCAAACAGGCAGGGACCAGTTGCCAGAGTAATGTGGCGCCTGCCTTGCTTTACACCAAAGTAGGGAGACATTTTTGCTGGAATGATATCAAGCCTGGGGAAACGTCGATGCACAAAGAATGCGCTGAAGCAAACTGTTAGAACACGTATGATTCCGGTGGCGATACAAAAGTGAATCCGGGTGAGTCCAGCAGGTCGTAGGTCAAGCAAGTCATGCAGTATCCAATGTTGTGAAGGAGATATCCGCTAGCCTGCAGGGAGGAGCAGGATCTTCAATTGTATGCGGGCAGCACAGGAAAAGCAAACGCCATTGTTTAAACAAGAAGTAGGGAAAGGGCGAGCCACGCACTAAATGGATCAGGTCCAAGAAAAAAAGATATATTGCTTCGTATACTAATCATCCCACGTGTCCAAGATCCATCATAAATTCGTTTGCCCAAAAGCTGTTACTCCCACGTGGCCCCTCAACCACGACCACTACCTTCCTCACTGACTCCCAGGAGCTACTCCTCCCGGCATCACCACCTCAAGCCCACACCCCCTGCACACCCCCCCTCGAGCTCTCCCCAACCACGAACCCGTACTCCCCGTCCACGATCCTCCAGTTCTGCGCCTCGACATCCCAGTAGCTCAGGTCCCTCCTCGTGACCTCAAACGCCACCTCCCTCGTCTCCCCCGCCTCGAGATACACCTTCTCGAAACCCCTCAGCGACCGCCGCGGGACCTCGACCTCCGTCTCGTCCGGGTACGTCATGTACAGCTGCGCGACCACCTTCCCCGCCCTGTCGCCCGTGTTCGTGACCTGGGCCTTGACGACGACGTACGTCTCCCACAGGTCCGGGTTGCCGCCCTCGCCGCCGCCCGCCTGCGAAGGCGGCTGCGCGATGTCGTAGCCGTCCGGGTACGGGTAGGGCCCCATGTCTACCTCACCCTCGAAGTACGGGTACACGTACTTCTCCAGCACCCTGAAGCCCTCGGGGAACCTGACCTCCTCCCTGTCTGGGGTCCTCTCGCTGTACTCTGGCGGCGTCGCCCCGTCCTCGCCCCTCGGGCTCGGGAACGCGGTCAGCCCCTTCACGCCCGTCACCACGACGTCCCGGATCTCGAATGTCGTGTACGAGAGCCCGAAGCCGAACTCGTACCGCGGCTCGATCTCGTACATGTCGAAGTGGCGGTAGTCGATGAACACGCCGTCCGTGAAGTCCTGCTGCGGGACGGGCGCGTTGGGGTAGTACATGACTTGCCCACCCTCGCCGTAGTCCTCCAGGCTCTTGCCCATGGTGTAGGGGAGCCGCCCGCTGGGGTTGACGTCCCCGAAGAGTATGTCGGCCAGCGCGTTCCCGCTCTCCTGGCCCGGGAGGTTCGCGAGCACCACGGCCTTGACTCCCGGCAGGTCGACCCACCTCTCGACGACCACGGGCCCGACGCTGTGGATCACGACGATGGTCTCGCCGCTTCCGCCGCCGCACCGCTTCGCCACCTCGTAGACGAGCTTGTCGCCGCCCTTCTGGAGGAAGAGGTCGTTGCGGTCGCCGCGGACGTTGCCCCACGCCATGTAACCCTCGCCGGCGTCCGAGTTCGCGAAGACGATGCAGATGTCCTGGTCCCGGAGGAGGGCGGAGTCGACCTTGTTGGTGAGACTTTCAGTGAGGACGATGCTGTCGCCGAACTGGGCCCGGAGGGCCTCGACGGGGGTGACGAGGTAGGGGAACTCCACGGCGCCGGAGCCCCAGCCGGACGCGAGGGTGCCCTGATTACACCCTCGGTCAAGACAGGCGTTCGGTCCGTCCCCGGGGCCAGCGTCCTCCCCGAAGATCCCGATGCGCGTCTTGTCGCCGGCTTTCCTCGTTGCCGTGGACCCGTCCCTGCCAAGGGGCAACACGCCCTCATTCTTCAGAAGCACAGTCCCGTCCGCCGCGACCCGCCTTGCGATGTCCTTGTGGCCACCCTGCACATTGACGTACCGGTTCACGACGATCTTCTCCTGCTCCGACGGACTCCCGGGGAACGCCACGCCCATCTCGTCGTCCGTCCACGACGAGAAGTTGGGGCCCTTGTTATCGAAGAGCGTCTCGTCATCCTGGCCAAGCTGGTACCACGCCGCCACGACCCTCGTGACCATGTCGTCCAGCCTTTGGATGGGCAGCGACCCGTTCAGCACCGCCATCGACAGCTGGGGGCCCCACAGCGACTCCCCGTCCTCCCAGACCAGCCCGTCCCCGGGCATAGTCATGTCCAGGCCGGCGAGCGCGCTCGCGACGCCGCTCCTCTGCGCGAGCCAATCCGACATGACGAAGCCCTGGAAGCCCATCTCGTCCTTCAGGATGCCGTTCAGCAACTTGGAGTTGGCGCACGCGTACGAGTTGTTCAGGGTGTTGTACGAGCACATGACGCTTGCGACTCCGGCCTTGACCGCGTCCCCGAAGGGCCAGGCGTAGACCTCGTGCAGAGTCCTATCGTCAATGTTGCTCGAGATGGCATTGGGGAGGGCCCACTCCCTCGACTGGCGGAAGTGCTCCTGCTCGTTGCCGACGAAGTGCTTGATGGTGGCCATGACGTTCTCGGACTGGATACCGCGGATGGTCTCGGCGCCCGCGACACCCTGGAGGTAGGGGTCTGAGCCAAAGCCCTCCCAGTTGCGGCCGCCAGCGGGCATGCGGCCTATGGGGCCCACGCAGGGGCCCAGCAGGGTGTTGATGCCCTTGAGGCGCGCCTCATTGCCGTGGGCCTTGCCGCGGAGGTACATGAGCTCGCGGTCCCACGTGGCGCCGACTGTGATACCGGCCGGGAAGGCGGTGGCGTTATCGGCGAAGCGGAGGCCGAGGGGCCCGTCCTGGAGGACCAGGGCGGGGAAGCCAGCGGCAAGGGCGGGGCCGGTGGTGCCGACGGCTTGGCCCATCCGCCAGCCGGTGCCGGTCGTGATGTTGACCTTCTCGGCGAGGGTCATGCGGCTAACCATCGCCGCGGCCTTTTCGTAGCTGGAGGCCCAGGTGGCGGCGGTTCCGCCTCGCGGGGAGGGGTACCAGGGCGGGGACTGGCCATCTGAGGGGGCGCGGTGGTAGGTGGTGTGGAGGATGGGGGCGACGGCGACAGCGAGGAGGCAGGTTATGCCGAGGGCGACGAGGGCTTTGAAGGAACGGGGGTTTCGGGAACGGAAGGTGGTGTGTTCGTCGCGGACGTCGGGGGCGGGGGCGGCTTGTGGGTCGCGGGAGTCGAAGGACTCGGGGGACTCGGGGCGGAGGAGGCCCTCCTTTGAGGGGTCCATGGTTTCGGACGCTATCGAGGGAGAGGTCGAGACTAGTTGGTTAGAGGATGGGTTTGGCTAGGGTTGACTGGGAGGTAGCTCGCGATTACCGATTGGGTCGATCGGGGTGTTGTCTAGTGGATTGGAGTTTCGAGCTCGAGGGGAGGATGGGAAAGGAAATAGGAAAAGGGAAAGGAAGGGGAGATAAAGAAAACGCAAGTTGGAGCAGAAGAAATCGGAAGAAAAGACAAAAAGCAAGGAAAAAGAAAAAGGTAGGGATCGAGGGGTCGGGACGGTGAAAGGTGTGAGACCCTCGTGACGAAACGCCCTGTCGGTCAGGTCAGGAACAGGGTTCAATGGTTGGGTCGGCGTGGGGTGCTCCCCCCTTGCCGATGCCTTGTATGGCATGGGGCCTGAGCTAACGGGGGTGGGTGGGGTGGGTCACTGCCCGGAAGCCCGGAAGCGTGCCCCGCTCGCGGACAACGGCACCTGCTTGTGCTCGACGTACCTGTCCTACCACACTAGTATTACAGTAGCGGTGAATAAAAAAAAGCAAGCCGAAGCACACAAGTAATCCAAGTAACACGAGAATGCTCCATGGTACACTGACGCTAAAGTGTTTAAACGGCGGCTTCGTGAGCACCAAGTTGGTTAATTCTTTGTAGATGTCGTCGCGACACCCTGAGCTCTGGATCTGTATTAATACTTGTATCATCACAATCATGGTATTAGCGGACCCTGGGAGCTCACTTGTATCTCAAACTCGCATGCTCCTCGCTCCTCGCTCTACAGAGTATCTACTGTATCGCCACCAAGCCAAGACAGACAGGCAATACTCACAAGCAGGGGAGGGCATTTTATGCCTCGTCGGAAGTCGTCACACAGCATGCGCGGAACACGGACCGGACGGGGTCGTCTCGCCCAACAAGCAATCATTACTCATCCGTACGTGTAAGTTTCACCTTCTGCAGTAATAGGCCCACTCCCCAGCATGTCATGCTTCCGCGGCGGAGCTACGAGATCTCGCCAGAGTCGGACATCGACATGAGTGAAATGGTTGGGTGGCGCAATGGTAGCGCGTTGCTTTCCGGTTCTCACCTTGGAATATTGGCAAAGGTTCTGGGTTCGAGTCCCAGCTTGATCGACCATCTGTTTTTTTGTTCTCCCCACTTTTTGGGGTGTGTACCGGATATTGTGAGTGAATGACTACTCCTTCTGAAGCCAGTTGGGTAGACCAAATTTGTAGAAGTCCTGCAGGTAGGCAAGGGGGGTAGGTATCGTGACCATGCTCTTGCGCGATTGATGTTCTCCGTTACACAGGTAGCACATACTGGTAGGCATGAGCAAACATAGCAAACGACTCTGAATATCCAATTTGGTCATCTAGCAATACGTACGTACATCCACACAATAACAAACAAGGCATTTGCAACCCGGCTGAGAAACTCCATTGGAATGTGTTGTACTACAATGTGTGGCGGCAACGTCGCGCGCCCAGACTCCGCCGAAACGTCACGATCACTTTCCGTCGAGTACATTTTACCACGCGCTAACAGACCTCGTTTACAACCGACGAAAAAAAAAATAGGGACACCGACCAAAAAAGGATGACTCGACACCAGTGAGATTCGAACTCACGCTCCCGAAGGAACGGGCTTAGCAGGCCCGCGCGTTAACCACTCCGCCATAGTGCCCCGGTTCCTTGTTCCTTGGCCCTGACGGGAGTGGGTTAGAACGAGTGAGCTAATGGGTGCAGATGTGGAGCCGGAGGAGCGGAGAAGCGGGGACGGCCGGCCCCACTCCGGCGGGGTGCATCGGGGGCGGGAAGGAGAGAACAGGTTCGACAAAGAGCCAAGATATGACGCGGGCTGGAGAAGCACGGCGTGTTGTCACCCGCGAGCGCCGCAGGCCGAGTTCCCAGAGCCCGAAGATATATCAGACGATAGCATCGCTCTTTGCTCTCTACAGCTGTAAGATGATCAAGGCGTCGTGTCCTGCCTGTCCCCCCCTTCAAGACCCAACCTGCCCGAAGAAGACGATCAGAACGGCCATATACCTGCCCAAGTCAGCAAACCATCGCCCCAGCACCCTCTCCTCGCCTGAAAAAAAAACTCACGCTGAGCACGCCGCAAAGATCTCGATCCTCCTCGCCTTCGTGCAGCCCGCCAGCACAACCCCAAACAGCAGTGTGCACCCGCACTGCAGCCCCATGATCTTCGCAATGTCCCGCCCGCCGAGTGTCTCGGCCCGCGTCCACAGGTAGAGCGGGTACAGCGGCCCGGACAGGAGGGCCATCAGGAGCACGATGACAACGGAGACCTTGAGGGCCTGGACCCGGTGGGTGGAGTAGACGACGGTCGCGGGGGCCTTTTGGTTTGTTTCGCGGTTTTCCTGTGGGGGTTATGTTAGGTTTGACAGGGGTCAATGGGCGGCAGGCGAAGGGAGGACAAAACGGCAGAGAAGTGACAAACCCGTGTTGAGAAGATCCACTGAAGGCGTTGTGTTGTCAGCTTTGCGCAATACCCCGGGGGGATGGACAAATACATTGGGACCTACCCTTAGGGGCGGACAGCTGAACCGCACGAGAAGGCCGAGCAGGAACTCATCCAGCCAAGCCACGTCCCCCGGCGGCCCCAGATTCACGAGGTCATCCCTATCGAACAGGAACCCCTCCTCCTCGACGAGGGGCCGGTTGTTATACCAGAAGTTCCGGATAGATCTGAACTCGTAGCCAGACGGCTTCTCCAAGCATGCAACGCGATTAGACAAGAGCGCCAGCTCGGCTATCCCAGTTTCCTCCCTTTTCGTCAGCTCGGCCTTTTTCACCCTTCGCCGCTCAACTGAAAAAGTAAGAGGATAGAGATTTTAGTTATCGAGATACGCACCATACTCGGACCACTTGCTCCGTATCCTCCCCATAAGCCTCGTCCTCCCCGCGTCGTGCCTCTGCGCCGTCTCCCGCGAGGTGAGGTAATTCGGGTGCGCGGCCTCGTCGCGCGCGTCGAGGTCGTGTAGCTCCTGCTCCAGTGCGCGCAGTTCGTCCTGGAGGTGGAGGAGGGAGCGGGTCTGCAGGTGGCGGAACTGGCGGAGGGTGACGGCGTTGTCGCCGGAGGCCATCCACCGGGCTAGGCGGGGGTAGCCGTCGGGGGCGTCCATATCTAGGGTTTCTGTGAGGATCCCGGCCGAGAGAGGGGTGGGGCTGGGAAGAGGAGGAAGGGATTTACAGTGGCATTTGGCATATCCTTCTGGGAGATTCTCAAGGTCGATGGTTCTCACTTCTGTGCTGCTTTCTCGATTAGTAGCCCGGAGTGACAGCGCGACATAATAACCGAGTCCTTACTTGTCCTCCACGGGAGACGCCGAGCCCCTGGCGCTCTCGAGGTCGTCCTGGTCGGATTAGCAGCGGCCCCGTCACTACTCCACTACTGCGGGATCCGCGGGTACTCAGCTCACTTTTGCCGCGCCCATCGCTTTTCGTCTCCCACGTTGTCGGAAAAATGCGCCCCGCCTAAAAATAAGCCCAAGTTGTGAGAAACCCAAGTTAGAAGAGCTATGTTGCCGCGAAACACGGCTACCTCGATCTTAATACGCCTTTTCTCCCCCTTCAGCCGAGTACGAGTACGCGAGATTTCGAGTCGTACAGACTGATGACCTGCATGTCCATTACCCCCGCGTCTCTTTCCCTCCCACCCCCGCCCACCTTGAGCCTCATTTTTTTCCCCTCATGCTGCACTGGCACAACTACAGCACACCACAGCACACCACACCCAACCCACACCACATCTGCACTGCGCCTCCGGAACCGGGTATGGATACGCGGACGGGAAGACTAAAACACCGCCTCGCTCACACCGCTCGAAGTCTTCGGCGGCTATTTCACGCGGGACCAGTCACAAGTCGTGCACAATTGCGCTTCGTGTAACGTTCGTTTAGTATTGGGTATCAAGTGTAAAAACTATGCAGAAAAGATACGACTAAACCCAATACAGGTGGGCAGTATCCGTTGCTTCGGCGCCCGCGAAGCCTGTCGGTCATGGCGACAGTTGAGGACCTCGCAGCCTGGGATAATTCCCCCCGCTCCCCCGCCCCACATCTCCGTATATCCCCGCCCCCACCCGTCCGGCGCCGGTAATTATTACGGCTCCATCCCCGGACTCTCGAGACTGGGGACTCCAAAAAATTCGGAAGACGGTTGCCCAGTCCCCCTGAACCTTACTCCCTCGCAGGGGACTGACTCTTTAGCAGCCCCACGTGCACCAGTCCCCCTCTGGCGACGGGGTTCTCGGCCTCGGACGAATGAGAAACCGCTGTCCGCAGTACGGGCACGCCCACGCTGTTACTCCCCCTGATGGGCTTAAGTCTTCGCCAGTTAACATAGGCGGGTGAGGGTACAGACAAAGGCCGTCTGCATCTGCGTCCCCGGCGGGCGTAGGCTCTTTGTCTGTCTTACTCTCAGGTTTTACGGCCCC
>ONZQ02000003.1:2667727-2705324 GCA_900312665.1 Cephalotrichum gorgonifer | reverse complement strand
AAAGACAACGGGAATCGAAAGGGCAGTGGCCCAAAGAGGACTGGGGAACAAAGGGAGGGCACTGGTCCAAAGAGGACCAGCACCGAAGGGGTAGGGGTTTAAAGAGGATGGGCAAAGAAGGGACAACAGCCCAAAGACAGCAATTATAAAGGAGTATAAGAGGTCAAAGAGGGTGAACAAGAAAAGGGGAATATTCCAAAGCGTATGGACAAGGGGAAATAGTTCAAAGAGGAAAATAATGAAGGGGTTGTCAACCCAGCCATAACAGCACATACAATCTTTGCGCCACCCGCCTTCTTCTTCTTATCAAAAATCAAAGGCATCTCAACACAAGCACTGGAAAACACTCCACCGAGTCCGAAAAAGAAAGACTTGAAAATATGGTAAACTCTGTAGAAATGGGATCGTGGCGATAGTCGGGAAATCGAGCATGCTCTCCTAGGCCCAAAACAAAAGGAAATCGAACAAGGAGAATCATATTAAATACATCCTTTCAGTCCTCTCCATCCTCTCCGTCCCTCTCCGTCCGGTTCTGCCGCTCTTTCCATCGTGACCCAGCGTCGTTGGCCTCCGTGGTTGATTTTCTTTGTTCTCGAGGTCAACCTCGCGCAGAGCCGCACGGGATGCATATCGAGAACAAAGAGAATCGCCCTCACCGCCACGGTCAGGATTACCAGGCCGACAGAGACACGGGAAAAATTCACAACAAAAGCATTAACAGTCAGTCATATGGCTAGTATTCGTAAGCGGGAGGGGAGAAAAGCCCCCTTCACGTATATGATCTCTTTGTTCTCGTTGTTGAGCGGGCGCTTGGAGCCTCAGTTGGCATCACAGGCTCACAGGGTGGTTGTTGTCGCCCACTGGGTCCAGCCTGACTCGGCCTTCGTGGGTTAGGTAGGAAAATTCACTGAGAGAGTCCCGGTTGGCTGGTGAGTGGGCGGTAAACTGACTGGACCCTCAGGGGGAGCGAGAAGGCGAGGAAAGTATTACCGGTAGCTGACGTGTAGGGCTAGAAAACAGCCCTCGACTGGAATGCTGTCTGTCAAAATCGCCGGATCGGGATAAATGGACATCACGAGGAGGGTGGCCTTCGCCCACTGGGCCCAGATTTTGGCCGCGCTGTCCCGTGCCTGGAGTCAGCTCAGTTTGGGGGCCAAATGACTTGGCGCTGACACTGACGGGGCAAAACAAGGGTTCAAGGTTACTCCTTCACATTGGAAACTGAGTCTCTCCGTTTGACACCAAAAGATTCACTTCGTCAATAGACATGGCCGATGCCTTCGGAGAGAAGATCCGACGCCACGCAAATAAACTTCCAGGGTGGTTCGGGACTAACAGGAACCATGAACTACAAGCAGGTTTCTGTGGGTCCAGGGTCCACACCATTTGAAGACCATGGATTTGATCCAATGAAGATACATACAATGTACGTATAAAGTGCGAGTATATGCCTAAAATAAACCAGTCCCGCGCTCCGCCTACTTGGATTTGTCTCGCTCACCCAACGCCTCTGTTTCGTACATATCCGCACACTGTACTACGTAGTAGAAGTACTCGCCACAGTGGTGGGCGCAGAGTTAGAAAGGATAGGCAGTCGTAGCGGGAACATACAAGTAGGATGGAGACAGTTGGAGCCCGTGCCTGCGCCTGCGCCTGCGCCCCCACCTTCCGCCAACATCAAACCAACAGAGAACTTTGAAACTGGGACTGGGAGATTGGCTGTGGGACAGATGAAGCCTAAAACATCAGAGTGACAATATACTTGGGTACTCGTAGTCAGCGAGCGGGTGTGAAATCGATTGGCCAGGAGTCCCCGGGTCCACCCAAAGCTGTGGAGTGCCCCCATCTTTGTAATCACCACGCCAGCCAGTAACCCCGCCACGCCACGCTTATCGAAAAGAAAAAGAAGAGGGAAAATCCAGATAACGTTAAAGGGTAAAACAAAAAAAAAATCTGACGGGCGTAAACAGGAAACCTGGATTTCCCGCCCCCCATCAAATCCACCGTCTCTTCCCCCCCCCCTCCCGAGAGATTTTTCATCTTTCTAGGTGATAGGTGCGCTTTTCTTTCGCTCGTCTTTGTTGCCCTGCGAATACCCCCGACTCGACCTTTTGTTTGGATTTTCTCGAGAAAAAAAAAGGAAAGGGAAAGACGAAGAAACCCGACCGCGACCCAAGAAAAAAAAAGTACCCCGCCAAAACCCCGCGCGCCGCCATGACGCCGCCCATGGTGGTCGCCCACGATGGGGCTCCCCCGCCCGCCCAGGAGGATGTCTCGGCCTTCCTCGAGACAGTCTTCAACGCAAAGACCTCGGCCGCATCCGTCGACGCCGCATACGCCCTCTGCGAGCTGCTCCTCAACTCCACGGGGTGCGCCGGCCTGGCCTCGTACGGCGTCATCGCCGAGCTCAAGAAGGCCGCCGCCGATAAGAAGAGCGGACTCAGGAGGGAGGGCGCCCAGAACCTCCTCGGCGCCATATTCGAGCGCTTCCCCCCGGGCCAGCCCATAAGCGAGGTCGTCATCCTCCTACAGGACGGCGGACTCGTGAACATCGCCTTCGATGCCCTCCCCGACAAGGGTTCCGTCGTGCGCGACGCTGCCCAGTACGGTCTCGACGCCCTGTTCGCCAACCTCTCCGCCGAGGCCCTTGCCGTCGGCCTGCTCCCCGTGCTCGCCCAGCGCCTTTCCAAGAAGTCGGGCAAGTGGCAGGGCACCGTCTCGGCCCTCAAGCTCCTCCAGCGCATGGCCGAGAAGGCCCTGATCACCGTGGGCACCACTAAGGAGGAGGCGGCCGAGAAGGACCTCCTCCGTGAGATCATGGGCACTAAGCTCGCCGGCCTGATCCCCGTCGTCGAGGCCGCCATGCATGACCTCAAGTCCGAGGTCGAGAAGCAGGCCGTCGCCACCATGACCTCCCTGACCGCCCTCCTCTCCAACGACGACGTCGCCCCCCGCATCCCGCTCCTCATCGAGACCATGCAGAAGCCCTCGACCGCCACCCTCCAGAAGGCCATCCACGCCCTCTCCCACACCACCTTCGTCGCCGTCGTCACCTCCCCCGTCCTCGCCCTCCTCACCCCGCTCCTCGAGCGCTCGCTCAACACCCCGACCACCTCGCAGGAAGTGCTCCGCCAGACGGTCGTCGTGGTGGAGAACCTGACCAAGCTCGTCCACGACCCCGTCGAGGCCCGCGCCTTCCTCCCCAAGCTGAAGCCCGGTGTCAAGGGCGTCTCCGACCGCGCCTCCCAGCCCGAGGTCCGTGAGCTCGCCGACCGCGCCCTCGCCGTCATCGACAAGGCCATGGGCGACAACGACAAGGTCATCGAGCGCGTCGCCCCCGCCGACGTCGCCGCCCGCATCGACGAGCAGATCCGCAAGAACATCGGTATCAGCTTTGCCCAGCGCGCCCTCTTCGAGGTGGCGAGGCCGTACATAGCTGAGATGGTGGCCGAGGACGTCAACCACCGCCACATCACGAGGATCGCCGCGAGGATCGGCCCCTACCTCAAGGGCCTCATGCAGGAACCTGGCGCCCACGACGCCGTCGCGAAGGCCGTCCAGGAGTACTACCTCGCCGAGGACAAGCGCAAGTTCGGCGAGCCGGAGAAGGAGGACGACGGCGAGATCGAGATCGTCAACGCCGACTTCTCGCTCGCGTACGGCGGTATGCTCCTGCTCTCCCACACCAACCTCCGCCTCCTAAAGGGCCACCGCTACGGCCTGTGCGGACGCAACGGTGCCGGAAAGTCGACCCTTATGAAGAGTATCGCCTCCGGCAAGCTCGAGGGCTTCCCGCCGCAGGACGTCCTCAAGACCTTCTACGTCGAGCACAACCAGGGCGAGGACGCCGAGATCAGCATCCTGGAGTTCATCTCCAAGGACCCCGACATCGCCAAGGAAGGCCAGGACCGCATCGTCCAGGTCCTCTCCGAGTTCGGCTTCACGTCCGGCCCCGAGGGCCGCCAGAGCCAGAAGGTCGGGTCGCTCTCTGGTGGTTGGAAGATGAAGCTCGCGCTCTCCCGCGCCATCCTCAAGCACGCCGACGTCCTCCTGCTCGACGAACCTACCAACCACTTGGACGTCGAGAACGTCAAGTGGCTGGAGAACTACCTCGTCAGCCACCCGGAGATCACCTCTCTCATCGTGTCCCACGACTCGGGCTTCCTCGACGCCGTGACGACCGACATCTACCACTACGAGCCCAACAAGAAGCTCGGCCACTACCGCGGCAACCTCGCGGCCTTCGTCAAGCAGAAGCCCGAGGCCAAGAGTTACTACTCCCTCGCCGAGTCGCAGGTCCAGTTCAAGTTCCCGCCCCCCGGCATCCTCACCGGCGTCAAGTCGGCCACGCGCGCCATCCTGAAGATGACCAACGTCACCTACACCTACCCCGGCGCGTCGAAGCCCAACCTCTACGACGCGTCGTGCCAGCTCACGCTGTCGTCTCGCGTGGCCATCATCGGCCCCAACGGAGCCGGCAAGTCGACCATGATTAAGCTGCTGACGGGCGAGCTGACGCCCTCCGTCGGCCGCGTGGAGAAGCACCCCAACCTCCGTATCGGGTACATCAAGCAGCACGCGCTTGAGCACGTGGAGATGCACCTCGAGAAGACGCCGAACCAGTACCTCCAGTGGCGGTACGCCCACGGCGACGACCGCGAGGTGCACATGAAGAGCACGCGCCTGCTGAGCGACAAGGACCGCGAGCAGATGGAGAAGCCCGTCGACCTGGGCGACGGGAAGCCGCCGAAGCAGATCGAGGCGCTGATCGGTAGGGCCAAGTACAACAAGAGCTTCCGGTACGAGGTCAAGTGGAGGGGCATGATCCCCAAGCACAACACCTTCATCTCGCGCGAGACGCTTCTGGAGCTCGGGTTCGACAAGCTGGTGCAGGAGTTCGACGACCACGAGGCGTCGAGGGAGGGTCTGGGCTACAGGGACCTGACGCCCTCGGTCATTTCGAAGCACTTTGAGGACCTGGGTCTCGACCCGGAGATTGCGAACCATAACGAGATCGGCGGTCTTTCCGGTGGACAGAAGGTGAAGGTCGTCCTTGCCGGAGCCATGTAAGTTTTTTCTCCTCTTCTTCTTCTTCTCTCTCCGCCCTCCCCTAATCCATTCCTAACCCCAAATCCCGACACCACTCCCCGCTTAAAAATCAAAAGATGCTAACCCGAGAAATAAAGGTGGCAAAACCCCCACGTGCTAGTCCTTGACGAGCCCACCAACTTCTTGGACCGCGACTCCCTCGGCGGCCTCGCGTCGGCCGTGCAGACCTTCAAGGGCGGCGTCATCATGATCTCCCACAACGAGGAGTTCGTGGGCTCCGTGTGCAACGAGCACTTCCACGTCAAGGACGGCCACGTCACGTACCGCGGCCCCTCGGCCGACAGGCACACCCCGCTCGAGGACGAGGGTGCGGCGTCGAGCGTGCCGCCCAGCCTGGCGACGACGGCGGCGAACAGCGCGGCGGCCAGCGCGGTCAGCAGCGCCGTCAACTCGGGCGACGAGGACACGCCGCTCAAGTTCAAGTCGAAGAAGAAGAAGAAGATGACGAAGAAGGAACTGAAGGAGAGGGAGGTCAGGAGGCGCCTGAGGTATATCGACTGGCTGAACTCGCCCAAGGGGACCCCGCGGTATCCCGACACGGATGATGAGGCGTAAGTTTTAGCGGGGAGAGAGTGTGCGTGCGTTCATGTTACATGTGGAAGGGGAGCTCGGGGAATGCATATAGAGGAGACGTTTATGATTTCGTTGACTCAGGAAGCATGTTTATGAATGGCTTTTGTTTGGGGCTTTCTTGGGTCTTGAAATGTTTTTTTTTCGGTTTTTGGTTTTATAAACCGGGCATAGAGTATAGAGGCATGGGACTTATTTCTTTGTCATGAGCTGCGTTTTCTCGTTTTTTTTTCTAGCTTTCTTTTCTTCCGTTGGAGGAATAGGGTAATAAAAGTCTTTTTTCGCAACTAGAATCCGTTTTTTCTCCTTGTTGGTTGTTATCAAAGTGACGTGGTTACTACGAGATATCTGATATCCTTGAGACTAACCGTTCCTCCTCACTCAGCCTTTCGCGCCTAAATGCCGAGTAATTTCGGCACTGACACTCACACTAACGATATGGTGACGAGTAGGGATTAGCTCCTCCCCCAACCCCCCCTGCCACGGCGCTGAGACACGTGGGCATGTGATAGATGATATCTTTACAAGTAATCTAGCCTTGCCAGGTGCGCGGTCACGAAGTAAATAGTGGTGTTACTGTAACTTGTGTTGTGTTCGGGTGCGCCAGGACGGCGTTGAGTTCCCGCCCACGGCGGTGGGAAGTGAGTATGGTGATACATTCAACCCAGAGACCCTCTGACCATGGAGCCGGGAAGCTTCCATCCGAGATAAGCTGCGTTAAAACGACGGGCGTCTGAGAAGCATTATGGAGTAGTTAGTGCTTCCACGTGCACAAGCCACATGGGCTATACGGAGTCTGCGCCATGTCCTTTTTGACATACACCAAGCCCACAACGGTGACACGAGTATGAAAACGAACCTAGCCACATCTTTCACGTATGAAATGCCAATATGATACAGGTGGGGAGCAGGCAAGTAGCATCAGACTCTCCGTGATAAGGATGGCCACCGAGCTTCGTAGACTAACTAACCATCAGGCGGACCCAAATAAATGCCTCGACGACCCTCTTCCTACCCTAGCCCCGCCTGCGGTAGGTTTACCTTACCATACGCTTACGAGCACTTACTCAGTATTAATACTTGGACAATTATGATCTGCTGGGGTAGTATTTTCGCCTTTTTATGGGCCCAGCAGGCACGCATGGCTCAGAAGGTGGAGCCTATTGGCGGACAGGCCGGTGAACAAATAGATACGTCTTGCCCTGATATAGTTAGTTCACAGGGCGAGCGCACTGACATCTAACCGTCGAGGGGCAGAGCGGAGCCACACTTGTATAATGCGGTTCCGTCCTAGTGAATGGAGGTAGTATTGTGTCGGTCGATTACTTGGACAAGCAGGTGTAAGTCCAAGGCGCTTGCATGGGTCCATCATCCCTGCAGTATCGAAAGTCCCCCATAGTTTACACCACTACACCACTTATAATACGACGTGAAGTCCCGATTAGGGATATTTACCGACAATGGGGGGCATCATTGGAACGATTCCGTAGCATTGGAACGATTCCGCCCCTCTCTTCCCCCCTTCCTTGGTTTCATGTGGGTATCTGGTTTCCTGCAAGAAACCGCATGTTATCCACTTCGTGGATTTTTTGACATGTGCAAATGCGGTGGGGCTGCCGCCCTCGAGAAGTGACTATCGCATCATCCTTTTACTCCAAGTGACGGCGTATTCGGATCATGTTTCTACTTTGGTACTGGCCTGGTTCCATGTTTTGTGTGTGAAAGATAAAAGCATCCCCGGCACTCGCAACGCCCGCATCAGCATCGTCTGCACCACTGATAGTTTCAATCTATGTCATTCACCAAAATATGTCGCCTTTCTCTTCTTACTTGAATGGCGGCGGCCCGTCCACTTCTAACAATTCAAGGAAGTGAAAGGCCAACAGCTAACCCGCCTCCCCTTACGCGAGAGAGATAGAGAGAGAGACAGAGCGAGAGAGGTAGGGATAGAGAGTGAGTGAGAGCGAGGGCGTACACACGGCCGCGGCCATGTTGGACAACCGCGGGCCGCAACTCCAGGCGGTGCTCATCTTCCTTCTCATACTCTGCGTCACGACGGTTGGGTTAAGATGTTATACCATGAAGTTTATCGTCAAGCGGTTTGAAGTCGAGGATTGGCTGGCGGTGGTGACGTTGGTGAGCGCATCCTCTTCTTCTTGCCTCCTCTTCTTGCCTCTTCTTCGCTTGCCCTGCCCCTACCTTGACCTCATGTCACTCACCAGTTTATCTCGCCTCACTCATTTCACCTCACTTCACCATACTCACTTTGCCTTACTTAACTTGCCTCACTCACTTTGCCTTACTTACCTTCTCTCACTCACCTCACTCGCCCTACCTTACTCATCCTACCTCACTCACTCACCTCACCTCACCACAACTCTACTCAATACGCCACACACGCTATTATTCACCTCTCTCATGCCCTCTCTACCCCCCGTAGTTACACTACCACCAGCAGAGCTAACCCAGCCTGCCGACTAGGTCCTATACATGGTCTTCACCGCATTCGCCCTCACCGCCGTCCACTACGGCCTCGGCCACCACCTCGTCGACGTGCCCCCCGAAAACCGCTCCGTGGCGTTCATGTGGCGCCACATCTCCACGTGGCTCTACATCCTCATCTCGACCCTGACAAAGTTCGTCGTGGGCCTCTTCCTCCTCCGCATATGCTCCCACATCCGCTGGATGAAGATCACCATCCGCACGATGCTGGTCGCCGTCGGTCTCTTCAACATCTTCTACTTCATCCTCGCCATCCTGTCCGCCCAGCCCGTCGACTACTACTGGCTGCGCTACGCCCCGAACCCACCCGCGACGGGCCACATAAACGATGCCGGCTGGGCCACCTATCCGACCTTCATAGCCTCGCTGATGACCGTCATCGTCGACTGGACGCTGGCGATCCTCCCCATGATTCTGCTGTGGAATGCGAGGCTGGATCGGAGGACAAAGGCGTCGGTGTGCTGCGTTCTAGCCATGGGCTCGATGTATGTGTCTCCTATTGTGCTCCTAGTTTTCATATTCCAGAAAACTCTCCCTCACCTTCTCCTCTTCCGCCCCCGGTAACCTCCGCGCTGGTATTAAGAAGAAATTCTCGACCATCTTCCTACCAGAGATAAAGCTAACGATAACCCCTCTCCCTATCTCCAGCGCCTCCGTCGCGACAATCGTGCGTCTCCCCTACGCGGCCGGCCTCCTAGAGAACCCAGACTACCTCTACAACTTCACCGACCTCGCCATCTGGTCGACGTCGGAGATCGGCCTCGCCCTCTCCGCCTCGTCCCTCGGCGCGCTGCGGCCCCTTCTCCGCAAGCTCAAACTCCTGTCCGACAGCACCGACGGCCAGGTGCCGAGCTCCTACGTCGCCGCCGGCAGCAACAACCCCTACGGCCGGAGCCAGCAGGGCCGCGACGTCGACTACGGCGCGCCGAGTGGCCAGGGTACTAAGACCGACCCCCACGACGGCTTCGGGGGCTCCTATGGTTCCGGCGCGGCGGCGCGTCGTCTCTCGGGCGAGCACAAGGTCGGGGGCGCGATAGAGTGGTTTGATATGGAGAGGGGCCGCTCGGAGAGCGCCATAGATTTGGTGGACTTGGGGGCGGCGCAGGGTCGGGACGCACAGCTGCGGAGATGAGCGTTTTTAACTTGGTTGGTTTCCATCCGTTGCGGCGGGTTGATCGTTTCTCACTTGCTACTATATTGTGCTACAGGGACGGGAAACTCTGGGTTCGGAAGGTTCGGCTCGTGGTCACAGTACAAATACAGATAGGCGGAGATGAGTTGGCGCGTGTTTGTATGTCCACGCAGGTACAAGGACCTAAGCTTATGAATGATATCCTTTAGGTTATGAATGTCATTATACCCATACTGTAGTACCTCCTCTCTTCATGCTCTGTCTGCTTGGCCTTTCCGTCCACGGGCGAAAGACCAATCTACCAACGTTCTTGTAGTGCATTGATTGTTCAATGCTGGTGTTAGAGTTGGTTGTCAAGCTGACGTGGGAGCTAGTTTCTTAGTCTGTAAGCATATTGAGACTAAGCCTCTATTACTTGCCCTTACTTGTATAAGCCTGAACGAAATCCGATCGGTTATAGTTCGTTCTAATGCAGATTGACAAGGATGTTGCTCTCTTGGTTGCGGTGTGGGTTGGGTTAACCTCATCGCTCGCTTACTATTTCATACCAGGGATGTGACGTCAACCCTTGAACCCTGCCACGCTTACGCGTACTGGGAATCCCCCCGGACCTGTATTAACACTACTTGTACAAGTACGCTTCATGTCGTAGAACGCCAGCGGAGAAAAGGACACCGTTGGTAGCCCTACAAATAGACTCCACATTCCGCACGGGATTTCCACCTTCGGGGGCCAAGGGTGGTGGGTCTGCCGTGCCAAACCGGCGGTGGTATACACCACCCCTTTAAGAAATCCTCCACGGGAACCTCACAGTCGGCGATGGAGGATCCTGCACGGGAGAGACAACGGGATACCCCGGGTTCGCGTGGGTGTTGGTCGTGGTGGAGCCCGCAGAGGGGCGGGTGTCATCCGCGAAGGCCAGAAGGGGGAGGGTTATGCTCAATATATTGGCCGATCGGACGCATTTTCAACCCAGAAGTCAAATTTCTGGCGGGTAGGGGGAAAGAAAGACATGTGGGAAATGATAAGGTGGGAAGAGGACAGAGAATCCCGGCGATGAACAGGATACTTGGGATAGGATACCAAGTATTCGGAGAGTCGTACCTCCTCCGCCATTCCTTCGGAAGCGCCGGGAATCCCAGAGTCAAGACAGGAGCTCTGGGCATCGGAAGCACCGAGACCACTCGCTGATTCCATCCTTAAGCCTCGTACATCGTATACACTAGTTTAGTGACCTATCCCAATCTGCACGATTTCCCTACATCCCCGGTGTCGTTTCCATAAAATCCCAACCTCAGACACCTCGCACTACCGCACCCCATTAACCATCTCCCCCTCCCTGACAATCACCCAGTCCCTGACCCCGCCCTTCCAATCACTGATCCTCACGTCCTTAATATCGACGACCACGACCCTGACGTCGTCCCCCGCAACGAAACACTCCCTCTCCCCATCCTGCGTCCCAGTACCGTTCTCCAGGGCGTCGTCCCTTGACGGCGCCGATGAGAACGGGTCGGAGAAGGTGTTGTTCTCGAGGTGCCGCTCGCGGTAGTAGCGCTCTTCGGGGTACGAGGGCGGAAGCAGGGTCGCGGACCCGTTTATCGTCGCGGATATGGAGGACATGGCCTCGGAGTTTAGGTTCTGGAGGAGGGATGCGAGGGAGGAGGGGGGAGGGTGCGGGGAGCCACCCGATAGGCGGCGACTCGGTCGGTGGGAGACCCCTGCGACGGGACGAGTTAACTCTTGGGGCCCCGGAGGGGAACGAGGAAGGGGGGAGGGGGGAAAGGCTAGATTCCACATAGGGGGGGGGAGGGTAATAGGGCTGTCCAGGGTCGGAAGCTACGTACAGTCGTGGACCAGGAGCGAGACGTTCTGGTTCGCGAGGAGGTTGTTCGTCTTCTTGGACTCATTGTTGGTGGTCATTATTATAACCGGGGACGACGAGTACGGCGACTCGGCGAGGTAGGTGTAGCTCATCAGCGACACGTTCGGGATGTTATCGACACACGTCGCGAGGTGAAGCTGCAAGTCGCCCAGATATGTTAGCCACGTCCTCTTCTTCAGCAGCTGTTCCAATGCATCGCGGGGTTGGGTTGCCGTACAAACCGGGCGTTCTCGAGGCACTGCACGACCTCGGGCGGCAGCGTGGTCGTCACCTGCTTGTTCGTGTCGCCGGCCGAGGCCTCGTAGTTTAGGGGTATTTGCTGCTCCATGGTTGATGGGGATATGGCTGGTCAGTGGCTGCGTCGTTCGTCGCTTCGTGCCCTTGCCTGATGGTTGATGCAGATCACCATCACCTTCACCAAAACGGAGCGAAAGCTGGGAGGCATTGATTCGGCGGGGTGTGGTTGATGACTAAGGCGGGGTAGTCGGTAATAGTGGGCGGGTGTATCCATGTGGGGAAGCCCGGCAGTGACGTACTTGAATTAGAGCAAGGGAATGTGCGGCCGCGGGGAGCGGATATCGTCGGCTCGACCGACCCAGCACAACCCCATCGTGACCAGCAAGCATCCTTTCCCCCGCGGGGTTCTTCACTCCCGAAGGACGACTTTCCTTCAATTCTTCCCTCGCTTCCCCCAAGCTGCGCCCCAGACAGCGCAATTGACTTTCTCTACTATACCCAAACACCCAAAGATACCCAGTCCTCCACCTTCACCATGAGATCAATCGCGAAATCACGCCTTCCCTTCTCTCCATACCCCCGCCGTCTCCTCTCCACCGCCCAGACCTCCTCCTCCTCCGCCTCTCCCTCCTCATCCACCCACCCCGTAACCCCCATAACCTCCCTCCTCATCGCCAACCGCGGCGAAATCGCCCTCCGAATCCACCGCACAGCCCACCGCCTCGGCATCCCCACGACAACCCTCTACACCGACCCGGACGCCTCCTCCCAGCACGCCGCCTGCAGCCCCCTCTCCCTCTCCCTCGGCTCCCCCACCGCCTACCTCGACGGCGACAAGATCCTGTCCCTCGCCAAGAAGCACAACATCCACGCCCTGCACCCGGGCTATGGCTTCCTCTCAGAGAACCCGGCCTTCGCCGAGAAGTGCGAGCGCGCCGGCGTCATCTTCGTCGGGCCCCCCGCGAGCGCAATGGCCGACATGGGCGACAAGGCGCGCAGCAAGGAGATCATGACGGCCGCCGGCGTCCCCTGCGTGCCCGGCTACCACGGCGCCGACCAGGGCGCCGACCAGCTCCTCGCCCACGCTAGGGACGTCGGCTTCCCCGTCCTGCTGAAGAGCGTCAAGGGCGGCGGCGGGAAGGGCATGAGGATCGTCATGGCTGAGGAGGACTTCGCGCAGCAGCTGCAGAGCGCCCGCGCCGAGGCGAGGGCGTCGTTCGGCGCGGGCGGCGAGGTGATGCTCGTGGAGAAGTACATCGTGCGGCCCAGGCACGTCGAGGTCCAGGTCTTCGCCGACAAGCGCGGGAACTGCGTCGCGCTGGGCGAGCGCGACTGCAGCGTCCAGCGGCGGCACCAGAAGGTCATCGAGGAGTCGCCCGCCCCGGACCTGGACGAGGCTACGAGGCTGGACCTGTGGGAGAAAGCGCGGACGGCGGCCTCGGCCGTGGGCTACGTCGGCGCGGGCACCGTGGAGTTCATCCTCGACAAGGACACGAACAAGTTCTACTTCATGGAGATGAACACCCGCCTGCAGGTCGAGCACCCCGTCAGCGAGATGGTCACGGGCACGGACCTGGTGGAGTGGCAGCTCCTCGTCGCGGCGGGCGAGGCGCTCCCCCTCACGCAGGAGGAGATCACGGCGCGCATCGCGGAGCGCGGCGCCGCCATCGAGGCTAGGATCTACGCCGAGAACCCGGACAAGGGCTTCATGCCCGACTCCGGGAAACTCGTCCACCTCTCCACGCCCCGGACGAGCGACGACGTGCGCATCGACGCCGGCTTCGTAGAGGGCGACACCGTCACGGAGGCCTACGACGGCATGATCGCGAAGCTGATCGTGCGCGGGAAGGACCGCGAGACGGCCATTCGCAGCCTGGAGGTCGCGCTTAGGGACTACGAGGTCGTCGGCCTGAGCACAAACATCGAGTTCCTCAAGCGCCTGTGCCGCGAGGAGGCCTTCATCGCCGGCGACGTCGAGACGGGCTTCATCGAGAGGTGGAGGGACTCGCTATTCGCGCACGAACCACCCGCCAACGAGGTCTACGCGCAGGCGGCGCTGGCCGTGCTCGGGTCCGATGCACCTTCCTCTACATCTACCTCGGGGTCGCCGCACGGGGGCGGGCTAGGCTTCGAGCCAGCGCCCGCCACATCGCAGAGGGAGCTCGCCTTCAGGCTCGTCGCGAATGCGGAGGACCAGAAGGCGGAGGTCGTCCGCGTGTCCGCCACCCAGAAGGGCAACCAGCTCTACGACGTCTCCGTGCACCGCGAGGGCGCGGCGTCCCCGACCGTCTTCGAGAACGTCGTGAGCGACACGGTGGCGGCGTCCCCCAGCAAGAGCGTCCTGACCACGTACTTCCCCGGCGAGAGGGTAGAGTCGACGGTCGTGAAGGGCCGCGACGCCGCGAACCCTCTCATCACGACCGTGGCGGTGTTCCAGCACGGGAAGAAGTCCGAGCTGGAGATGCTCCCGCCCGCGTGGCTGGAGAAGGCGCTGGGGAAGAAGGAGGCTGCGGCGTCGGTGGTTGCGCCGATGCCGTGCAAGGTGCTAAAGAATGAGGTCGAGGTGGGGCAGGAGGTTAAGAAGGGAGCGCCACTGGTCGTGTAAGTCTATTCCTCTCCCCAGCTTGCTTCTGAACCCTCCCATCTGGTTATTATTGCTTAACACCTATTATACCCCCTTCTGGTTGTTTTCGACTCGGGACTAACACGCTTGGACAGGATCGAGTCGATGAAGATGGAAACTGTTATCCGGTCACCACAGGATGGGGTGATCAAGCGCCTGGCGCACAAAGAGGGGGTGAGTGTCCCTAGTCCCGAACCCCCTCCCCCTCCCCCTTCTTCCTTTTTTTTTTGGCTCCCTCGATCCTTCATTTCGCCGCTAACAGTTCTAAACAGGATATATGCAAGGCCGGGACCGTACTCGTGATATTCGAGGAGTCCGCATCAGATAAGGAGTAGATACGACACATAGACTTTCCGTGCTTGTGAATATTCGAAAGAGTCAGCGTAAGAGAGAGGAAGGGGTAATACGTTATAGAAACGTTTCCATATTGTTTTTTATGTCCACGCGCCCTAGCTTGTTCGTTAAATCATAAATCCCCATACAAAGCTTCATATAATACCTCTTTCGCTCCCAGTGTAGCCCGTCCGCTACCCCCGTTAAGGCAACTAATATCCCGCCCGCCTTCACCCCCCGCCCTCTCCCGCCCGCCCGCCATCCTGCCGGCTTATAGCCCTCCCCCCACGGATCTCCCACGCGGCCAGCGCCACATTCCTTCCGGCGAAGGACCGTCATCCTGCGCTCGTATGGCTCGTATATTGAGCGCCCCTCCACGTGATTCCGCTACCAGACACTCGTTTCTCTCCCTCCCTCCCTCTATGTATCTCTCTCCGTCTCTAATCTCCGCCGATTTCCACGCTTTAAGGCTACTCTAGGTCTGCCCTTCCCGCACCCGCACACCCTCTCCAGCTCCTTCCTCCGCACGGTCCGCGGGGCGGTTCCCGTTTTTTCTCTCTCTCTCTCCACGCCCAGGCTGCAGGAGTCATACTACGTAAGGGTGGCTGGTGGTTTTTATAATATATTACTTATTCTTTTTGTGACCGACCTGCGGCTTATGCTTACGCTATAAGTCTTCATCTCAACGGCCGTTCTGGACGTTCTCCGTTGTAACGTTGCTTGAGGCACAAGATATTCTCCTAAAGTCTAGAGAGATAGAAAAAAAATGTAAAAAAAATAGAGGTTATGTGTGAGTCGATAGGAAGATTATGTATTTTCGGGCGTCCTCGACACTGAGGCATGACATACGAGTGTTCCGTGGAGAGTAAATCCTACGGAACTGGGGTTGAGCTTGCGGCGCGTAGTGTGTTTTTACGCACGGCCCTGTGAGATGTGTAAGTCAAGATATGAGCAGGAGAAAGACAAAAAGCAATACTTGCAAAGGCAGAAACTCCACGAAAGAATGGATTAAGTAACTAACCCTGGGCTTTGGGGCCCAGCCATTTCGCTCCGCGTATAGTCTGACAACAAACACCTTCCCCACAGAAGGCAAGGGAGAAGAAATATACGTATAGCCAATAAAATCCCCAACGACATGGGTAGAGAGGTCGGACATAAGGATAGTACTCGGGGATAACGAACAGAGAAAAGACAGCAAGAAACGACAACAGAGTCGGGGATAGAGAGCGGAAGAAAGGAACACAGCAAATCGGACCAGAATAAAACCTGATTAAACCTCCACGGCGACATTGTCGTCCATCACAGCCACCGGTCAAACATCAACAGATGAAGGAAAGAAAGAAAGCGTCCATGAAATCACTCCCGCTTACAACAAGCGGTTTCTCACTCTACCCATAACTCCAAGCGAGCCCCATCTTCATCCTACACTGTACTCAGAAATCAACTGCCCAGATCCGATTAGTATCGCCCCGATTCTAGTGTAAGTTGTGACAGGGAGATGGGCGGGGGGACTCACCCAAAAACGCCATTCAGCCCAGAACGCCCGGAAAAGAAAACGCCGTCAAAGAGATCCCGGGAAATTTAGGGTGAGTGGGGAGGCGTCGGATTATTGGGATCCGGGCGCGGAGCGGGGCCGGGGCGGGGCGCCGGCGGCGGCGTGGGGGGAGGCTTCGGATGCGGCATCGTTGGGAAAAGAGGTGGAGCTCGGTGTCAACTGGTTGTGCGGGGCAGGGAGGGCTTGCCGGATATGACTCCCAGGGACGTCAAAGCGCCGTAGGCGTTGAGTGGGTAGGACTTTGGTGCCTCGAGCGAGCTTCTTCTTGATACGGAGCTGTTGCTTCTCGTTGGTCTGCGTTTCAACCCTCGACTTATATGTCGTTTGGAGATGAGAGAGTTCAATACGTAGTATGAAGACGTATACGACATATGAAGAAGAGGGAAGCCTCCGTATCGTTGGAAGATGAGATAGCTGATGGACAATTCGGGATGTCAAGGAGGATGATGCCTCTTCTTAAGTACCCGGATCCAAGGAGACGTCACCTTAACGGCAGAGCAACCGCCCCCAAAGCAGGGTATCCTCTTAGATGAGGCCCCCGTCCGTATCTCTTGCGCCCCTCGTCTTACGACAGCTGCAGATGAGAGGAACGGGAATGGTAGCTATCCTAAATCACGCGGCCACCGATACTTGGTGACTCGGTGATGTGCTGGGTGCTTGGGGGCCTCGGGCACCGCCTCGTTTGAGATGAAGACTTTGATGTGATAAGATGAGGAAAAAGGAAGAAGGGAGGGGGGGGAAACCGCAGAGTAGTGGCGGGATGGGTTCCTGTGTAAGGTGGGGTAAGAGGCTTCTTTGTTCGATCGAGATGAAGTCAGGGCCGGTGAACATTCCTCGCGCCACCTGATTTATGTTCCCGAGCCCGGTATGACAGCGACGGAGGCGGAGGCGCCGACGGGCAATATCTCTAGGTCTGAAAGGGAAGGTCACATATGAGTGAGCCAAGAGACCTTGGAAGGGTCGACCAGGCAGCAAGCAAGCCGTCCGTCTGTCAGAAGTTGAGGCTCGAGGTCTCACCCGGGAGGAGGAGGTCCGGAAGGAGATGTGTAAGGCATGGTAGCGACCCAGTCTTCCCTCGACGCAGCCAATCCGAGGCCATATATACGCTCAACGTCATACCCGACCCATGACCCCCCCGCGCCGTCCAACGGCGAGGTTCCGCATCGGGGAAGGATTCGGAGCTACTTTGTCGATATGGAGTCTAGGAGTCGGGACCAGAGATGGCGAGGTGGCTCAGTCAAAAGACTATCCAACCTAGTGTGCTTGGCGCCTGCTAACCTACCCGGGACGAGGCCGCAGGATGGATCCTGGCGGGGCCCCAACCAGGGAGGGACCCCTCAATGTCCCTTTGACATACTTGTATCTCTCTCACCCAGGCAGATCAGATGGTCTTGGCACACACAGCTGACCCACAGAAGCTATGATATCGCATCAGCTATAAGCTGGGACTGGGGGTGGAGTGGGGGAGTGGACAGACAAGGTAACTCACGCAAGGGATATTCCGCATCGGGAACGTGTCACAGCCGATACGCCGGCGCCAAATGGGAAGAGATGAAAGAAGGGAGAGAAGAAAGGGAAAAAAAAAAAGGACATGGGTGTTTTTGGCCAGGCATAACACCACCCCTCCCCCACCTTCCGCGGCAAGAGGCTTGGCGCGGCCACAACTCATGTCTCCGTAAACCCCGGGAGGTCAATCCCTCAGTAATGTCCCAATCCAGCCTGTCGGGACAGCCACCCTGTACCACGCCGGAGAATAGCTACAAGCCCTCTGTTGTGCGTCCAGTTCTTCACTCCGTCCCTCATCCATATTCCAGGCTGGCTGAAATGGGACAAAGGAGCGTTGCAAATCATGATGGGGGCCAAAATGGGAAACACCCACGTCCTTGATTTGAATGAGAATAGAAATTCAAGTCACACAAAGGACGAATCGGATATGGAGAAACTCGGCGGAGGTGGGAGGAGTCAAGCCACACGGATGTCGCGTCACATGCCCCCCATCCATGGCCCCGTCCGATGAAACAAGGGCGGTAAGACGAGGCTCGTAGGGCTGCGGCTGCGCCGTGAATCCCTCGAGCTGTCCGAACGCCCTGGTGGGCGGGAAGGATTTCATGGTTGATGGGTTAATATCCAACTTGGACCCCACCAGCCAGAAAAGTCCCCAACGTGACTTGATGGGGTATCGGTACCGATTCATCCTTGGAAAGTGGATGCGACAAAGCGGCGAAGGCCCCGGCACACGAGTAGAATCGTGGCGGAGGGTTGGGGAGACGGTTGGGACGGTTGAGGATAGGATAAAGGGGAAGAAGTCTGAGTGGAAGCAAAGCCCGAATACGAGTACAGCACGAATATGAGGTGCGAGCACAAAGCCCAGGCAGAGAAGTGGCCCTCAGACGAAATTGGGAAGGAACAATGAAGTAGTCGAGGGACGGACCCCGCACCAAACCCACAGCGACTTCCTCCATTCCGATGTTGATTCCATTGACTCCCATCGCACCTTCTGCGCGTAGAATTCCCGTGCTTCTGCCTGATATCACATGCATCACACTTATAAATTACCCAGTAATACGCAGTACCCGGTACGTATCTTTGTGCAACCGCCCGTGTAGGAAGCGCGGATGACAAGCATGAACCAGGCTCGTGGTCCATGCTTCAGCGCGTGTGGTGGGTGGGTATACGTAGTACAGCTAGTGTCTAGTGTCTGTCATGGTCAAGGTGACAGGCTGGTGTGGGGCCGACAGAAATTGGATACCCTCCCAGGCAAGGTATCAGCTTCTGATTCTGTTTGACGTGGGTGGGTAGAGAGCCACACCCCATATTGGAAACATAGCCTTCATACAAGTGTACTCTTACTTGTTCAAGATGGGAAAACATATTATTCGTCGCCGGGGGTGTTTTGGGGGGGGGAGGCGCGGGGGCGGCAAAGCTGAAGCCGACGTCAAGATTGGACAGCTCGCCGTCTTTTCCGAGCTTCGTACTTCCTAGTTGGCTCTGTTGCAGGGGCCGGGGAGAAATGGAGAAAGAACAAAAAGCAAGTAAGAAGGGTTTGGTTCCCGGTTTGGGGTGACAGTGACATGACTCTTGCTGAAGTCTTGCTGTTCCCGGTCTAATATTAGCGATTTAGGCCCGAGGCGGTGCCCACCCACGTCACCAGCCTCCGAAGAAGCCGTCCATCCGCAGAAAAAAGATGGGAATACATCTACATTGGGGTAGTTTATTCAAGGCAAGATGACATGGATTGGGATGGGGTGGTAGCAACAAAGCGCGCGAAGGATCGAAGCTAATCGGAGACTACCCCCAATAAATCGGTGACGACACTCAATCCTCCCGTCCGAATCCGAGTATTGGGGAGCTATCCTCATGTCGATTTAGGCAGGGGGACGACCTAAGAATGTAACGGTGGGATTTTTATGGAGTCCAGATCAGGCAGATGCCCCTCGTAAAATTTCCCCCTTCGGGCCCGAGGTGCGCTCGCGACATCCGGCAGCCAAAAAGCTCAGGTTTCACGTACATCAATCACACCCGCAACGCCTCGCCTTGAACCAGAACAGCGCCCGGGAGGAAGAGGGGGGGAAGAGGGGGGGAGGATAACCCCAATGTAACCAGGAGCAGGGGGGTTTCGAAGGGGGGTTTCGAGGGGGACGGCAGCGGCGGCAGGCATAATAAACGCTGACATCGCTGACAAGAAGGGTTCTCGCTGAAAGGAGAAAAAGAAGCAAACAAGGAAAAAAAAAATAAATAGAAAATCGTGGCGGAGGGGTAGGTAGGGGGGTGGTGTAAGGTGGAAGTGGAAGTGGAGAAGGGGTGGGAGGAACTCCAACTGGCGAGAGGATGATTCGCCAACAACATGGTGATCTCGACATGGACTTCTCGAAATACCTATATTTCCTCGTTTCTCGTATTGCACTACTCACTAAACGAGCAACTAAAGCTGGTGATCCCTAGGAGATAGGCAAGGGCTAGCTATTCCTCGTGCTCGTCATTGCACTAAACCAGGCTCGCCGATCTCCACATTTGGAAGAGAGGATGGATGGATGCCAGACGTCAAAGATGCATTGCATACGACCACCAAGTGCAACACAACATGAAGTTCGAGGGTCGACCAAGCAGGCAGGGGGTGGGTCCCAACACCACAGGCGCGTGCTGGAGAAGCCGGCCATTGGTTCCTGCATGCATGGGCTGGGCAGGCATGACAGCACTGGGACTTGTATGGGGTGGAATCCCAGAATGGGCGCCTCCTAACCCCGCGTCCAATGAGGTTTGGGGCCGCGTTACAACATACAAGGATTTAGGCGACGGAATAAAAAAAGCGCCTGTCCAAGAGGTGGAAAACTCGCCCTTTCGTTCGCGCCCTTTGGACAGAGCAGGCATGAAATGCTTCTGGGTGGCCCCGGGCTCGAATATGGCAGTTTCATGTCATGGCTTGGAATGAAATAGGCTACACTCACTCACGTTTCACGTATGGGATGGGCGCGGGAACTGGACGAGAGAAAGGGTGGTGGCATCTCGCTCCATTACTATGTTAGGGTATCTTTCCATATACCATGCCACCAGCACCCGTACAAACGCCGGATACAGCGAAATCAGGTGCTCCCCCCATCGTAAACCCAGTTCCACTGGAGACGAACATATCCATCCCCCTTAGCCCTTGGGCATGGAAGATTGCTGTCCCCAACATATCATTTCGCCTTTTTCCTTCCCGACCGCAGTCAACGCCGACCTCTCGTCAAGACAGAGCAAGAGAAACAAAAGTACCCATTTCCACCGTAGCCTGGTCTCCGCGGAGACACATAAACGGCCCTGTAGTCGCCCGTGATCGCGCGCAACCAGTCCCAACCCCTGTAAATGCAAACATAAATTGAGAAAAAGAGAAAGAGGGCGGCAGGGCTCCGACATCACCTGTGACCCCGTCTCCCATGGCCCCTCACAGGCGACCGCGACGGCGACCTGCTCCAGCTCCGATCCCGGTACCCACCCTCCCGGCCAACACCTCTGCCCCCCTCATCATCCTCTAGCCGCCTCGACCTGTCCCTGCGCGGCGATCTGGACCTAGACGGGGATCTCGAATATGAAGGCGACCTCCCTCGGCGCCTACTACCCCTGCCGCCAGCTCCGCCTCGAGAGCCAGGCCTGGGGCTGGGAGACCTCGAGACAGACCGTGACATCGACCTGGGCCGCCAAGTGTCTGATCGGGGCCCGTAGCGTCCACCACCTCTCCCACCCCTGCCGCCGCCAGGGGGGCCGCCAAACCCGGGCCCACCATTGGCGGGGCCGCGGCGGGCGGGCGGGGGGTTGAGGGGGTTGATGTTGGCGCCGCGGCGGGCGAGGGGGGCGGGGGCGACATCTTGCGACGGGGAAGGACGATGGAGACATTGACGGTGGCACCGTCAATCTGGGCCTCGTGCATGTGGGCTATGGCCGTCTCGGCGTCGGGCTCGTGGGAGAAGAGGATGTAGGCTGTGCCACGGTTGGTGTTGACTGCGACGAGGGGGGTCAGTATTTGCGTGGTGGGGTGGGGGGGGAAGGGCTGTTGGCTCGGGGGCTATGCTCACATTGCCTATTCATTGGGAGGTCGAGATCGCGTATGTGGCCGAACTGCCCAAAGATCTCGTAGAGGTGCGCCTCGGTGATATTCTTCGTCAACCTCTCCACAACAATCTGCTCGTGCATTTCATTAGCTAAGCTGCCCATAACTAAGACTACCCGGCCTCAGACAGAGCCTTGGTGTGAGGCGCGGATAGCCAGCCACCCCCACAACGAGATGAGGGGAACAAGTGGGGGAGAAGGCTGAAGGGGAAAGGGGGGAGCACAAGCTCAATGGGGGCGGCCCATACCTTGGTGCTCTTCACGGGCGTCGCGCTCCTGTCGCGGCTCCTGCTCCTGCTCCGGCTATCCCCCCTACTACTCAAGCTCCTACTCCGGCTCAAACTGTACGAACGGCTCCGGTTGCGCCCGCGGTACCGGCCATTGCCCCGCGGCGTGAGCGATCGCGATCGCGATAGAGACCTCGTGCGCGATCGGGAGTCGTCGCGCCGACGGGGCGCAGGCGATCGGGATCTCGAGGCGCGCGCCGGCGCGGGAGAAGGGCTGCGCGAGTCGCGGGAGCGCGTCCTAGATCGGGATCCCATCCCGGATATATCCGGTGGTCTGACCGGTATTCTCGAAGGATAGAGAGCTGAGGGATGGTTTGGGGTTGGCGACGGACACAGGAATGTGGGATGAAGCGGAGTTGTGGTCGCGGTTGTTGAAGGTGCAAAAAAAAGAGGTTCGCGGTTTGTAGGTGTGAAACGCGATCGGGAGCTCCTCCCGAAAAAGCACGGGGTGGCTTTGGGAGGTGGGAAGTGGGCACGTGATACTATGTCATCGACCTTTCTTTTCCTGGTCTGGCGAGACTTCCTCAAAGCGTTTTGGAGGGCCGGTCTGCTACCGATGTGTCATTTCCCCGGCAATAATTTAAGGAATTATGAGGTGAGGGATGAGCCGCTTGCAGCAGGAAATTCGACGCTGTTTGATCCGCTCCCAGCGTACATCGAAACTATGATGGAGAAGGCACGATAGCTTGCTTGGACTGGGGAGGGTGTGCCTGGTTCACCAATAACATGGAAGGGTTTCACTCAAACTCTAGTCTCCCAAACTCTAGCATTCCAAACTCCATCCTCTAGCTATCTTTGCCATTGATTATGAGTACGGGGGCAGCTAATACTCACAGCGTAGCCGTCGCTGCTGGGGATAACCCGAGCTCTGTCTGCCCACTTCGCTCGTCGCTTGCCTGGACAGAAGGTCTCTAGTCTCCACTTCCTTCTTGGCTAAATTGGTAACATCCATTCGGGATCCACGGCTCTATAAACGGCGAGGCACCAACACCAGATGGACCGGTCCGCCTTGCTGCGGAGGTCGGGGGCCATCGCGGCCTTGATTTCCGGACCCCAGATGTCGACCTTATTTCTTTTTCTCTTTCGCAAGCCTAACCTGTTTTACGTGGATGTTGGCAAGAATGCCTTTTTAATGGCACCTCAAACTATATATATATATCAACTTTTTTATTTAGGCAGGGCTATGTCGCCCCACCACTCCTACTCTGAAGGCTCCTCCGTGTTGTGCTTTCGGCTCCGAAAAACCCTGTGTAGGCAGGAAGGACCCGAGGAGATGCCACCCGGCTCGCATAGCCACGAGCTAGCGGACATTGGTTCCGGGTCGCTGTGGAGGTGTCCTAGCCACCGTGCGTGGGTGTATGTGGGGTGTAGTTACAATACCACCCATCTTGACTCGTACGATTGAAATATTGACACATCGGCCCCACAACACCACGGGGGGTCCACGGGCAGTACGTACTTGCCCTCGTAAAAGCATATTATCTCTTCGGGACATATCTCCGCGGAAAAAGGTTCTTGAGCCCATCGTGGTTGATAACGACTCACAATCCGATAGGCAGCCATGGACCATTTTACCCGTCGCATGGCTTGAAATCAAAGAGCGAGGGCAAGTGACACTTTATGCCAAAAGGACTGATAAAACTAACGGGGAGGAAACTATCGCACCCGCGGAAAAAAGGAATCCTCCCTTCCCCCCCTTCCTTGTAAACTCCAGCATTGAGTCAAGCACAAAGTAGGGTGAGCCCCGCTACCGGGGCCATACCCCACGTCCACGCTGGAAGGACCTGCCGCGGGGCAAGGACGCCATTAACATTCTGCCCCGTCTTATTGGCTCGATAAGCGGCACTAGTGAGAGATAGCGAAATTCGTGGATGACATCAGGTACACTAACATTGCGAACGCGGAGGGGACGAAACGTAAATTTTCAGAGATGAATTCTGTTCTGTGTATGAGTCTATCCTGTGAGGCATAATTGATATCAGGAGAAAGGGTCCCCGTATTTATAATCAGTATACCTTACCCGTCCTAACCCATTGTGCCGGAACTTCTATTCTTTGATTACTATTCAACGCTCGCCATCTTCCACCAGGAGCCAAACTTCCAATTCACTATTTTGCCCCACCAAAAACCACTTCTCCCACCCTCACACCCCATACCGTTCAGAGCGCATCCGACGAAAACGTACGAGCAGCTGAGCGCTGCCCCCCCCCTTCCCAGAAATGGACCCCCCCAACGCCCTCCTCGCAGCCCTCAACTGCGCCTCGGCCACGCACCTCGTCATCGGCTCGAACCCCCTCGCGGCCACCCGCTGCACGCAGTCCCTCGGCGCCGGCGCCCACCCGGTCGTCGTCGCCCCGCCCGCTGCGGACGTCCACTACGCCCTCCAGAAGCACGTCGACGCGGGGGCCGTCAAGAGGATAGAGCGCGAGTTCAGGGACGACGACCTGTTCACCCTGGGTAGGGAGGAGGTCGGCGGCGTGGTGGACGCCGTGTTCGTCACCGTCGGTCCTAGGGATCCCCTCTGTGAGTATTCCCCCTTCTCCCCTTCCTTCCCTATTCTCATCAGAATCCAGAAAAAAGAGAAGAAAAAGGAAAGAAGGAAAGAAAGAAAAGAGAGCTACAGGTACTAACCAAGCACCCCTCGACAGGCACACACATCTCCGCCCTCTGCAAGCGCAACCGAATCCCCGTAAACGTCGTCGACGCACCCCACCTCTGCACCTTCTCCCTCCTCTCCACCCACACCGACGGCCCCCTCCAGATAGGCGTGACCACCAACGGCCACGGCTGCAAGCTCTCGTCCCGCATCCGGCGCGAGCTCTCCTCGTCCCTCCCGCCCGACCTCGGCGCCGCCTGCGCCCGGCTCGGCGACCTCCGGAGGCGCATCCAGGAGGAGGACAGGCCCGCGCTGGCGCCGGGGGCCGGGGGCGCGGACGACGTAGAGGAGTCGGTCGACCAGGGCGCGGGCTTCAACCGGCTCGTGACGGAGGCCGACGCAGACGAGGCGCGGAATAGGAGGGCGAGGTGGCTGGCGCAGGTGTGCGAGTACTGGCCCCTCAGGAAGCTGGCGGCCCTGACGGACGAGGACATCGCCGCCGTCTTCTCCTCCCCCATCCCGTCCTCGTCCCTGTCCCTCTCGCCGCCCGCAGAGGAGGGCCATCTCACACCAATGGTGACACCCACGAAGCCCGGCACCCTAATCCTAGCCGGCAGCGGCCCCGGGAGCCCGGACCTCCTCACCCGCGCGACTTACAAGGCCATCCAGACCGCGCACCTAATCCTAGCCGACAAGCTCGTCCCCTCGCAGATCCTCGACCTGATACCCCGCCGCACCCCGCTCCACATCGCGCGCAAGTTCCCCGGAAACGCAGAGGCCGCGCAGGCGGAGCTCCTATCCCGCGCCATCGCCGCCGTGCGCGAGGGCAAGGTCGTCGTGCGCCTGAAGCAGGGCGACCCGTTCCTCTACGGCCGCGGCGGCGAGGAGGTCGCCTTCTTCAAGGCGGCCGGGCTCGGGGATAGGGTCGTGGTGCTACCCGGCGTGACGAGCGCGCTGAGCGCGCCGCTGTTCGCGGGAGTTCCCGTCACGCAGCGGGACGTGGCGGACCAGGTCCTCGTCTGCACCGGGACGGGGAAGAAGGGCGTGCCGCCCGCGCCGCCGGAGTACGTGGCGTCGAGGACGGTGGTGTTCCTCATGGCGCTGCATAGGATCGGGGGCCTGGTGGCGGAGCTGACGACGTACGTCGAGGCGGATGGGGAGGGTAAGGAGGCGGAGGGTGAGGCGGGTGGGAAGAGGGCCGCGAGGGTGCTGTGGCCGACGGATACGCCCTGCGCCGTCATCGAGAGGGCAAGCTGCCCGGACCAGAGGGTGATTCGCACGACGCTGGGTCACGTGGCCGAGGCGATAGAGCAGGAGGGGAGCAGGCCTCCGGGCCTGCTCGTCGTGGGAAAGGCGTGCGAGGCGCTCTATACCCCCGAGAAGGGGAGGGCGTGGGTCGTGGAGGAGGGGTTCAGGGGACTGGATGTAGAGGGGCTGGCTACTTTGTAGATTGATAACAGCGCATATAGATTTGTTGGGCATAGTTTATACTTTTTTTTTCAGGGAGGAGAGAAAGGGCATATAAGAGCACAGGAAGCGATTCTACTTTGACAACTCAACGCGCTACACTTTTGTTGGTTTGTCTCTTGTATTTGGGAGAATATTTGAGTTCCAATGTACGGGAGCCTCGAGCGAATCAACCCATCTATCGCCGCTCCCCCTCCATTCTCCCTCGTTCCCGTCCTGAACCTCCAGGGCTGGTTCGCAGTAGAAGACAGTCGGTCGGGTCAAGCCGGCCTTGGTCCCTCTTCAGACCCTAGACTTCGCAGCACCCGATGACCCCGGGCCAACCCCCCCCCCTTTCAGGGAGAAGCCCCAAGAAGATTAGGAAGATACCATAAGAGCCGTTCCGACGTAGGGGGCCTCCCCATCGTAACCGCCAACCATCAACTTCACCATTATCATCACCACAACGACACGTACCACGCCCCTCACCCTCCCCAGAGAAAGGAGAATCTCCAACAAGAGATAGGATTAAAGTTGGGGGGAGAATGGGTTCTTGGGGTGAGGTTGAAGAAGAAAAAGAATAGATAAAAGAAATCATAATCATGGTGCCCGTTCGTTAAAAGAGAGTGTTGTGTCTCGTTGAAAAAAAAAGTTGGACGCCGTGCTCGACTCCCCCCTGTTTCCTCACTCCCCTTAATATTCCTTCCAACCTCGGTTCCCCGAGCCGAACACCTGAACCATCCATCCCTCGCTCGCCGTTTTGAATACCAATATCGGACACCCACAAAGACCAAAGAAAGAAAGGCGAAGTTATCGCTGAATAAAACCCCAGTACAACCAGCGCCATGCATGCATAATCCCCCCTTCCCTACCTCCCACAGCCCCTCAACTCCTCCCCAGAGATCTTCCCATCTCCTTGTCCCTCACAGGCATCCCTACGTCACACAACCGCATCATACTCATCGCAGAGCCCTCCTACCCCTCGTGCTTCCTCCTCCTCCCTCTCCCCCCAAACTCCTCGTCGGGCGCCCACTCCTCTGGGTGGAAATTCGGATTATTATAGTGCGCCTTGTTATAGTGGCTGTTCTTGAACATGGCCGTCGTGAAGTTCGGCTCCGGGAAGGTCGACCCCTCGAGCTTGTAGCACTGCGGGCTGAACCGCAGCGGATACGAGTTCTGGATCGCCGCCACGGGCGCCACTACCGCCGCGGGGGTCACCGCCGTCGCGGGCGCCGGGCTCGGCGCAGGACGCGACGGCAGGGACGTGGTCTCGGTGGGGGAGGGCGCTTGTGGCGGCAGCGGCTGGGACACGGCGGACGGGGGCATCGCGTCGGCGAAGCCCTGCGGCATCCACTGTGCCTGCTGCGGCTGCGGCCGCTGTTGGGATAATGAGACAAAGTCCGCCGCCATCCCGGACGCCAACGACTCCGACTGCAGTCCCCCCGCGCCCATGGACCCCGGTGCGTAGGAGAAGCTGGGAAGCATGGCCAGTGGCGCGTAGTCGACGGACGTAAAAGACTCGAGCTGGCGGTGGGCCTCGATGTCGTGCTGGTGGGTGAATCCCGTGGCCCTGTTGATCTGCAGGGTCACGGGGGTGCGGTAGAGGATGTCGTAGTGGTCGGGGCGGAAGAGGAGATATATGACGGGGGCGTCGGGCGGGGCGTCGGGGGAGTTCGCCTCGTCGGGGAAGCGGTAGACGTTGACCTGGGAGCCGGGGCTGCGGTCGAGGTACGCGATCTCGAGGACGAAGCCGATGGGCTTGAGGAGGACGTTGACGAGGAGCATGATGCCCAGCTGCTCGATCTCACAGTCGACACGCTGGATGACGTCGGAGCAGTAGCCGGCTATGCCGAGGCCCTCAGGGATGAAGGGCTCGTAGGGGGCCGGGTCTCCCTTGAGCCAAGAGGCGGCGAGCAGGCGGAGGTGGTATATTATAGCGTTGGAGGCGTCGCGGTCGTTGAAGCGTTCGGTCAGGATGGCCACGGCGGCCTGGGGGTTGGACATGCTGGCGGCGATGTCGCGGAGGAGGGTGACAGTTTCCTCCACCATCTCTTCGAAGAGAAAGCGGTCGTAGCCACCGACGGTGAGGAGGACCTGGTTGAGGCTCGTTATGCGGGCGACTTCACCCTCGACTTTGTTGCGGTCGCCGCTTCGGATTAGGGTCTCGAAGTAGGAGAATCCGATTGCTGTGAGTAGTGGGTGTTAGCCAACCAGGAGGTGGGGTACGCGGGTAAGGGTAAGAGGGGGGCAAGAGGAGGGAGGGTAGATAAGGTAAGAGGTTCCCGGTTCCGGCACTCACCCCGCCATCCGCAGTTACCGTCGCCCTGTATGGGCCGGTAGTGGGAGTATACATTGGGAAGAGCCTATCGAGTCCGGGGTATTAGCATTCGCAACAATGTTCGTGGGGAGACAGACTAGAGGGGTCGAGGGAGGGCATCAACAGGGTCGTGACATACGAGAGTCTTCTCCACATAGATGGGATCTGCCTTTGCGTACTCCTCCGAGATGGCGGAGCTCGATATCCTCTCGCCAACCAGGGGACCCTACAAGAATGGACGTGGTTAGCATTGGTGAAGGCGTAGTATTACGCAGAATCCATGGAGCATGGATCACATATTGGATGGTGGTAAACTCAGCACAGGACAGAAGTCGGCCGGTCCTCGGGAGCTAAGCACAGCACGGACCATGCCCAAGCTCGCGGGGAAATGGAGCCAGCCGCTGATGGAGCAGCTCCAGAGGAGCAAGGAAAGCGAGAAGAGGGTAAAAAGGAAAAAAAAAAGCGGGAAAAAAAAAAGAAAGGAGATGCAGCGGGATGCGGGGAGTACACACCTCCAAGCGTGGCTGGTATTCCCTTGCCGCGGCCTCCTGGGCAGCGAGCTCGTCGCCCATGATGCCCTGCGACTCATGCTGCTCCATCTTTGTCGCTGGTGTCGCGTCGTAGGGAGAGTTGATGTGCGAGTGCGAGTGGGAATGCGAGTGCGAGGATGCGGGGCTAAAGTGCCCGTGAGAAGAGTCGACGGGTGAGACGGAGGCCGATGCGGAGGCCGATGCGGAGGCGGAGTAGAGGAGGGATTGTTGATGGGGATGTTGTTGGTGACGGAGTTGATTTTGGTGTTGGTGTTGGTGCTGCGGGTGAGAGTGAGAGTGAGAGTGCGTTCCTGGAGGGTGGTGGTTGACGTGTCGGCGAGGCGGGGCGACACCAGGCGCCGAGCCAGCGCCAGCGCCAGCGCTAGCTGAGGGTGGGCTGCCGCTGCCGCTGCTGGTGCTGCCGCCGCTGTTGGGGGCGCTGGAGCTCGCGCCGGGGAGGTTCTGCAACGCAAGCGGGAAGGAGAAGTCCGTCACACCATACGAGTTGAAGCAGGACGCTGCGTACGGGGTCGGCTGTGGTTGAAACATTGTTGTTTTTCCAAAGTATTTTTGTTTGTTTCTTCCCCGTTCGTTCCTTTCCTCGTTCTTGTTCTTACTTTTTTTTTCCCCGCTGGATTTTACAAAGGGTCCCTTCCGTTGCTTCGTTTTCGTTTCGTCTTCTGCCTCTTTTCTTCTTTCTTCCAAGATCCTTCTTCCTGGCTGAAGAAATTCGGTTGAAGAAAACTAATGGGCAACAGATGCGATTGGTCGAGGGAAGAATTTACCACAGGGGATCTGCGTGGAAGAAAGAGCAAGAAACAGAAAAAAAGCAATGAAGATAGTTTGGGCTTGTTCGACTTCTGTACCTGGCACCAGATTGGCGAGGAGTTCTTCGATTTTTGATTCTGGGGGAACCCCGCAGGTGATGCTAATGCAAGGGAGAAGAGGAAGAAAGGGGGGGGGGAGGAGGAGGAGGGGACAGGTGGTAGGGGTGATATTATGAGGGTGAAGAAAAATTATGAAGAACCCCAGCTGTGAGAAAAAATGCGGAAAGGGAAGGGGGGGGTATATGTGACACAAAGTGGCGATCGAGACGAGAGAGACAAGAGGGAGAAACGACGAAAGGACCCTGGTGAAACACAACACAATGGCGGGCGGGGAAGTGCAGGAACGTGATGCGTATTTCTACCCGGATGGCGATTCTGTAGCTTGGGAGTTTGGAGTTTGGAGTTTGCTCAGTCTCGGGGGTGAGGGTGAGTGAGAGTGAGACTAAGAGTGAAAGCGAGAGTGCCTCAGGTCCTTAGGCAGGTCTGGTGGTCCATCCGTCCTCGTCCTCGGCGTCGAGAAGAGTGTCGATTTTGTCTTCGCAGCTGGTCTGGTGTATCGAGTCTCGGCAGTCGATTCTCGCGTTAGCGGAAGGTGTGGTGCGCGGGCAGCTCTCGATGTTTCGTTAGGGCGAGGATGAATGCTCGCTTGAGCCCCGGGTAGAAGCTACTCGGGTCGTCGGATGCTCGGCTATGAGTACCTATTGTATTGAAGACCCGCCACGAGCGAGAGGTGGGTCTGTATTTCTCCTCCTTCCGTATTTTCCGACCAGGGTCTAGCGAGGAGACGAAGGAGCCAAGGATGTTGAACGAACCGGGGGGGAGGGGAGGGACGGATTTTGGCTTCAATGGTCATGCATGGGCTGGATATTCCGGTGGGAGAGAGAAAGTTGTATTAGGCGGGGGCGGCGCGTACTATTATTGACAATGGAGTATGTATGAATGGAGACGGGACCCACGGGGACGCATGTGGGGGGGACGGGCGAGCAGGCGGGCGGGCGGGGCGCGTGGTGAAGAAGATATGTAGTTCGAAGCGAGGGAGCGAGCGAGTGGGTTATTATGGATGACGCCTTGGGAAAATATGAGTTTCCAGATGGGAAGTGTGGAAGAAAAAAAAGAGAGGGAGATGGGTATATTAAGGTGGAGATGGTACTGGGAGAGACAGGGCCGAGACTAACGCAGGGGAAAGCAGCAACGTCAAAAAAAAATTGAGGAGTGAATGGGGAAAAGGGAAGGGGAGGAAAGACACGACACAGGCTAGATGGACGAAGGAGTTCAATGCGAGTGGGTTTGTGTGAGTGGGTATATGAATATGTGTGTGTGTGTGTGGAGGTGAATGTGTGTGTGCGTATGCGTGTGGGTGTGTGGCAGGCAGGTGGACAGGCAAATTGGTGGGAGGGGGGGAAATAGCAAGGGCCTGGCGGGCAGGCAGGCAGGGGTGAGGGAGTGGATGGGAGTACTCGTGTTTTCTTTTCGTTGACAAGACATCTCACATATGACAGCTTCGGGGGGGAAAAGGGGGGGGGGGTGTACTGAGTAGAAAGTGTGGGAGTGCGGGAGTGAGGCTACAAAAAATACAACCCGAGAACACGGATGCAACCAGGGATGCGGCCGGAACACGGCTGCCGATGGGACCTTAAAGTGGAGGGCGGGGAAGGGCGGGGCGGGGGGGACATTGACACTGACACTGCCAATCCAATGCTGAGGGGGAAGGAAGGAGCCATGAAGGGAAGGGGGGAGCTATTGGTGGAGACCAGCATGAGGCGTTAGAGTTATGTCGTCTTAGGATGTCATGCTATCGAGAGGGGAGGAGCGGGGGAGGAGGGACTGCTACTGCTACTGCTACACTGTACTCGTAGCTATGAAGGGTACTCGGAGCTCTACTTCGTTATTATACTCGCTCCCGTACTAAAGTGCGGATAGTACTTCGTTTTTTTGGTTTGACAGGTACGGACGACTATACGTAGGTATTGGCGGGGAGGGGAGGAACGGCTGGTGCCAGACCGAGTGGAGAGTATCCACCTTTGCCGGGCGACTAGCGCTCTTTGTGATGTCCCAGTTTGTGGATACTTTGGTCTTAATCAGTCAGGGTCAGGGCCGGCCCGCGGGTTGAGATGAGATTGGATGGGCCCGACCCCCGGTTAGAGCATGGGAAAATGCGGGCAATGGGAATTGGGCATGGGTACTGACACCGAAAGCACGCAAATAAGCCAAAAAAAAAAAAAACATACAAACATTTTCCCGTGCCTCTGCTGCTCAGCATGCCCGTTCAGGTCTCAAACATGCCCGTACATGTACGTACATACAAAGTGTGTAAAAAAGGCCAGTCCGGGCCAGTCCAGGCCTGGCCCCGCTTGCGCTTGCGCAGGACGGTGCTTGGAGCGTGCGGGCGGACGCGGGGGGCGGCCGGCCGGGACTTTGCGAAAAGAAAGATGACGGGCACTCGCAGGAGCAGTGTTACCTGCTTTTTTTCCCCTTCTGCTCTAATTTTTCAGCTAATGCGAGTATATACGAGTAATACAAGTGAAGAAGCATACAAAGTCTATGTATGGGGCTATGGGGCGAGTATCCCGCATATTACACTCGCCGTATTTTGTCAAGAAACAAGCTAATACGACCCCATCCTCATGCTCCTCCTCCCTCGACACGGGAGATGAAATGCTAACTGAGACGGGGCGGGCCGGGGGGTTGTTGGAAGAGAGATCAGCGCTTCAGGAGCAAGCCCACGAAGTGTGCAGGATGCAGAAAAGAGAGACAAAAAGAAGATGCGACGCCGAATCTGCTGTTGTACTACCTGTATCGGGGGTTTTGGGTGGATAAGGGGGGAAGAGAAAAAAAAATGAGAGGAATGTCGATCTGTCCATCCTGTGCCCATGGATGTCCCCATGTCCATGTGGCAACGGGCAATTGTGGTGTGGTGCGGAAAATGTGCAATAAACGCGGTTATCGAAATATTATGATCGGGCAACAAAAAAAAGAACGGGCCAGATGGTGTCTTTCAATATTGGATAGCGGGCAAAGCGAACGCAACCTCCCGTCCCGCGGCGGCCGCCCGTCCCTCCCTCCTAGTAGTCGTAGAGTAGTAGTACTACACAGTTGGAAAACTTTCCGAGTCCCTGTCCCCTGCTACCCCCTCTTCCCCCGGCTTCATCTATGGCAGATCCCCCGTCTTCGTAGATGGGAGATCCCGCCGGGATGGTGGCAATCCGCGTCTGAAAGCGGGTAGATCAGTATTAGAAAATATGTAGGATACATGTAATAAATATTATGGTAAATGGAGATAAAGAAGGGGGAAAGAAGTGGAAACGGAAACGTCGATCCGATCACAAGTAAGGACAGCAGGAGGGAGGAAGTGGGGGCGGGAATCTGCCGGGGTTTGGGGGGGAGGAGGATCGTCGCGGCGGGGCGTTCAACTTATTGCAGTGCTTGGTGGGCAAAAAAAAAAAAAAAAGGGTGATAATATTACTGAGTGCTGGCATTATTACCTGGGATCACTTTTGCAGTTTCCTGCAAAGGGCTAGTTAGCTAATAATGATCGTTGGCTCGAGCAAATCGTCCGGCTTGGATCAGGGGTTGAGAGGGATGAGAGGGATTGGGCCTTGCTTGGGCCTGGACCGCCAGGGTCAAACCAAACGACCTGGGAAACGGCCTGGTCCGCAGACCGGAGCCCGTGCCCTTGCTTTGCTTGCTTCATGGCTGCGACGTATCACTCCGTACAAAAGCATGAGTACGACGACTCCTCCATACAAAGCTCGAGTATAACGAATGCTTGTATTAGGTACTCGATACTCGTACTCATATTATACAAGACCCCAAATACAATACCTACATGATAAGGAAAAGGAAAAGAAAAGAATAGAATTGATGAGCAAAATGCACGATAGATTCTGCGAGAAAGGAGGAAAAGCTGTCGCGAATCATATATCAGATCGCCAAAGAGAAGGGGAAGGGGAAGAGGAAGGGGGGGGGGGACCGAGCGGCCCTGGTATGCAAGGACCGACCACCAACCTCGAGACGTGTGGCTCGCCAGCCCGAGGGTGGGTCCCCACTTACAAGTCGCTTAGCTCGCCATCTGCACTTCTCATTCGATTCGCTTCTCTTCCTCCAGGTTCACGTCTCGAACTGATGAGTGCTGCCTGCCTGCATGGATGCGTATGTATAATGGAGGTGCTCGCTCGATAGTACTTTTGCGAACAGACGCCTGTGCTTCTGGACGCTCTGCGTACTCGTAGTCCAGGGTTCTTTTGTTGAGAAGGGGAGAGAAGGGGGGGAGGGGTTGGTGTAAATGGCAGTTTGGCTGTAAAAGTGTTGCCCGTACGGAGCACCACTCGGGCATGGGAGTTACTGTTCGCGGACGCATACATACCTACCTACATGTATTAGACCCTCGAAATAACGAGTAGGCTCTCGTTGAAAGATTCTGTGGCGTACCAATATTGGCCTGCTGTCTCTCATTTCATCATCGCTCCGGGCACTCGATGAGGAATTAGCAGTGACTCGGACGACGAACTGCGCGGGAGGGTTGTGTGTTGTGTGTGTGTGTGTGTGTGTCGGCAGGGAGAAACAACCTGGAACCAAATGCAGATCCCGTTGATCCCCAAATCCGTTTCATTCGTCGGGAAGGGGGGCCCCCAAATCTGCATACCTGCGTGACCTGCATGCTCCCTACGTCCCATCGTTCTCGTATCAAGTGTGAAGAAGATGCATCGTCGGTCGAGGCCACGAGTCCGTCCTGGACAGCCTACATGGGGGAAGTACCTGTCTGTACGACCCGTGAGTACAGGGTACCCAGGGACCTTACCAAATCCTCAGCCAACAACGGGGCGTGTCCTTGTACTCCAGACTCCCATTACCCAACCATTCACCATCCCTACTTTTGCACTTACATATTATATGACTCGTCGTCCAAGCAGAGTTATGTAACCCGCACGTACGTGCCGTACCGGTGAGGGACGGGGCCCCGCCACCGAGGACCCCATTGGATCGGTACGTCGCCTTGGTTCCTGGCGCCCGCGTTGACCGGTCGCCGGCTCGTCTTCCCCTGGGCCATCTTTCCCCGGACGAGAGAAAGAGAGTGGGAAGCAAGCCAAACGCTATTTTCATCTACCCCATAGTTTAAACCAACTTCAAACTTAGGGCGAACGAAACAGCCCCCCCGTCAGGGTTTTGTTTTTGTCGGGGCTTATTTTTTTTTCTTTCCCTTCCAGCAACGGGGTGTGCCAAGGGGGGAGAGAAGGGCGGACTTGCGCAGGGACGGAGGCGGAGAGAAGTGATAGAGAGACAGTATAGGTATTACATGGTACAAGGAGTATGGAGTAGGACGGACTACAGGGGCGGACACTCGACTCCGCCCTTTGAGACACACGCACATCACACATACACACACACACTCATCGGGCCACACGGACACTCACACGAACGTCGTACACACAACGAATCCGCGGAGGCGGGGCGGGGGAGGGTGACCCCGGTTTCTTGTCACATAGCCACGAGGGGGCCTGTGCGGCGATCAGAACGGATGCCAAGATGCCAAGGAGCCCAGCATGAGCACAATAGGGATGGGGAAGTTAAGTGGGAAAAACCGCGTGTTTGAACAGGTCTGTGGGCTTCCCGTGCCCGCCCGCCGCCCGTCCCGCCCCCCTTTTCCGTTTTTTTTTTATTCAAGTACAAGCAAGTAGGTCAGTATCCAGGATTATCCGAGTTTTCTTGACAGAGGCGGGTTTCCGGTTTTCGGTGCCCGGGCTCTGCTCGGTGGGGGCCGAGAGTGCTCGAACTCGCATGCGTGGGATGAACGACCCCCCCCCCCCCCCCCGCCGTCTCTTGTTTCTGGTTTCTGGTTTCCGGGATTTGGCGATTTGGGATTTGGGATTTGGGATCTGGGATTGGGTTTACTTTTTAGAGGGGAGAGGAGATATTTCTGCACCTCCGATTTCTGGGTTGACGCATAAACCGGTTTCCGGACCGAACATGAGCAAAGCAGGTTTTGTTCCTAGGAAGAGAGATCGGCGGCCGTGGCGTCCTCCGGCGCTGTCCGCCTCCCTTCCCCGGGATCAAGATCCCGGGAAGGGGTGTTTCCATAATCTGGGGTCAAGTGATACAAGGTGGCCTCCTCGTCGTTTCCGGGTAGCGCGAGTCAGTCTTGCGCCTATTTTTTCACTTTTTACGTATTATACTCCGGTATGTTGGCAGTTAGCCCGTCTCGTACAATGCTTATTTCACTCTTACGTATAATATTTTCCACTTTAGACCATTGGCGCTTATTCCCGTCTCGGCCCAGGCAAGGATCGATGGATCCGACGCCCCCTGTCCCTCCCTCGCCCAAAGGATTTCAGGCGTGGCTTTCGGCTCTAAGGAGTGTTGATAAAAAAGATTCTATGCGTAATATTAATGATTATTACCACGTATTATGTGTAGTTTCCGGAGAAAGGTAAGACAAAAAAAAACAGGGTTTATTTTTTGGGGGCTCATCATGGACCCCTGCCTTGTCTATCCCAGCACACAAGAAAGTTCTTACAAGTAATAAGACGGCGATCAACCGCTGCCCCGACAAATCAAACGCCAGTGAGAAACAAGATGGTTGCGGGAGGACGGGGGTTAGCTATGACAGGGGCTTCCTTGTACGACGAACGTAGTACAAGTACTAGTGTATCGTACAGGGATGATGAGAGCACGGGCTGGCTTGTCTGGGGAGGGTTTTTTATTATCGGACATTGCATATGTTGTTTGTCTCATTCATTCAATTCCTTCATTCTTTTTGTTTCCGGGGGTCTCCGTGGTGTCGCTTTCTTTTCTCTTCTTCACTCTCCAGGTTCAAGGGGGAGGGTGAGAGAGCGAGTATGAGCACATTAGGATCATGGACGTCTTACTTACCTTGCCTTGCCTTACTTGCATATAACCACCAGCATACATCATAGAAGTGCCGAGTCCGGCATTACTAATATATTAGCACCTAATAATACCAGTAATTTGCCCAGTTCTGCGTTCGTCCTAATGCACTTTGGTACTAGTACCCATATCAAACTCCTCGTACATGACAGGATGGCGACGGGAGCAGATCAGCACAAGCCACAGCGCAATAGTACTCACTACTTACTAGATTGAATACTCCTCTTCGAAACTACGCTGGGCCACCCTGACCGTCCCTCTCCACGAAGCAGTATCCTTGTAGGTACTTGTGTTCTTGTGAATACTCTCACTCTGACCCATGCCACCACACCAAGGACTGGACTTATGTAGCTAACTAGACACGACCATCCCATCCCATCCCATCCCAGCTGGAGGGGAAGGGTCATTCAACGCCGCATTAGCGTCATCCTCCACAATCATTCCTATCCCCTCCCAATCCTACGGCGAGGGAGGGGACAGGGGGGGTGAGGGGGGGTTGAATGGGGGGTAGCGTTTGCGCTTGGTACCCTATCAGACCCGCATGGCGCTGATCCTGCACTACTTTCGTAATAGTGGTATTAGTCTTGGGGGGAAGGGGGGGCGCGCAGACTGTCGGATCGCGATACATGATATTTTCTCTCTCTCTCTTTCCTGTCTCGACTGGAAGGATTCGAGGCGGGCTGGAAGGGTGAGAATGATTACGCCCCTCGTCACGGACCAATCTGCATGTGCGGGCATGATATCGCCCCCCCGGTGAATCCAGAGACACGGACGGGCGTTTGGGATGACGCTAGCAAGCCGCTTGCCCGGATCTGCCCTGTCTGGTGTTCCATGCTGGCAAGTTGAGTGTAGGTGATGAACCGAAATATGCGTTTTGGGACGACGCTGAGCTGATGACACGCCGTCTTGAGCTGGGGCCTGGTGTCATTGCTAGTGCTACGTAGTAGTAGTAGTAGTAGTAGTAGTAGAATGATATGGCGCGCCCCGAGATGCTCACTCGCTCTTCTGATAGGACCAGGGACGATCACGATCACAGGTCACAGTCGTATTATACGGATCTGCCGGCATTACCTTCACACTTCACATCCACTGCCTGCCCCCTCCCCGTCCCCTTGGAATCTGAACAAGAACCCTGAAAATACCCAGGCCATGAAGAATATATGTAAGACTTGTTTGCTCCCCC